>PVKB01003067.1:43159-228009 GCA_004027205.1 Ctenodactylus gundi | reverse complement strand
CATCTAAATGCTCAAAAGCTTCCAGAGCTCATCAGTCTTTGTTTACACATTCCAAAAATATTTACTGAGCACCTACTGTAGGTTAGGCATCATGCAAGGATCTGGGAATATGATAGTGTACAAGTGAGTCTTTGCCCTTAAGAAGCTTACAACTCAATAGAAGAACTGCCAACTGTTGCTCAGAAAATGCTGCGTGACATAACTTCAGTAGTAACAATAGCACTTAATTTTCTTCCTCACTGATCTGTAAGTTGATGAGATATTCTACTCTAAACTATAAGTCAAACCTGTGTCTACTTCGCACACCATGGCTCTATTTCGGGGGTCAGTAGCTGTCCAGGGCCTGTTCTTCTTGCAGAACATGGAAAATGAGTGGAAACAAACAGTGCCTTATTCCTAGCTGGGCCCACAGCCAGCATTCAGGTACTGCCAGTCACATGCCTAGGGCCTAAGAAGTCACATGGCACATTAGTTTGTTGCATAAATTACAACAGATTTGGAGGCTTAGACAACATGAATTTCTTTTCCTTACAGTTCTAGAAACTATAAGTCCAAAGTCAAGGTGCTGACAGGTTTGATATTTTTTCTAAAACCTTTATTCATGGCTTATAGGTAGTTAGTTGCCTTTTTTCTTGTGTCTTCACAGTGTCTTTCTTCTGAGTCTGTGTCCTTCTCTTATAGGGACACAATCATATTGGACCAGACCGTCCTAATAACCTCTGTAACTCATTTACCTCTTCAAAGACCCCATCTCCAAACACACTCACATGCTGGGCTTAGAGCTCAACATATAAATTTGAAAGAAACACAATTCAGCTCAAATCACGTGGCCAGTCTCAACAGAAATGCAGTAAAAAGGTATACTTCATCTACCCCAGCAAGAGTAGACCCTCTCTGAGGGCCTATAATTTGGTTTCTAAGAAGATACAACTGACTCTAAGGTCCCTAACCTGTTTCTTTTCTTTGCAGTACATCCAAGAACTGTGAGCAAAACAATGTTATCTACCCCCGGGAGACACTGATGATGTAAGGTAGTAAGTACCGAGACAGGTACAGAACATCAGAATGACATTCAAAACCTCCTGGCATTTGAGCCTCTCTAAAATCTGACCCAGCACACCATGTATATATATAATTTCTATGTGTCAATTTTTAAAACAATAATAAATATAAATAAAATCAGACCTGATCACCTCTTTTCTGATCTCAGTATGATCACGAAGAAGCATCCAGCCCCTTCCCTTCCTTCAGAGGCACCAAAGCAGCAAGAAGAAATACAGTGTGATGTAATAAAGAAAGAGAAGGACTTGGTTTCCTAAGACTTTGTACATGGTGCACAGGGTTCCCATCCAGAGTAAGCCAAAAACCATCTGTGTGATCTGAGGAAATCATTTTCTCTCTGAGAGTCTATAATTTGGTTCTAAGAAGATGAAATTGACTCTAAGATCCCTAACAGTCTTTGACCCCGTTTTTTTTTTCCTTTGCAGTCCACGCATGTTCCACAGAACATTAGTCCCAAGAGACACCAAGCAAATAAATAATCCCATGATCAAATACGCTTGGAAAATGCTGCATACGGTATCCCTTTCCTAACAGAGGTTATGAAACGTCCTGCAATTTTTAAGAATCAATTTTACTTCAGCTATTTCCCAGATGTGTTTGGCTTAAAAAGCTGTGGGGGTTTGTTTGTTTTGACTTTTTTTTTTTTTTTTGCCCCTTGTAACACGGCCCAGAACCTATAGACCAATGTCCTTAGCACATGTTGCCTCTAGAATTAAATTTTCTTATGTCAAGGTCCTATTTCTCCAGGTAGATTCCCTGCACTCAAAGGACAGAGTGCTTCATGAAATCTTTATCTAACTCGGATAGCCTCTCAGGCAGGAAAGCAGTCATCTCCATCAGGGCTTGATAGGTCTGCAGTGAAGTCTTCCTCATTCTCTGAAAGCCCCAAGAACAGGACAACCAAAACACCAGGCACTACAGCTGATCCCCATTTTGGTACACAGGGACTTGATGCACTTACATCCAATGTTACTCAAAAAAAAATCGCCTTTGGTTCTTCATAGCCTGGAGCTAATCTTTTAAAATATCTTCAGTAACAGCATGTCTTTGCCCTTTAGCAGAGCAAGTTGAGTTTTGGAAAAAACAACAACAAAAAAAAAAAAAACCTTTCAGAACCAAGTCTGGTGAATAACTCCGACAGTGGAGCTGAGAGACATTATTCTGCATCAAAAATGCAGAGTACAACTCACCTCATTTTTCTCATCTGGTTCCCAGGTCCCTGGAACAAGAGTAGTCACTTCAGATGAGATCTCCCATGCGTTCTGGAGTCTCCATATGCCATATGCCAAGCTGACTGTGGCTCCCCTGAATGGCAAACAATTATGTCCACTTGTTTGTTTTGTTCCTTTATTTGGCCCCTTGTCTGAGCACAGATGCAGAAGCCGGTGCTTCTTGCATTGTGAGTTCTCACGGGGCCATTCATGTTTCTGTTGCCAGCTATTGTTCTGAATTCGGAAGACTATCCCCAAATCGCACATTCACGTCTTTAATTGAGCCAAAGCCATTCCAGCGCCTCCCTTTCTTCCCTTCTTCCCTCCTGCACCAGATCACTCTGCCTCTCTCTGGCTTTGATCCCAGGGTAAGGATTGTTTTGTTTTGTTAACACTATTCCTGTTATTCAGTAGTCAGCCTGAGCTTTTTCTTTCCTTCAAATAACATTTAATTGCCTTAACACAACTTTTTCAAGGAGCCAGAGGAGTATTCTTGGAAGATCCAAATTATCCTCAAAGCTGGTGTCAGTGTGGCCGAAATTGTGCTGACTTTCATAACCAGAACATGAAACAAAAGAAAGAAGTTTTATGCCACCTTTATCTGAGAGCATTTTAACTGTGGCTACATAACCTGAAACAATCAGAGCTGGGAGGTGATGGGGAGGTCATGGACTTAGTGGGGTCCAAACTGCTCTAGCTATAGAACTCCTATCAAACAGACACTTCTACAGCCTCCGAATAGGAAACAAATAAAAACAAGGAGAGATTCTTGGGACAGCGGAAATCTTCAGATTGGCTTTAACTGCTTTGTTATTTACAGAGTATCAGAAGATCACAGTTTACAAACAGTTTGCAGTTGAGAAGGGTGAGGCTGAGAGACTCAGAAAACACTTGACAAAGCAAGAGATACTTTATCTCCTGACACCTGTGCCCACGTGCTGCCCTGCACTTGGCGGTGCACGTGAAGCATGAGGAGCGCACGTCTTACCTCATAAACATGTACAATTATTACACGTGAATCAACAAATTTTAGAGGTTAAAGAGATGGAAATGTTAACTACCCCCTTTGTATTTTTACATACTACTATACTATGTATTGAATTACTATACTGTACTCTTTACTTTGCACAACTAAAATAATAAATAATCCAAATAAATAAATGTAAAACACAAATTTGGGAGTCCCAGCCTTTGAGAGTTCCGACTCAATAGATCTGGAAGGAGAGCTTGGAACAGCAGGCTTACAAGTTCCCTGTGAAGATGCAAATTTAGGACCCACTGGCCCAGACTCTTCAGTTCTCCATGCCTGAATATTGAAGTCATCTATTGTTCTAAGAGAAAGAAAGGAAAAGTATGTACACACACACACACACACACACACACACACACACACACACCCTCAAGCCTAGATTTGCTCATAAAATGACCATTACTAAAAATGATACAGTGAACTGAAATTGTTTCAATCAAATCCAAAATGGGTTACTTATCCTATGCCACTCAGAGGCATCCTAACTGACATTTTGCATGGCAATTTTATAAGCGCAATCCCTGAACAATTCCTGATCAAAGCCTCTTTTGTCTTTTTTACAAAGTGGCTTTTTGTGCATCATCTTTTTCTGTCCACTTAAAAATCTACATATGGTAAGTCAAGTCTTCTTTTCACTTTAACAGACAATACAACAATACAATACAATACAAGGTCTGCAAAAGAGAACTGGCATACTGGTAGACATCTTAGGAAGGAGGACTTAGTGACTTAGCAAGACCCTGTCTCAAAATAAAAATAAATAAATAAAGCACAGAAATGTAACTCAGTGTGAAGGCTTTTTGCTTGATACACCAAACAAAAAAATAAAAATAAAAAACAAACTTAAGTCTTAAATACATAAAAAAAAAAATCTGGGATCCTGAATCCAACGGACCTTCTTTTCCCTCCCTACTCTCCGTGCTAGGAAACAAACTAGGGTCTCACACATGATAAGCAAGCACTCCACCATTGAGCGTACAACCCAGCCCAATATGACCTCTTAATCCATCAAAAAATAAGCCATGTTACTAACACCTCTTTTCTACCCACTCCAGCATAATCACAAGTGGCATTATAAAATGGAAAATTCAATAACTCTAATAGCTATTTAAAAAAAAAACATTGTTGAGGCTCACAGCCAGGTTTTCCTGATGTTTATTCTAATGGCTTCATTTACTACCACACTATCATTGCAAAATAAAAACCATTGGACAGCACGGCGTGCTCTGACTCTCCAAAATCAATTTCCGCTTAGGCTAGGAAGGAGAGTAGTAAGTTAAAACTCAAAAATGGGAAAATCCACATCACAAGCCACTCATCAACAACAACAAAAAGTCAATACATATTTGAATTTTAAAAAGAAATGGAACTTGTCAGAAATCAAAATAAAAGAAAAAGCTGCTTAGGAAACATGAGTGTTTCACACTTAGGCTATGTTCAAGGGAACCAGGTTAGCCACTGCTGGCGTAAATTGAGGAGGTTTTCTGGTTTTTTATTTTTAATGCTTTATTTTTCCCTCGTCGTGATCAATTTTGCATCAGTGCACTACTCTGAGGATGTTGTGATTCAATTTGATTATTATGCTGGCTGAAGTCGTTGCTCCATTCTAGGGATATATCATTTCAGACCCAGGAACATTGCTTTTGTCTACCCAGTCCTTCTTAGACATGAGAGGAGAGCAAATTGCTGTGACTGAACTTTCAAATACCCCAGCTTTCCTGTATGTGGAGAGGATATTGCTTCCTCCCAGGAAGTGGGGGAAATTCTCTGGGTACCAAAAATCTTTTCCTATCAGAAGAGAGGTGTTCTCTATTCCCACTAGCAATCCCTCCAAGGATCCCCCGTCTTCTCAGTATTTGTTTGCCCTGCACCTCTGTATAACTGATCCCTTTAAAACAGTTCTAAGGGTCTTGCCTTGCCTAATATTAAAACGTATCATAGAGATACAATAAACAAAACAGTATTTTGAAATGTAATGGAGGCTCAGAAATAAACAAACCCCAATGTCTTAGCAGAAGTCTCATGGCAATAGGAGCGGGTCTCTTTGACTTCTCTCTGATCTTCCAAACTTAGAACAAGGAAGGTGTCCCCTGAAAGCACTTTCTGATTATTTGATGATTACTTGTTGAATGGTTTGTCAACAGTGTTCCAAATGGAAAAGGAAACACCCAGTGCCTAACAGAGGAGGTAGAAGAAAGTCAAAGGAGTAGCAGAGCAACACCAAAGAAGACTGCAGAAATAGAAGAGAAATTCAAAGAAAAATGCCAAATATGGCAGGTATAAAAATGCCAATTGTTGTTAAATGAATTGTTATCCTTCTATGTCTCACTAAACTTAAGTACCAGCACAGCTTCACAGAGCACATGCAAATATATCTTATTATCTATGAAGAAGAAATGTCTGAGCTTAGAGAATTTTTGCTTGAATTTTTGTAGTAGGTATATATTTGTATGTTACAGGTATATACTTTTGACTCAGAAGTTCTAAGGTGCCTTCTATGAACATAACTGGACAGATTTTAAAAAGCTATAAAAACCATATTTATTCCAGAGTTATTTTTAACAGTGAAAAATAGTAAACAGCTTCAACATATAATCAGTAGAGACTTAGGTAAATTCACATAAATCCATACAACTGGATTTTATGGAATCATTTTAAAAACTTGGATATAGATTTTTATATATTGTCATGGAAACATTCCCACAGAATATTGTTAAGTGTAAAAAAGCAGCTAATGAGACCATAGTAAGTGCAATGTGAGGGTTTTTTTAATATACAGATATTTACAAAGGAAAAAAGTCTGGAAGAATAGCAACAGTGGTTAGCTATGAGAGGTGGCATTTTCTTCCCACTTGGCCTTTCTTAGAAAAATTACTTTTCTTTTTTCTAGAACACACAGCAAAATATACTATAATGCACTGTTGCAAAGAAAAATATAGTTATTTTTCTACCTAGCCATCCAGATTTCTACATATAGAATTTTTTTTATTCCCACCAACCATAAAAGCTACGCCTTATTTGTTATAAGGTGTGGGCATCAGAGAAAGATTCAAGTACAGGCTCAGATTCAGTCAATCTAAAGGCCAGAAAGAATTGTCCTTTTTCATTGAACACATCACAGCTAGCAATGTTCAATGGTAATATTTTTAACATTTGAATTAAAGATTTGCAAAGTTGTGGATGGAGAAAGTCACACCTTGGAAGAATGTTAACAATTAAATCATTTATCTGGAAATAGCCAGTTCAAGTCCAAGACGGTTACAAGCTTTTCTGTAACTGTGAGGTGGAGAAGAGGCTCCAGGAGGGCACAGCAAAGATGCTTCTGGCTTCTTAGCACTCAAACTTTTCTACAGCAAATTTGCATGCCATTATCATTACAACGTAATAACACTCCTTTCTGCTCATGTGCCCAGGGAACCACTGTCTTACCGCTACCACTTCCTAAAAGTATAGGAAGAATGAGAAAACCGCTAGAGTTTCCGCCTCCCTATTCTCAGGACTTCCATCAGCAACATTTCTCCTGGGTTCAAACACAAAATAGATTTTCAGAAAACTCCTAAATTCTTCCTTTGGTTGGGGAGGGATATGGCAGCCAGGGAGTAAGGAGCAAGGAAAGGAGAGAGAAGAAGAAAGAAAGGAAAGAAAGAAGGGAGAGATGGGGTGGGGAGACAGAGAAACAGAGGGAAGAAGATGTCCATTTCTTTTGCCTGACACCACATCATGGCTGAACCTGTGTCAAGAGCACAAATTGGTTTCACAAACACAAAAGTTCTGAGAAACAAAATCGCCATGAGTTCCTCTGTTCCATGATTTGACGTGGCTGTAAAAGCAGACTGGCCTCCGGATAGAAACCTGGTTTCTGAGATCATGGGTCCTAGTACAATAAAATTTCCCCATAACAATTCAGATCCAGGTATATGGAAAACACTTCACTTGCCTAGTTTTCTCCAACGTAGTAAAAATTTTATTTCATCTACTATAGAGCCTATTTTTTCCAGAAAAAGATATGATAGGTTTAACAAGGAAGTCAATTTGCTGTGGTTTCTGACTCAGCTGATGAAGGCCAGTTTTCCCCCTGCATCTCAGGGACCAGAGATTTCTGCACATTGAGAAAGCCATTGTGTATAGGTTTCCCAGGATCCAACCCAGAACTGTGCCAGGGGTAATTTGGGACTATACTTCTCACTCCAGAGCTGATCCTATCCCCACACCACCTGCTCCTGGGACACGTTATTGTGACATGGTAGAAAAAGCACAAAGCCTAAGTTGTCCAGCAATGCCCAGGTGGCAGGTATTGTTAAGCCTTCCTTTCTTCCTCTCTATGTCCTTTCCTTGCTCACAGGAGGCTTCCCATGTTAAAGTTTTCTCTTGGGACATGAATTCATGTCAGTCATCAACAAGGTAGTGTGAGTTCAAACATCCCCTCTTCCAAAGGCATTTTCATGTATAGCTCTTGTAATTAGGAAAAGGAACATGTTGTTTCTTACACGAATCTCAGTCATATTTGATTACATTCTTTTGAGGATATGAGTGAGAAAGAAGAGTTCCATTTCCTTGAAATCCTAGGATCTTCTGGATGCATGCCTGAAATAAATATGGCCCCCAAATCAAAGAAGCTATAGCAGTAGAGCTGCCCATTAGAGAACTGGTTTACAAACATTTTAGATCCATCTTCAAGCCAACTCTGAAGGGCTGCCCCAAGCACACCACAATTTCTGTTCCCTCACCTGGCTGAAATGGATTACACCCCTAAGGAAATACATTCCCCTGGCTGGAGCTCAGATGCAGCCTAGAACAACCACCGTGACTTCCAATGATGGACTGTGTATTTACAATTATTTTAATTACACTCAAAAGGACAAAGATCAGGAACAGGTGTCAGACATGTGAATTAAAATTAATGATCATTTGTTAATGGAGTGAAGAGCCATTCATCATTTTATTAGAACTAATTCACAAAGCCATATGGAACCTTTTACAGTAGAGCAAATCTTTATTCTCTTTAGAATATTAAGATTTTGACTAATAAAATGCAGCAAGAGGGGCTCACCAAGTAAAATACCTTCTTATTAAATGTCGGTAGCTACCAGATAGTATAAAAACTGGATATGTTGCAATAAAATGTGTATTCAAATGTTCACCAGGCTGTCTGCACTTGTCCTTCCATCTTTCCTTCCATTCTTCAAAAAATATTTGAGTGCCAAGCATCTGACCAGGCAAAGAGATATAACAGTGCACAAAAAATAGATACAGTCCTTCCCTCCTGGGTCTAATGTCTGAAGGAAATAGATATTAATCAAATAATTGCACTCAAAGCTGTAAAATTGTGACTGTGACAGGTGATAAACAGGTGAAAAAGCCTGTGACAGAAACATTGTAATGAAAGGATCAGAAGTCCAGGTTGACTGGAAAGAAGTTCAAGGACAGATCTAAAACACGATGTTGAAGAGGCGGGCAGAGGCTTGTGAGCCACACCTAATCTTTACCTTTTTCTAAGAAAACAAAGCAATCTACAGGGTTTTAAAGAGAGAAAAATCAGACAGATTTGAATGTCAAAACCAGTCTGGCTACAGTGTGAAGAGAAAGGAGAAAGAGTGACTGGACAGAGGGAGGCAAGGGAGCGTTTGCACCACCCAGATGTAAAAGATGGAAGCAGAAGAAACGTGGAGAACAGACGGCCCAGCGGTAGGGTTGGGGATGGAGATGGAACGATGTGAGTGACCTCAAGTAAGGTCAGAAGCTTTCTAAGACCAGGTAGGGGTTGAATAGGGAAAACGGCAAGGACAAGCGAATTGCCAGAGGATGGCTCTTGGGTTTCTGTTACAGAAGTAGATGGATAACAGGGCTGTTAACTGAGGTGGAAATTGCTGGGGGATGCCCACTTTAAGAGGGAATGTTCTGGATCTCTGAGTGATAGGATTGTATGTTTCCTTCCTTGCAGAAAGAAGCCATGGTTACAGTGGAGAGTTCACCCAAAAAAAAACTTCCAGTGATTGAGGTCCTACGTTCACATTCTCCTTCCCTGGGAATGTTAGCACTGAAAAGGATGTGGGAGGTTCTCCAGCAGTGGATCTTACCCATAATCACCAAACAGAAGAGTGGAGCATCAGAACCAGAAAGAGCCCTGCAGAGAGAAGGACACCCCTGGAAAGGCCCCTAGAGAACAGCCAGCACTCAGCAGGCACAGCCTGACAGCTCGGGGGCTCAGATCCTTGTGGGCAGCATGGACCAAAGATGAGTACAACACTGGCCCTGGAAAAGGAAGGCAGGTTAGCAGGCAACAGGAATCCTCTGTGGACAGGGGACAGAGTGTGACTGGTGTTCCGAGAAGCATTGACAGCCGCCAGGAAGAAAAGTCGGGTGAGTTCCTAAGATCCCACTGAATCAAGATTTGAAGAATGATAGAAAGGTAACCGAATGTTTCCAGAAAGAAGCACAGAGAGTTTAACCTTAAGCAGATTAGACCACAGCACCCTTCGCTCTCCTCACCCTCCTCCTCTGCCCTGTGATCCTTTCTAGCACAATTTTCTCAAGTTGAAGCTTTCGAAAGCACCTAAAAAGGATGCTGGCTCCTCTTCAGGCAACTCTCCCCTTCCCAAGATTATAGTCCCGCCTGGAGCTGGGCAGAATCTGGTTGCAGACTTCCCAGGTGCACAAGAATAGGAGAAAACACAGCGAGAGTAAAGCACCAGCGACTGTCTCAACCTATCCTTTGCCACACACATTTCGGCGAGTGTATCTTGACTGCAGTAAGGAGCAGAGAGAGACCAGGGAAGTGGAGGGTGGCGTAGGAGCGGTGCTTTGGCACAGGAGGGCCTGCACCAGGGAATTTAAGCATTTTTCTGTGTGGAGGGGGCAGGTATTAAACAAGCCGGGAACATCTAATTATTCCACCTAACTCGCCACCCTGTCATCCCCACAGGGAATTAGATCTACCAAACGGTGCCCGATTTAAACAGAAATGTGTGAGGTGAGTAAAAAGTTAATCTAAGCTTGGTTTGCACTCCAACAGAAACAGAGTACGGGTGTCTTCTGCTAAGTTCAGAAACGCCCTGACCTCAGCGCGCACCTGCGAAGAAATAGCACCAGCCCCCCCATTTCAAGGCCTGGCAGGGGTAGTCCAGCAGCAGAGGGAGCTTTCGCTTGGACACGAGAGCAACACCGAAAGTGGGGACAGCGGATTCCCCAGCGGGAAATAGTGATGTGACAGCAATGTCCCCATACTGCCCTCAACTGATGAAAAGGCAGTTGGCCGCCGCCTCTAGCAATGTCAATGCCACATATACCCCATCTCCTCCTACCCCCTCTTTACGCATGTACGTGCCCTTATTTAGGGGGCTTAAGGAAGACGTTGTCCCTCTCTCTCTCTCTGTCCAAGTGCTTTCCCTTGCCCATCCCGGCTCACCTTCTTGTCTTCCCCACCCCCCACTCCTTGGTCTTTTACACAATGAGGTAAATTTAAGACCTCACAAAAAAATGTGGGCACTCCCAATATCAGACCAGTGGCCAGTGTACAGGGGGAACTGCTTGCGGTGGAAAGCCCACCTCCAGCGGCACCTCTTTCCCGGCTACCCGAGAGAGACCCAGCCTGCAGAAGCAGAGCTGACATAAAAGCACAGTCTCCCAAAGGTCTCTGGCCTCCTCTAGATGGCCCAGCCCCAAAGACTGTGCCCAGGATTCCTTTGGGACTGGTGTGCTGCCACCCTTGGCCCCAGGCACCCACTCAGGAGCACCACTCGGAATGCTGTTGGTGTGGTTCTTCCTTTTCAAACTCAAGCGAAATGAGTTTGTCAAGATTGAACTGTTGGGCCAACTAGAAGCATTTCTGGGAGTGAATGCCCCGGGGACCCTGAGCAATCTATCCCAGGGGCGGGCTGAGCCCTGTGCTAGGAGGCTCAAGTGTAATTTAGGGCTGTGCTTATTACAGGCTCAGGCTGTGTTTGATGCACTGGAGTGGAATAAAGCTCCCTCTCTGCATGTGGCCATGTCCTGTGTGTCTGTCGGATCTTTAACAATGTAAACATCAGAAACAGATGGGAAAATCCAGGCCAGTGCCAGGCCAAACAGCTCTGACTGCAGACAATGTGCCACCGTGCCAAGACAAATACGCTCTGTCGATATCACTAATTTATAGTGCACTGGAACCAAGCAAAACAAATAACAATTAAGGCCCAGAAATCTTAAAATGAATAACCTTTCTGTACACAAACTCAATGCCACTATTAAAAGGCCATCAACGGCGACGAATATATGAAACATAACAATGAAATCCTTCTTACGTGAATAATTACTAAGTAATTACCAGGAAAGGGAGCATTTCTCTAGTTTGTGAGTCTGTGGGTTCTGAATACTAAGCCTTGTTTTTGCAGAGCATATAGGACCCTTCAAAACGCCTTTGCAGACTCGGTGTCACTGTGACAGCACCAGTGGTATAGAGAGCAGGCTCTCCCACCCCAGGTGAGACTGATGAGGCGGGTGATCCTGTCACATTATTTTAGAGGACAGAAGTGGGACTCAAAACTAGGTTTCTGCCTAACTTCTCGTCTCTTGCGTGATCCTCCCCATCACACCTGCAACCTCCCCAGCCTTCACCTGAAACGCATCTGCTTTTGTTTTTTCATTTCTTCTATTTATTTTTTATTGTACACTGTAAATTGGCAAATTATATTATATGGGATATAAATTATGTTCAGATTTAGTAATACAATTAAATCAAGCTAATTTACATATATTATCACTTCAAATACTTATCGTATTTTGTGGTGGAAACATTTGAAATTTTCTCACCTAGCAACTTTTAAATGTACCATATTCAACTAATTATATTGGTCTTGTTGTGCAATAAGTCTCAAAAAATGACATCTCCTGTCTAGCTGAGACTTTGTACCACTCAGCCATCATCTCCCCATCGTCCCACCCGCCAGCCTCTGGTGACCCCCATTTCCACTGTCTGCTTCTGGGAGCTCAGCTGCTTTGGACGCCACATACATGTAAGAACACACAGTACTTGTCTTTGTGCCTGTTTGCTTCACTTATCCGTCATGTTTTCCAATTTCATCCTTGTCCTTGCAAATGACAGGATTTCTTTCTTCTTAAAGGCTGGGCAGCTTTTACTCTAGTGTATGTACCACCTTTTCCCTACCCATTCACCTACTGATGGCCTTTTAGGTGGATTGTATGACTCTGCCTCTGCCTAAGCGGGGCTTTGAAGTGGGCTGTGGGCATTGACCGAGAGTTATTTGAACTCCCAGGTGTGGTGCACCTAGCCCCTCTTCTTTGACAAGATGTGCCCTGGCAGGTGCTACTTTCTGGGAGGGGCTTCAGGGCAGGGTTTGAGATTGAGCCTGGAGACTGGTTGACTAGGAACTCAAGCCAGGTAGCGCTTCCTACCACTGGGAGTGACCAGCTTGTCAAACAGACTACGCTGTTAGCTGGCCCTGGTTGGCACACTGCTGGCAAGTGCACAGTCACCAGCAAGATCTGGTGAGTAGATGCTGGAATTCAGGTGTAGTCATGCTGGTCACTGTGGACTCCATATCCTTGCTGTGTTTGTTTAAGTTTCTTTGTTTGTTTTGAGGCAGGGTATCCCTCTGTAGTCCAGGCTTGTCCTGAACTCAATATATAACCCTGGCTGTCCTCAATCTCAACAACAATCTTCCTGCCTCAGCCTTCCAAGTGCCAGGATTACAGATGTGCACCACCACGCCCCAGCTTATATGATACTGGGGAATTGAACCGAGGTCCTTGTGTGCTTGCTAAACAAGCACTGCAACCACTGAGCTTTCATTCTACCTGACTGCAGGTACTCTGGCTGTGCCGTGGCCTCCTGCATTCCCCAGGAGGTGAGCCTGGAGAGGGCTTGCTGGGAAGTATCTTGGAATGCTAGGGAAGCTGGACATCCACCTCCCATTTTCCTTCCCACTGAGGAGGCTGCCCCGAGGCCTCCTCTCTGTGAAGTGCTGTGACGAGCTAGGAGAGGAGTGGAGCAAAGTGGTCAGAGTGAGACTGGTTCCCTGCCCCTTCAGGAGTGTTATTCAGTTCTGCGGTCCACACTGTTGTCTCGGGCTTATTCCCAAGTCTTGGGGGTTTTATCTCTTGTCTGTGGATAGTCAACTTTTCTGTGGGAACATCCTGTTCTGCCGTTTTGCTAATGCTACTGCTTCAGAATAAAAGCTCAGACCAGATAATTCTTAGACCCTGAGTGGGCAAAGTTGGAGGCACACCCAGAATCCAGCCACTGTGACTCCCAGGTACTCTTCCAAGCATTTAACTCCTTCTATTAGGAAGAAAGAACTTTCTGCCTACATGAAACCATGGTCAAGCAGCCTCAGCCTGCACATATTATCTGCCTTGTCTGAGATGTTCCAGGCAGTTCTTGGTAATAGCCTGACTTACCATGCACCATGACAGTTCCAACCTGCTATCTCACTTGACACTTCCTGGGTACCTCATAAAGATCTTTCTGGTTATCTAATGTAACTGATGTAAAATGCATAATGCCATTGTTTTCTGATGGGATGATGGTAGGCCACTAGTGTGTGAAACTTTTTGAATAATCACACTAAACAGCATAGCTGGTTAGGAAGGGAAAGAAAGAAGAGAGGAAGAGACACAAAGAAGCAGAGGAACAGAGAAGGCAGAAGTTGGGACACAGGCAGAAATAATGACTTCACTACTCCACGGACTTCCGTGGAACTAAATAAAATGTGACTCGACTTCCTGTAAGATCCCACTTTTCTTTCCAGGCTGTTTGAGTCTGAACTTGAACACTTGAACCCTGGCCTCCCCCCATGCACCCAACACCTGCCATCCCCCCTCACCAGCTGGGGTAGGTGCCTTAACACTGGTGAGGCTGATTTACACAGGCATAAATTATGGAGCCAACTGACTTCAGTTGTATGACTTCACATTCAACCAGGTATAAGCCTGCTTTAGCTTCTCAGCTCAGTCTAGGTAGCAAAAGAATTTGAAAGCAACCTGAATACTCACCATAGCAGAATGGCCAAGTCCTGACAGATCCCTACAATGCATCAGATTAAAAGATGGGTCTTGGGGCTGGGAATGTAGCTCAGCAGTAAAAGCGCTTGCCTAGCAAGTACAAGGCCTGAGTTCAATTCCTTAGCACCACATAGGCCATGTGTGATGGCTTACACGTGGAATCCCAGCACTTAGGAGGCTAAGGCAGGAGGATTGCCATGTGGTCAAGGCTAGCTGGGGCTACATAGTGAGTTCAGAACTGACATGGACTGTAAAACAAGGCTCTATCTCAAAAACAGTGGATCTTTTCAACAACAAAAAAAAATTGTAAGAAGAGAGAGAGAGAGAGATGGAGGAGAGACCATATGTTAAAAGAGATTTAAGACCTAGGTATAAAGCTGAGGGAGGAGGGCTGCCATGAGTTCAAGGCCAGCTTGGGCTATGTAGTGAGTTCAGGACCAGCCCAGACTGCAGAGTGAGACACTGTCTCAAAAAAGAAAGGAAAGAAGAAAGGAAGAAAGGAAGGAAGGAAGGAAGGAAGGAAGGAAGAAAAGAAAGACAGACAGACAGACATAAGAACTTAATGAGACTTCTCTGAATAGAACTCCAATAGCACAGAAAATAATCATAAGAATTGACAAATGGGATTATGTTAAATTCAAAAGCTTCCACACAGCCAAGAAAACAATGAACAAAGTGAATAGCCTACAGAATGACATCTTCTCCATTTACCTTTCCGATAAAGGGTTATTATCCTGAATATATAAAGATTTCAAGGGCACCTACATTTCTAGGTCTCCTTCCAACTTGTGGAAACTTTATCCTCCTTCTCGGCAAGAAATAAATAACTCAAGAAAGTTAACACCCTCCAAAGATAATCTAATCAATAAATAGGCAAATGAATTAACAGCCACTTCTCAAAGGAACTACAAATAGCCAATAAGTATTTGAGATACTATTTAACATATTTAGCCATCAGGGAAATGCATATCAAAACTGCATTGAGAGACCAGGTCTCTCACAAGAGTGGCTATCGTCAAGAATGCGAAAAACAATAATTGCTGGCAAAGATGAAGGGGGGAAAGAACCCTTATACACTGTTGGGGGAATGTAAAATAGGACAGCCACTATGGAAACTAGAATGGATTTTCCTTTAAAAAAAAAAAAACTAAATATAGAGCTATCACTTGATCCACCTATACCACGCCTCAGTATATTCTCAAAAGAAAGTCAGCATACTATACAATATCTGCATATCCGCGTTTACTATAGCACAATTCACAATAGTTAAGCTATGGAAACAACGTAGATGCCCATCACCAAATGAACAGGTAAAGTGTGTGTGTGTGTGTGTGTGTGTGTGTGTGTGTGTGTGTGTGTGTGATTATTCAGCCATAAAGAAGAATGAAATCTTATCATTTGTAAGAAAATGTATAGATTGGAGATTATCATGTTAAGCAAAATAAATCAGACTCAGAAAGACAAATATTTCATGTTTTCTTTCATATGTGGAATCTTAAAAAAAATTAATATAACACAAAAGTAGAAGAAAGAGTGCAGAAAAGAAGGAGATCTCCCTAGATGAAAAGGGAACGGGCAAGAGATGCAAGGGAAGCAGCAATTGATCAGGGTGTGGTATATGCATGTACAAATGAGCCAAAATGAAATTCACTGTTCTGTGCAATTAATTTGCGCTAATGATGATTTTAAAAGATGCAAAAGATGTATCAATAAATTACAATGTATGAATCTTAATAGGGTCCTGGTTCTAGTGTCTAATTTTTAAGCTAAATAAAGGCTGACATTAGAAAATTGTTTGGGGATTTTTTGTATGAAAATGGTATAGTATTTGGTTTATTAACAGCCCCTAACTTTCAGAGACATGTAACAAAATATTTTCTGATGGTATATTTAATGATATATATGAGGTTTGCTTTAAAATAATAAAAGAGAATATAAGTGGAATTAGATGTTCAGATTTGATAAACTGATAATTGCTGAAGGTGTGTGGTGGTTATATAAGGGCTTATTGTACTATTCAACTTCTTTTGCGTGTATTTTAGATTTCCCATAAGAAAAAGTTTAAAATCAAGTATCGGTTCCTAAAGAAAAAGTATACAGTTTTATATGTACTGACAAGATCTTATTAAGTGAAATATTAAGCTGCAATATAATATATGCATTATGATGCAAGTTATTTAAAAAATAAAAACACAAAACAAAACCATGTGTACAAATGTAAGTGTACTTCTAAAAGCTCAGAGAGCTATTTTGTAAACTATTAATAGTAGTTACTACCAAAGAAGAAACTAGGATTGGAAGGTGGGAGGTGGTAATGGTTGAGGAAAAGCTTCCCTTTTATCTGCTATTTGTGTTTTTAGAAGAGTACATTAACATAATAGCTATGTAATTTTAAAAATATTAAACATAAGGCTCAAGGCAGCGGTTAAAGCACTTGCCTAGCAAGCACTAAGTCAATGACTAAGTACCCAAGTTCGATTCCCTAGCACCGCATAGGCCAGGTGTGGTAGTGCATGCCTGTAATCCCAGCACTCAGGAGGCTGAGAAAGGAGGATTACCTTGAGTCCAAGGCCAACCTGGGCTCCACAGTGAGTTCAGGACCAGCCTGGGCTACTGAGTGAGACCCTATCTCAAAAAAACAAAAAATTAAACACAACTAACCACAAACTCAAAACACATTTGAGGAGACCTCTCCTTGTCTTGCAACTGACTCCTCAGATGCATAGGTGCTGAGGGCAGGCATGAGCTGGTTACAGGGGCAGGGAACGTGGTGTGATAGTTCATTTACTGTTTATAAGTCACCAAAGTCGACTAGGTTGGAAAGGAAGAGAAAGTGCCTTTTTACTAAGCACCCACTAAAGGTCAGGCACTTCCACATACCTTATTTTCAGAAGCCTCATACTAACCCTGGGCTAATCACGGTAATCCAAAGTCTAAAGGATTTCCTAAATCCATTCAGCTAATGGTGGGTTGAGGTGGAGCTCAAATCCAGTTCTGAATCCAAGGCCCAGGTTCCTTTCTTCGTGGTATACTGCAGACAGTCAGGTTCTGCCACAGTTTGGGCTTCTCCCGGGGGCTGAGCAGAGCAGAGATGCAATGTAGGGATATGTAAGTAAGAGACAGAGAGACCTGGGGCGACTGGAAAGACAGGGGAAGCAGAGGAGGGAGTTCAGAAGGAGGGTACAAGAGCACAGAGAGCTGATGGCTGGGGCTATTGGTAGACAGGCCTGGTGGTGGACAAACCAACCCGGTGCTGCGGTTGAGGCTATGCAACTCTTGGTGGCAGTAAGTGTAATGGTGAGTAGGTTGGTAGTGCAAAGGATGGGCCAGAATCAGCACCTGCTTTCTCAGTGGAATATTGTAGGTGTGGGGATACAGCAGAAATGGAAGTGATAGGCTCAGAGTTGAAGACAATGAGGCAACGGTGGTGGGAGGAAGTAGGGATAAATGGGGGCGTGAAAGAGTGGAGGTAGCAGCAGGGGAGTGGAAGCTGCTCACTGAAGACTGAGTGGTATCTCCAGCAGAGGAGAAAGGAGCCCAGACAAAAGAAGAGGAAGATAGTGCAAAAATCAATGTCAACTCTTAAGAGTGCCACCAAGCAGCCTTCCTATGGCTCTTAGGAGAAATGAAAACCTATCAAGCCAGATTCTCAAACCTGTTGGTCTCTTTCCCAGAAACTTTCAATGTGCACTTGGTTCCCCTGCTTGGGACATTCCTGTCTCCACCCTCAGGTGGGCTCCTCGTGGCTCCAGTCCCTGATAAAATGTCACCCTCTCAAAGTAGCCACCCTGTCCGCTCTGAAATGTCCCACTGGGCCTTTCTCCTTCCCTTTTGGTTGTTCCTTAGAGCACAGACCACACATTGTCATCACTCACTTCTTTGTTTGCTGGCTGTCATCGCAGTGAGTTGCAAACTCCACACAGGGTGCACGGGGAGGGGTGGGTGGAGGTCCAGTGGTGTGTTTACCACAACCCTCAGTACCCAGCAAAGTGGCTGGCTCAAAGCAGGTGCTCAACTTTTGCTTGAAGGGTAGATGGATGAGACGGAAAGAGGTAAGGGAGGGCGGAAGAAAAAGGGAGAAAAAGGAGAAAGGAAGGAAGGGAGGGTGTCAGGAGGGACAAACATAAGAAGAGGAAGGCAGGAAGGGGGGACAGGAAGAGAAAGAGGGAAGAAGAGAGGAAAGGAATTCAAGAGAGTGAACTATAAGCGTGAATTTTGGCTCTCTGCTACCCAAGCACAAACGGACTCCTAGCAGGCAAAGATATTCCTTAAGCGTGTCTTCTAATGGCCGCCACTCCAAGGTGAGATGCACGGTTTGGAAACCCAGGTTGTAACCTTGCTCTAAGCTGATTATTCACCAGTTTGATCTGTGCTTTATCTTGCCTCCATTACTCAGCGTGGTGAAGAATTAGCTAGAAATTGCATGCTGGATTCTGCATAGAAAATAATATGCTCAACTGAAATATTATTCAGTAGTCTGAAAGCTGCCAGGCTACATTCTAAGCTGACTTCATAGAGTATTTATAACTGACAAAACAAGTTATTTCAAAAAAATAAACATTGTATTTTTAGTTCAATACTGTTGATAACATATTTTGTTAAGTCATCAGCTCAGCTCGGTGTTAGTTGTGTGTCTTCAGGGCACCACTGGTTCCAGGATCTGTCTTCAGTCCCCTGGATGCCCAGATTTCTAGGTGAGAAACTGAGACCTGGCTACTTGCAAGAGCTGCCTACTAACCCCCCAAGGACCAAGGGTTTTCTTTCTTCCTCTGTCAGTTGCTGAAATGAAAGAGAAGAAATGGGTAGTCGCAATGAGAATGGGGAAAAGAGTGGAAAAAGAAGAGAAGGAGAAAAAAGAGGAGAAACTGGAGGAGGAGGAGGAGAAAGGGGAGGGGAAAACTAGGAGGAGGAAATGCTGAGAATGGCCAAAGAGGGACAACAAAACTCCAGGAGGAAAGGCAAGCACAGGGCTCTACGTGTGACTTGCCTAACGGGTAGAGAAGACGCTGCAGGGAGCCCTGGTGCTGGACATGGAGCTGGTCCTGGGACAAAGGCTCCTGGGAAAAGAATGAGAACACAGGGAGCCATCACTGTCAGCTCTCTCCAGTTTGCCCCAACGTTTTCCACTGCAGATGCTGCTACTGAGGTGTAATAAAGATTCTCCCGAAGCAAGGGTGGTAAAACCAGCATCCAATGGTGTTGCCGTCAGATTATCTGGGTCTGAGTCCCAGCATTGCCACTTATTATTGTAGCTGTGCAGCCTTGAGCAAATTCTCTAACCACTCTTGGACTCTTGTTTCCTCAAAATGAAACAGGAGTAGCCACAGTACCTGTCTCGTAGGGAGGCTGGGAGGACTAAGCACAATGTTTGGGAAGTGTCCGCCACAGAGTAGGACGCCAATAAATAAAGGCTCTTGTTTCATTAACCTTCAGCCTCCTACCCCAGTCTCTTTTTCCTATGTGACTAATTGTCCAGGAACAGGTTGGCTAAAGACTGGACAAGGACTGATTGTGAGAGGAAAAAGGGACTTCAGAATTATTGTTTGGGAGAGGTCAACAGGACTGATGATGACAAGAGTGTGATGAGTTCGAGGCTATGGAGTCAACCTGGCCTTGTTTCATACCCCACCTCTGCCACTATTGAGTCTGGCCTTAGGTAAGTTTACTTTCCTCTTTAATTACCACAAATTCAGTGGTTCTCCACAACACTAATTTATTTCCTTAGCATTGTAGGAGTAGGAAGTCCAAAATCTACTTGGCTAACATCAAGAGGTTGACAAGGCTGGTTCTGTCTAAAGGCTCTAGGAGAGGACCTATTTCCTACCTTTTCTAGCTCCTAGTGACCACCTAAATTCCTTGGCTTCTGGCCCCCTCCTTCATTTTCAAAGGATACCACTCCAAGGTCATCTTCCTTCATCACACAACCTTCTCCTCTGATTCTGATCCTCTTTCGCCCCTCATGTAAGGCTCACTGTATTACGTTGGTCCACGTGAATAAATCAGGATCACATCTCTACCTCAATATCCTTGATTTAATCACATCTATAAAGTCCTTTTTGCCATAGAAGATAATATTCACAAGTCCTAGGGAGTAAGACATGGACATATTTAGGGGTCATTATTCAGCTTGACACTACAAGTGAACTCATTTCTCTGAGCTTTGATTTCCTCACCTGTACAAAGGAAATGCCAATTACTGTGATGGTCAATTTATGTGTTAATTTGACTATGCCATGGTACCAAAATATTGGGTCAAAACAGTCCAAATGTCACTATGGGGGGATTTTTACTTAAAATTTACATTTAAATCAGTACGCCTTGAGTAAAGTAGATTATCCTTCAGAATATACTGAACATTATCCAATCCATTGAAAGCCAAGAGACAAAACAAGGTATATCTGGAGAAAGGCAAAATCTGCTTCCAAGCTGCCTTCAGACTCAAACTTCCTGGATTTCTAACCCACCCAGTTCCCCGCACATTTCAAACTTACTAGCCCCAACAAGAGCTAATTCTTTTTTCACAAAGAAAAAATAAGAAAATAAAAAAATAAAAATAGATTAGATAAGTGATGTTAAAGATTTGCAATACAGGTTAAATGAGATAAAACACACATGATGTTGAGTCAGTGTCTCTAGCACATGAAGATTGATAAATATTAACTATGGGTGTTGTGCTTTTTGGTACACATTAAAAAGCTTCCAAATATGAAGTATGCCACAGAGGATGCAGAGTTAAATGTGGAAGGAGGAACAGGACCAAGTCCATCTCTAAATTGCGGTGTAAACACTGTCTTACATCAATGGAAATCCGTTGGGGCACTTTCTCTGGTTCTCTGTTTGTCCTTCAAGTAGGATTGTACCTTCGCGGTGTCACTTCCTATAAAGAAAAAATGACTTGAGAACAGTGAGCAGGATAGCCATCAGTGGCCGTCAATTCCAGGCAGAAACCACAGCTGCCACCTGTAGATGTGGACCGTGGTCTCACTGTTGCAGCAGTGGGAATAGAGGCAAAAAAAATTTTTTTTTAAATGTCAGAGATACTTGAGTATAAATCAGTACCCTAAAGCCATGCCTCCAAGTCGTAGGGCTGGGGACAGGGCTGATGTGCCAAGGAAGCCAGCCGGGAAGACGAGGGAGAACTCTCACATGAGGCAGCTTTTCTGTACTGACCCGGTGAACAAGACAGGAAGTAGGAAAGAGACAAGGAAAAGAAAGAAAAACACAGCACCTAGGGCCCTACCTACACACGGTGGACAGCGTCTCGATGACACACTCAGAGTGTCGCACTACGCGCAGCTGTTTAGGTTCTCCTACAAGGACTGCTGTTTACAAAGGAGCCGTGCTTGAAGGTCGGCAGGGGAATATCACCAGGCACATTCTATTCGGGTTGTCATATTTCAGCCGCACTCAAGTGTATTTACAGAAGTGGGCTGGAGTCAAGCACACAAGGCCACTCGGGTGGCTCAGCAGCTCAGCTCCGGAAGGCACTTCACGTCTCCCTCGAGTGGGAGTCACAGAAGCTCAAGTTCACTGAGCTGTGGCAGGCAAAAGTGTCTTAAGTTCAAACCCTGTGGCAATTTGCATGGTAATTTACACTGCAGCCCTTTGTGCCTCTGTCATCCCAAAGAAGCCCTCCCAAAAGTTGAGAGAAAGCAGCTCAGATATTTACAGCCTGCCTGACACACTGTGATTTCGCTCCCTCTCGCCAGACAGAAGGGGAGGGAACAGGGTATGGATTTTATTGTGGCGGCTGGCATTCTTTGACATTGTTCTGCAGAGAGGCTGGAAGAAAGACAGGGTAAAGTCATCATTGGGCTGCACTGTAAGAAAACCTAATATCGGAAACTATTTGTGATTAGCTACAAGTCAACCTTTCATGTCGCTGTAAAAAATGATTTCTTCCATTGATATAATGCTCTTCACTTTTCAAAATATATTTCCACTTATTGTGCCTGGCAGAAGAAAGCTCTATATCGAAGGACAAAACTTTTTCTCCTAAAAATGAAAATAATTAGAAGACACTTGTAGAAGTACATAGTACAAAGTTAAGGCCCCCAAAAGAAAATGAGGATAGGTGGACGGCAAGTTCCTTTGGGTGCTTGTGCCCAAAGCTACTTCCTCCTCCTAGATTCTCAGGTACATAGAGGGCTTGAATGAGATGGCTGGGAGAAGCTCAGGGAGGGCGGGACCCTGCTGCTGCAATAAAGACTGTGATGATGCTGATGGTAATGGTACCGCTGGTTATGATTTCAGTGATAATGACAATGACAATGATAACTTGGCATGGCTAGGTGCAGTTACACATAATCCCAGCTCCTCAGAAGGCCAAAGCAGTAGGATCACGTGAGCCTATAAGATCAAGACTAGCCTGGGCAACATAGCGACACCCTATCCCTAAATATGATAAATAAAAAATAAATAAATAAATAAATAGAGGTGACGATGCCAACAGTCATGTCTATGCTGACAATGGCAATGATTGTCATAGCGACAATCATCTTGATCGTGAAGATGACAATATGTTAAGCGGTTATTACATGCCAGTCATTGTGTAAGCCACTCTTCATGTGCACTACTTAATTTAATCCTCACAAAAATTCTGTCAGATTGTTCACACATACACACACATACACACACATGCTTCATGTATGAGGAAACTGAATCTCAGAGAATTTAAGAAACTTGCTCAAAGAAATATTGGAATCAGCTCGGCCCGGTGGCATGGGTGTATAGTCCCAGCACTATAGGAGGGTAAGCCAGGAGGTTGACAAGTTTGAGCCCAGCCTGGGCAATTTAATAGCTCAATGAGACCTTGTCTCAAAATCAGAAATGAAAATGGACTGGGAATGTATCTCAGCCCCAGTAGTCTCCCCTCCCAACAAACATACACACAAAGAAATTTTGAAACCGACTCCACTCAAGATATAAAACATTTTCATCACACTGAACATCCCCTCATTCTTCACCAATGATATCTGTATCCTCCCACAGGCATGCATTGTCCTGATTGTATTTTTTTTTATCTTTTTTCCCATTGTATTGATATGCATAAGCACAAAATTTAAGGTTTACAATGAAGTTGAGCATTTTGTGCACATATGTATCTTGTCAGGGTGACAAAGACTTTCCCCCTCTCTTTTTTTCTCTCCCCCTACTCACCCTTTCTTCTCTCTCCACCCTATCTACCCCTCTGGTTCACTTTGTTTTTCGTTTTTTTAAGTTCCATGAGATAGTTGTGATCTGGGTTTTCTGCTTCTGACTCACTTCACTAAGCATGATGTTCTCAAGTTTCTTCCACTTGCCTGCAAAAGCCTCCACGCTGTTGGACTTTATAGATGCATAGTATTCCATTGTGTATAAATACCACAGTTTGTGTATCTATTGATGGGTATTTTGGTGACTTCCATATTTTAGCTATTGTCAGTTGTGCTGCTATGAACGTGGGTATACATTTATCTCTGTTATGTGTTGTTTTGACCTCTTTTGGAAATATTCCCAGGAGGGGTGTCGCTGAACTGCTGACTCTATTATTATAAAAGAATTTTGCTCATTGTTGGACCCTTTTTTTTGAGAAACATTCTTGCTCTGTAGTCCAGGCTGCTCCTGAACTCACTATGTAACCCAGGCTAGCCTCAAACTCATAATAATCCTCCTGTCTCAGCCTCCTGAGTGCTGAAATTACAGATGTGTGCCACTATGCCTGGTTTATGTGGTGCTGGGGAGCTGAACTCAGGGCCTAACTGATGTGCTAATTCTCAAGCCTCTGGGCTTCTATTATTTGTTTGTCTGAGCTTTTTGTGGTACTGAGGATCAAGCTTTTTTATATTATGAACACAAATCCCTTGCCACATTTATGTGTTATGAATATTTTTTTCTGTGGCTTGACTTTTCACTAACTGATATTGTATGGTGCGTGAAGTTTTTACATTAAAAAGTAATAATAAATTTTGCACTCAGAACCAATCCCAGGCAGCAGATCTAAACTCCATATTATTGTTCCATACCATAACATAGAATCAATGGTCCTACGCAAGATCAGGTGAAATTTGTTCCAGGATCCATTTAAAAATTTTTCAAAACCATGCCATCCCCCCAGAAAGAAAAAGAAATCTTGAGCATGCATTACATAAAGGCACTTCTAACATCAAAGAGACTTAGAGCCCAGAGGCTGTATCTCTATGACCCTGAACTTCCAGGTGCAAAATGAAGGTTTCAGCCACCTGTACAGATGTGTGCAGGTTCTTGGAGTGCAGGCTGCCGCTCCCACACTGTGAGTAACATCCCCAGCACAGAGTGGCATAGAGAACATCGCGTCATCGCTTTGTCGGTGCCAGTTAAAAGCATGTCAAAGAGGAGCATTAGGAATTAATCCACCTAGGAGTAGCGAGCTAGAAAGATGCATTTTTGAAAAGCCACACACAGGCAGTGACAGCATCAACCAACCTGTCAAAAGTACAAGCAGATAGAAAATTCTAGCTTTCTGTTAATGGCAGAGTACTTTGTTTTACTTTCAAATGCCTCAAAAAAAAAAAAAACAACCTGCTCAAGGTGGGTGGCAAGCTACACTTCACACCCCATGGGAATTCACCAAGTAATTCCCAGTGAGAGCGCAAGAGACTTGCAAAGGCCACAAAACCCAGCTCTGAATGACTGCTGTGCAAAGGTTTGCACCTCTTTGTGATCTGAAAAGATCAAAGGAAATATCTTCCTTTAAAAAAACAAAACACCGGTGACAACAGTAGCAGGTAGTTGACATAAACCTGTGATGTCATTTAAGACAAGGCTGTATTTATTCCTATCATTATACAAACATTTCTGTTCAGTTTGTCTGCTCGGCTAAACTAGAAGCTCCTTAAAGCCAGGATAGACAATTTCTTGCTCTATTTTTGGTCCCGGCAACCAGCACAGAGGTAGCAGCACAACACGGTCATCAGTTGTTCAAACCGGCAAAGCCATCTGTATACCAGCCCACATTGGAGCTCCACGGAGTCGCTTGACAGCGATGGTAATCATCACTGAACCTGTCCATTTTTCTCTTGCTGGCAAGGAGATGGCTGCACGCTGAATAATAATTTCTTTTAGCAACAATCCCCTAACTGGGAGTTCTGTTGCTACTCATGAATTCAGTATCTAACCAATCACAGATATGAGTGTAATCATATAAGTAGAATGTGCAGTCATTCCGATGAGTAATATTATTCTCCACATACCAGAGGCAGAGGTGCTGTAATCAGCTTCCAACTTCACAGAAGCAGAAGTAGAAAGATGAAATATCAAGGCCATCCAACAAGTCCGTGGCAGAGCTTGGACTTGACCTTCAGGCTGTGTTGCTTTCCATGACACCCTACCGCATCCGTTTGGCAGTCTCATAAAATTGATGTAGATATATCCTCTTCATTCATTTTATAAGAGGTCTCAAAGTATGTATTTTTAAAAGTTCATTTCTGTTATAAGTCTGAATTCCCATAAAATGGTTTTTCTACAATTTATCTCTCCAAACGCTAACAGGTGTTGTGCCAGAGACTCACCGATGTGCTTGCAGCCTTCACTCCTGGTCCCCTGGGCTGAATTAGAAAGGAAGAGGACTGGGATCCCACACACTGAATTTCCCAAACCTCTTAGCCAATGAAATTCCAGTTATAGTCCGCAAATGTGAGGTAATAGCAGGTGATTAAAAGATGGAAGCATGTATTGATTTTCTGTTGTTGCCATAATAATTTACTAAAATTTAGTGGCTTCAAACAACACTCATTTTATTAATTCATAGGGTTCTGTAAGTCAGAAATCCAGCAGGCCAAATTGGGTGCTCCAGTTAGGGTCTCACAAGGCCAAAATCAAAGTATTACCCAGCCTGGACTCTCATCTGGAGGACCAAGGGAAAATCCACCTCCAGCCTCATCCACGGGGCAGAATTTGGTTTCGTGAAGCTGGGAACTGAGGTCTGCACAGCTTTCCTGTTGGCTGTGAGTCAGCAGTCTTTCTCAGCTTCTAAACTGCCCTTAGCTTCATAGACACTTCACTCTTCCCAGTCAGCAATGCTGCGTTGAATCCTCTCTTGCTTTGGACCTCTTCAACTTCCTGTTCCAGAAGGTGCTCTTCTACTTTTAATGTCCCATATAATACATGGAGTTCCTGCTAGATCATCCTGAATAATCCCCTTTCATAAAATCAGCTGACTAGTAACTATAATTACATCTAGAAAGTCCCTTTTATACAAGGCCCATGGCAGAGGCCAGTAAGTAATCTTAGCACTTAGATAGGCTGAGGCAGGAGGACCCACGTTGTAGCCTAGCCTAGGCAACTTAGCAACTTAGTGACCCTGTCTCAAAATCAAAACTAAAAAAATGGTCTGGGAATGTAGCTCAATGTGAAGGCCGTGGGTTCAATCCCTAGTACCACAAAAAAAGTTCCTTTATCACAAATTATAACCTATTTAAGGGAATGATAGAATGAGGTCAGAGCTCATAGAGACAAAATTCTGCCTTCTATCTAGAGTCAGATTTCTCTACCAGCGTCTCTTCCACAGGCTCCAGCATCCTTCCACAGATCCACCACTTACAGCTGAAGCTTCCTTCTAGATCCCTGCAGCAAGGTTGAGCACCTCCCCAGGACTCCCACCACCTGCTGTATCCCACCAACTCTGAATCTTGCCTGGTAGTCTGGCCACCCTGTGAATTGCCTCCTACCCAGGATTGCAGAAACAAAATATTCTCAGGTTCTAATCATCAGGCCCATCCTCTGGGTTGCAGCTACTTCCTTAAATTGAGATATGTGGGTCAAACCACATTTAATAGAATTGCCTACCTTGCTTTCACTTTCCTGAGCAGACTGTAACTGGTGGGAGTGCCATACCCATGACCTCGGGAAACACTGTGTCAACCAAGTTAGGCACTTCTCCTTCCCACAGGATGTCTCGGCGCACTGATTATATGAACGAGTAGAGTACTACGAATACCTAAGAAGGGAATCCACAATGCAGCACTGTTTGTCAAGGAAACCCTCACTACACAGAGCAGCTTGTGGACCTGGAATCTGTAGAACTATGGAAACACTGTCATAGTTGAAAATCCTATGAAGTTATCATTTTAGCTCTAATTAGCACAAAATACTTGATTAACAAAAATTGCAGCTATGCTGTGGAATTTAGACTAGCATTTGAGAGCTGACTCTAATGGCTAAGGAGGTCCAGACTGATAGGTTAATTGTTTGCACACTTTCGTCCAATCGCCTTTCTCCTGGTATTGAAGGTCATTACAAAGAACTGTTATCTCAAAGAGGCATCAGTGAAGGGGCATAAACAGGCCAGATCTCCTCTTGCCTCGAGGAGTCTTAACTGACATGTGTCTAACAGGCTGCTTTAACCTCCTTTTCTTACTCCCCCTTGCATTGACTTTCTGCCCCACCCGTGGCCCACTTTGCTGCTAGCTGCCCTTCCCTTCCTCATCCAGGAAAGCAAATGGACAATACCAAGGTCAATCCCAAAGGAGAAACAGACCAAGGAGTCAAAAAGGGCTGCTCAACCAAACAAGGGTTAAATGATTCACTCCCCCTGGATGAATTCTTACACAGTCATTAAAAATGATAATCATGATGACTTTGCAGCAACATGGAAAAAATGCTTATGATATAATTAATGCTAAGTGAAAAATGCAGAACACAAAATGATAGCTACACTATGATTACAACTTCTTAAATTATATGTTCATGGGGACAAAACCTGGAAAGGAACGTGGAAAAAAATAAAAATCGTTTAATTTGTCAGGGATGACAGCAGTGTCACGGGTGAATTTTTTTCTCGTTTTATATTTGGCTAATGGTTCTATAATGTCAAGCAAATTTTCAAATGCTAAAATAAAAACAGGCTTGAGAATGTGTAGAAGTGGGAAAGGATAGGCAGCCATTCTCATTTGGCTGAGAATTAGAAAATGAAATTTATATCAAAGGAAGAATAGTCAGCTTGATTTTTATATTTAAGTGCAACCTGGGTTTTTCCTACTCAAAAGACAGCATCACACATCTGAGTGACTGACTCAGTGTACCTCAGAGAGACAGCTTTCTGGTACTAGTAATATAGACCTCTGAGTCTATTGTATAATTTTTAAAAATACCAGAAACTAGGTGATTTATAAACAATAAACGTTTCTGACAGTTTTGGTGACAGATTCTCACAGATTTGATGTCTGGTCAGGGCTTGCTTTCTGGTTCAAAGATGGTAGCTTCTTACTGTGTCCTCTTACAATACAAGGAGCCAGGGAGCTCTCAGGTCTCTTTTAGAGGGCACTAATCAAATTCATGAAGCTATCTAAGCCCTGATTACCTCTTGAGGTCCTGAGGGTTAGGGTTCAACATACCAATTTATGTTGAAACACAAACATTCAGACTGTGACAAGAGATAGTGGGGTTGTAGACTGGGGGATACAGGGTCCCCTGGTAATAGAGAATTTACTGGAAAACGGGATTATAGAAACGGCAGCTGGCTATAACTGTGACAGTCTACAGCTAACCACACCCCAGAACTACTTATTGGATAAACATCAAGTCGTTAAAAGATAGTAGAGTGGAAGATCTCAAGAGGCTTCTAAAGCCACTAACGATGGGTGTTAGCTGCTGCTTAAGGGTGGAGAATATGGCAACCAGCCTTAGCAAGTAAGCTGGTTAGCATAGGACAGCCCCTTTCCCATCTCAACTATAAAAACCCCTAGACAGTGAGCCAGGTGGGCAACGCGCACATCCAGGTCCCCCCTTCTGACTAGCAGGAGCTTTACCTTCCTTCCTTTCCTTTCTGTCTTCCTTCTTCCCCCTTCTATATTTTTCCCAACGAAGTGTTCTCTTTACAACCTGCCTCCCATCTTCCACAACTTATTCTTTAAGCTCGTAGAGACACAAGCTCAGCACAGAGGCCCAGTGGAGCTGGAACCTGGCAGCACAACTGCTAAGGAGATCACTGCAGGCTATGTTCTGAAGGGCGATTGCACCCTCCTTAGCTGGCCCATGCAGGTCACTGTGGCAGGAAAACCAAAGCACAACGCAAGTTTTTACTGGATACAAGGAGGAACTAAATCCTTCCAACTGCTAATAGGATAGAAACTGAAGGGGACCCATCCACCCACCCAAGGTCACATCCCAGAGGCTGTCTCCATGGTTTAAGTGCCGAAAGACACCAGGGGAAGGACTGCAATAGCCATGTCCAGGAATCTGACTGGCCACCACCTCAGCTTCAGGCACCATCTCTAGTTCCTGGGGCAGGAAGATTGCTTGAGCCCGGAAGTTCAAGGCTAGCCTGGGTAACAAAGGAAGACTCCACCTCCCCCCTCTCCCCAGAAAAATAAGGGCAGCAAGTAGAAACATTAAACTCTAGTTGTTGCAGGACAGGGGAGGCAGAGCAGTGTTTCACAATTTACACACAGCGGCACAGCAGCAATGACCAATGACTGACAAAAGACTTGCAGGAACGGGGGCTGGAGGAATGGCGCAGTGGTTAAAGCACTTGTCTAGCAATCACAAGGCCCTGGGTTTGATTCCTCAGCACCACATAAAGCTGGGCGTGGTGGCACATGCTTCTAATCCTAGCTCTTGGGAGGCTGGGATTGCTGTGAGTTTGAGGCCAGCCCGGACTCCATAGTGAGTTCAGGCACAGCCTGGGTTACAGCGTGAGATCCTGTTAAAGACTTCCAGAAAGGACTCAGCTAGTCAGGTGTTTACTTCTGCCTCATGCAGTTTAAAACATGCTGAGTATTTATCATGTACCAGACCTTCCATGATATGCCCAGAATATTCCTTTTAATTTTGTTCCCAGAACAACACTATGATGCAAACACAACTGGGATTCCCATTTCATAAAGGCAATAACTGAGGATCAGGTAGGTGAGGTCATGAGCCCAAGTAGAAGGGCTGAGATTTGAACCCAGGCAGCCCAACTCCAGAGCCTGGGCTCACTGCTACTCCATCACATATGTTATAAAAAAAATTTTTTTTAAATAGCACTAACTGCGCTATCCACTCCACACAGTGGGAACAGGGCGTCTGTAAAGACAAGAACAAAGAACCTACATTCAGGGGGAGACCCACTCCCCTAGGTCAACTAGGCAAGATATTGTAGAAAGTTGGCTAGCTCAGAACAGGCTAGCTTTCTGTAATAGAACCACAAACAATGAACTCTGTGCAGCCTACACTAACCTTGATGATCCAAATGTCCGAGAATATAAAGGATTAGCTGAATAAATTATGCTCGCCAATGCAACAAAATACTAGGCAGCTTTCTAAAATGATGATATAGACGATAGAGGTCTATATTTATTGACATGGAAAATGTTCCTAATACATCATTAGGACTAACAAGCAAGTGCTAAACAGCACAAGCAGCAAAGAGTCTGGAAATACATAATATACATACAAGAAAAGTAATAGTGATTATCACTTAAGAGTAAGAATACTCATGATTGAGATTTTCTGCCTATTTGCTTTTTTCTAAAAATTTAAAAACTTGCTAGGTAAATGATGAAAGGTAAGAAAACTGAACTGTGGTAGTTTCACACAAGGGTGGGCCATGACAAAATGTCATGAAGCTTCACTACCAACCACATCAAGTAGTGACAAATTTACAAAAAATAAAAAAGTAATCCTTACTGCCAACCAACCACATAAGGACTCTAATCTCTATTGCTTCAGATTTTAAAAATTGTAGCTCAAACCAGTCGTGGAAGTAAATTTGTAATCTCAGCACTTGGAAGACTACGGCAAGATAACCACAAATCCAAGCCCAGATTGGGCATCTTGCTGAAGAAGCAAGAATCTGTCTAAAAAGGGGGAAAAGGGGGAATGGGCATGTAACCCAATGTGAAGACCCTAGGTTCAATCCCCAACTCTTTAAAAAAAAAACAAATTGAAGCTCAGAAAGATTAAGTGATTTGACCCAGAGTCGCTCTAACTGAAGGCATTAGGTTGGGACTTAACACGGATCTGCCTCTCCCCTAAGTTGATCTTCCAGCACTGTGAGGGCCCAAGTACATAAGAAAGCAGAAGAAATCAAAGAGGACAAGAATACATGAAACAGAAAACAAATAGAAGGATAGAGACGATCAAACGTTTTGCATCACCTTGTAGTCCGCTAAGCCGCAGCTATGCTGGTGTCCTGGGCACAATCACTCTCAGGAAAAGGAGAAGGAAGCTGACTACAGGATGGTTAGCAGCACCTGTAGCTTTTGCCTACTAGGTGCTGCAGCACTCACTAACAGTGACAACCATTCATTGCCACAGATACCGTGGAGGGGCAAGTCCTTCTGGTGGTAGAATTGCTACCACCAGAATAACAGGACAGTGGTGCTTAAGTCAGTCACTCAGTTCACTCCTCAACTAATCCTTAATTATTCTGATCTGAAACAGCTCCTTCAGGCATTGTTAAAGATAAATATTCTAATTGGTAAGCCCTAACTGGCCACTGTGACTATTTCCCTGATCTCCAAAGAGGACATAAAGCTAAGTTGCACTACTCCAAGAATGGCCCCACAATGGGTCATTTCCCACCCCTTTTGTGAGGTTCATCCATGCTTCTGAACTCCTTGAATTAAAAGAAAGGGAAGCTGGAGGTTTTTTTCTTGTGAATATCAAGCTGTGCAGTCATTACAAGCTTGCTTGGAGATAATCAGGACTGACACTTGCTGTACGTGCAGAGTTTATTGGAGACCACCCACAACGTTGACTCAATGCAAAATGACACTACTAAGTAATATAATCCCAAAATGTAGATTTCATTCCAACAAATTGCACACAAGTGGTCTCCTGCTGGCTTAACTGTTGCCTGGAAAGCCAAACCCAACTGTATTTGTGGCAAGTATGTTAGCACAAAGCATCCAAACCATAAACAGAAAATGAAAATGCCATGTCTGGGGCCATAAACATAGAATGTCACAAGGGAAATTCTGAAGTCCTTTTATATTGAGTTAAAATATGAGTAGAATATAAGGTTGAATGTGCCAACTTTGTTCTAACTTATTTTCCCTTTGGACCCATGAACAAAAATAGTAACAGAAAGACTCAGAGGTTACGTATATTTCTCCATGCATCAAAGATTCTTGTGTACTGTTCAAGGTTTTGTGATATAAGATAAATCGAAATTTGAGAAAATGAGTGCCATGATTTTATCTCCGCAATCTTCAGTTTTAAAACACATAGTTCCCAACCTATAAAGAAGGGGATTTATTTACCCTGCCAAAAAGGATCAGATATAGAAAGAATTGATGAGACCTGAGGGTTTTTTTTAAATATTTTAAATAGCAGAGTTCAAGCACAAGCTTAATGTGAATTAACAGTTTGACAAGGTTGCCTAAAAGGTTGATACTAACTAAGGACGGATTAATAGAATTTACTGTTTGCGTTTAAGGAAGTGATAGTTTTAGGGCCAGATGATCTGGCCACTTGTGGAAGCAGGTGTTCTAAGATTGATCTAAGGTGAACACATATGGTATTTGCTCTCTCAGGAACTGTTCAACTTTTTAGGCAACATACCATGGTGTTATGGGATCATTCAGTAGTAAAAAAAATCCATCCCAGGTTCTTAATAGCACAGGGCAGCTTCTGAGTCAACCATCTTGGGCCAAATTCAGGTTCTCACCAACTCATCACTGTAAGGCAAGAGCCATGTCTTATTCTTCATTCATCTTCCAAAATCACACAACATGGATACTCAACAAATGAATGCCTGGTAAACTTTCAGGGAAATCTTCACTGAAGGTATGTCTACATTAAGAAACCCAAGTGGGTACTGGACTCAGTAGTGCACGCTTATAACCCCAGTATACTGGGTAGCTGAGGTAGAAGTATCACAAGTTTGGGCATACCCTCAGGACAACTTAATGACTTATCCATATCTTGTCTCCAAATCAAAAATGAAAATGGGTTGAGGATGTAGCTCACTACAAAGGCCTTGGGTTCAACCCACCATACCACATACACCCACACCCACCCACATACACACTACACACACACAGTGGAGAGGGGAGAATGATTATGCCATTTAGATGAGTGATTTTCAAACAGTGTACTACCACCACTAAGAGTTTGTTAAGTAGCTTAATAAGTCTGGGACCAGTATTTTTGTCTTGAAAAAAATGTAAAATAATGTCTGTCAATGCAGAAAAAAGTTTGGGTACCCTCATCCTGGTTACAGAACTCCACTGGCAACCCCTGAAATCCAAGTCTCTAACACTCTGTGCTTGGACCTTCCAGCTGAACATGGCTGAGGAAAATCACATAACAGTAACCACTAGTCCTCTTATGACTTATATGGACCCCATTGAATCCCAAATAATCACTCTCTCTCCTCAGACTCCTAGCATCTCCCATCCATCCTTACTCCCAGCAGCTTCCTTGGTTCCGTTCCCTATTGAGAAAATAGAACCCAGAAATAAATCATCATAATCTTCCACATCCACTTCTATCCACCCACCAGCATCTTTTTTCAAAAATTTCACCTCCTATCCTGTGAATGGACCATGCTTTCTCTTAAAGAAAGCTGAATCCCACTAGATTCCATTCAGACCTATGCAAGGAAATGGCTACACAACCTTCCCTTCTATCTCTTACGTTATCTGAATTTTCCTTCCCTGCTGGACTATTCCCATTGCTATGTTATTTCTCTTTTTTTTTTTTAAAAAAAAAAAAAAAGGCCTTTTCTTACTCTGCTTCTTCTTCAAGGCCAACCCATGTGTCTGCTCCCTTTGCCAAAGTTGTTAATATTCCTACGCCAAATCCTCTCCTCTCGTTCTCCTTTATATTCCCTGCAACCAGATTACTCCTGTTTCTTCTCCAAAATTTCTTTTGTAAAAGTAACCAGTGACATCCAAGCCATTGACGCGAAATAGCAAGGCTCAGTATTCATCCTACATACCACCGGAGATGTTGCTGTCTTCTTCCTCCTTGGAAATCCTTTATCACTTAGCTCATAGACCACCACACTCTTGGTTTTTCCCTCATTTCATGGCACTTCCTTCTCATTCTCATTTGTAGATTCCTTCTGAGCTGAAATTCCTTGTACTATAGGTCCTATTGCTCAGCATGTGAGTCTCTTCTCCTCTCTGCTTGCCCCATACCCTTGATGATTTCATTCAATATCTTGACTTTTTTGTTTTCTGTTTTCATGTGTTTGTTTGGTTTTATTTGAGTGATACTGGGGATTGAGCCTAGGGTCATCACATTGAGCTACCTCCCCAGCCCGTTTTTAATTTGGTTTTGAGACAGGTTTTCACTAAATAGCTAAATTTCTCAAGTTAAACTAGAACTTAACAAATCCTCCTGCCTCAGCCTCTCAAAGGGCTGGGATTAAGGGCCTCCTGCACCACTGGGCCCAGATAACCTCTTACTTTAAATTTTAAATTTTTACACACCCATTGATGATTCCTAAATGCCTCTCTCCAGCTAGACTTGCCCCCTGAGCTCCAGCTTTATAGGTCCAAATGCCTACTCAACTTGGCCATTCGAATATTAACAGACAGCCAACATGGGTATCCTCATACTGTTCCCCAAAAATCTGTTGCTTGGTAAATACTATAACCTCAGTTGCTGGAAACCCAGCCCTTTTCAGTTGCTCAAGGCAAAAACCTCAAAGACATTCTTTACTCCATTTCCTTCATACTCTGACTCTAATCCATCAGAACAATCTGTTGTCTCTACCTTCGAAACTTACCCAGAATCCAACAAGTTCTCATCACTTTCAGCAATAACCCCATGCTTCAAGTCACTGTTTTCTATGTTGAGTATGCTACCTTGCTCCTTTGCTGTCTACCCCCAGTGCAGCAGACTGAGCCTAGTAAAACACAGAGCAGATGAAGCCATTCCTCTGCCCCACACCCTCCGCGTGGCTCCAGGCTCAGTCTTCTTCAGGAGGACACAGTCTCATCAATCTTGCTCCTTTCTGCCATGAGGGCCACAGACATGACATTTGCTCTCTGGCTCGAAGAATAGATGTCATTGATATGAGCAATCTGTTTATTAGGAACTGTTAGAGTCAGCTAATCATTTCAATTCATAAATGACCAACTAACCCTCATCCTGGAATTCTTTTGACTAATTCAAGTCAGGTGTGATCCCATGACCTCCAGGTGAGCAGCAGGGTATCTAATTTGCCACCCCAGAGCCACTCATTCCTCTGGCTTCAGAGTTCTGATGTTCCATGATATTCCCTTCCCTGACAAATCTCCAGTCACTCTGCTCCATGCAGGTGTGTGCCTCAACTCTGTAGCTGCAGCAGCGCCTACTGGTGTCAGTGCAGCTGTTTCCTTTCATGAGCCTCTTTTGTGCACTGACATATGTGAAAAAAAAAGAAGGGTAGCGTATTGAATTTCAGGAGATGAACCAGCTGGCTTAAGAGAGAAGGAAGAAGAAACAGCATAGTCAGTGGGACACTTTTCATGAGAATGTATTTCCAGAAACTCAGGCCCATATGGGGTGTTGCACAGCATGAATCTTGCCCCTGAGATAGGAATTAAGGAGATTCTGCCCATAAAAATGGATGCTTTTCAAGTATTTCTCCCAGCCTGGAATAAAGAGACAGCTTAGCAGCCCAAAATCCAAACACCTTCACTACAGCCTATTCCTTTGGTTCAAATTGACTTTGCTTCCTTTCCTGTTTTATTTATTTTTTATTCTTTCCAGGTGTGGAGATTGGTTATGTGGCCACAACATACTCTTACTTAACAACATCAGCACTGATTGCTTGAGGACTCAGTGAACTAAATTGGCACTGGGACCAACATGCGACTTCTTGACCTTATAATTACAATATTGAATGGTTTGTTTTTTTTCAGAAGAGTCTAAAACATGTGGGACAGGTATAAAGTTTCCATATGAGCCAACTTCTTTGGTTCATTCCGCCATAAGCAAACCGCTTCCCACAGCTAGGCCAAGAATATTCCTTCTACTTCCACCTTATTTGAGCAGCCCAAGTTCAGAGCTTTCCAAAACTAGAATTTTACCATGTCTCATATGTGGCAAAAATCTTAAACCAGCCTTTCTCAGTGCCATAAAAAATAGCAACCAAGCCCAGGAAGAAATCAAAGCTAGATTTCTATTAAACAACATTATTAACATTGTAGAAACGAGGAGATCATTTTGTTAATGATCAAATATACAGACTGCAGCCAATTAAATCTTTGAAGCAAATAATCGTAGATAGGATCCCTCACTGGAACTAATCATTACAGCAAATGACATTTGAAATCTTTTTTTTTCCTCCTCTTAACTATAAGAATCGAAAGTTCAAACAAGTTGTCAGTCAGCGTTTGATCTTCGGAGCTCAAAGTGCCCTTGCTCTGAACTAAGGGCCCTTGTACTCAACAATACCTTCTTCTACCCAAATAAGCTAAAATTAATTTACAGGGAAAAAGAAGTCCCCATCCAACAGAAACTGAGTCCTGGCAAAGCTACAGGGAAGAGAATCAGGAAGTAGAATGAAGTGAGCTCCAAACACTCACCTTAGTGTTTGTCTCGGTGCCATTTTTCATGCCTCTGGCCAGTTGTCCCAGTTGATTAATTTAAGCTCACTACAAAACTGAGGCTCTGTTGCCAGTTAGCGCTGCTTGACCTTTAGTCCAAGGTTGTACCTCTTCCCTAGCCACTCATCGTAAACTACAGGCTTCTGCTCTCCATGAAGAAACAATTCAAGAATGTAAATTTATCTAACATTGTTAAATACTATAATTTGTATCTTAACTGTTCTATAAAGGTCCATGTAGTAAAGGATTATGCCCCAGTTCCCCACTAGCAGAAGATGGCAGAACCTTTAAGAAGTTGAGCTTTGTGGGAAGCCTTCAGGTCACTGGAGGCAAGAACTCAAGGATTGTGAGACTGCACCTCTTCCTCTCTCTTTTTTAACTTTCCAGTCCTGTGACGAGCAGCTTTATTCCACCACACTCCCACCATCATGTGCTGCCACAGACCAAACACAGACAAAAGTAGTCATGGACTGCAACCTCAAACCATGAGTCAGAAAACTTCTCTTTGAATGTTGATCGTCTCAAATAGTTGTTATAGTGAAGGAAAGCTGAGTAATAGAAGCAGCTTAAAAGTGTTTGCTATTGATTATGAGCTTGGAATCGTCTCAGAAGAAAATGCTACTATAGATTCTAGATTAGCAAACAGAAAATGAAGCGAAAATCCCACTTAAAAGAAGCCCCACTCTTCATATTGTAATGAGGTAGGTATAAACTTTGCACCCAGCACTTATTCATTGTATCATAATAATGAACTCTTACTTGTTTATATCAATCACAGTTTACAAACTACTCTCATGGGTGTGAATTTTTTAAGAACTTTTATTAGATGGTAAAAATCTGAAGCACAAAGAAATCAATTAAGTAATTAGCCCATGTGATAGCTATGAAGCAGTCAGAGAAACACCCAGGTCCAATACCAGGTTTTCTAATTCTCAAGTGTTTACATCGACTTATATAGTTACCCAGATTAGTGGATTTTGACACCTGCCCCCAGAGAAATGTCGAAAAATTTAAAGTTGCAACCCTGATTGATTGTATGTATACAGATGACTGGGAGGAAAAGAATGTGAACTTTTCCCTCCTTGTTCCTCAATCGGGCATGACTGTGATTAAAAGAACTAAATAGTTTGTTGCCCTGGTTCTTCTCACCAGCCACTTAAGAATCAGGAGCCCAGGACACAAGTAATTCTTCTCTTTCCCACCCTGAACGCCAAATGTACTGCTTAGACTAGAAGCCCCATGAGAGCAAGACTGAGTCATATGCACATCCTGAATGTCCATTATTTCAAGTAGAGGTCATTTCCCTTAGGAGCTGTTAACTCTACAGCCACAGCTCATCGGTCTGGAAAGGTCAGAGCCATCCTAGGTTACAGCAAGTAGGACATGGGCCGCCTTTCGTCCTCACTAACAGTGCTTGCTTATTGCTAAGGAAACATGAGGGACCTGCTTGCCGCAGAGAGAAAACAGTGGCCTAAGTTAGGTGTGATGATACCCACGCGTAATTCTAGTACTCTGGGAAACTGAGGCAGGAAATTGCAACTTCAAGCGTAGGCTGGGCAACGTAGAAACTTAATAAGACTACATTTCAAAATACAAAATAAAAATGGTTTGGGAGGAGAGGCTAGAGATGTAATTCAGGGCAAAAGCCCTGGTTCAATCTTCAGTAGCATCAAAAACAAAAGCAAAAGTTTATGTAGCTCTAAGTTACAAACTACTACTTACTTAAAAGATACACTACCCTTTGCTACTGAATATAGTAGTGATGAAGAGAGGTTTCAGACTCCATCCCAGGACTAAAGTAAAGGAGGCTGGTCATCTCTAAGGCAGTTCCATGATGTGGACAGGCAGGGCACCGTGGCATCTGTTCAGAAGACTGAAAGGCTGGGTAGGGCAGGAGAGAGGAGATGGACAGATAGTTGCAAGTCTCAAACCAGAGTTAGGAAAAATAAGAAATGGTAGAATATAGACCCTTCTTTGACCTGCCCGTAGCAGACACCATCACTGGATCATAGCACCCTTCAATGCAGCTGAGGACTCTGGTCCTGACACCATATTTCAGATAGCTATCAACATTAATTTTCAAGGAGCAAGGAAGATGTCACCTACTTGTCCTCCTTGTGTTTAAGACCACTTCCTCTTGTGAGAAATTAGCATTTCACATTGTTATAGCCCAAATCGTGGTACTTCGCTATTCTCCCCTGAGTCCAAGATTCCTGATCTCATGTCAGCAATACAATGTGGATCTCCTGGATTCTTGACCTTGACCCTTGGTTGCTATCTGCCTTTTCCCTACTGCCGGTTCCTCTCCTTCTGACCTCTGACCAGGGATTCTGATCCTGACCTCGTGGCCTGCTCCAACTGCTGATTCATGCCTGACAGTCTTCTTGTCATTCAGCCCCCTGACCCAAAGTTCTTATCTAACCCTGGAGGCCAACAGGAAGTACCTTGGCAAGATCAAGATTGCCTTCCAGGACTACGCAGAAGCACAAAGACAATGAAGAACTGAGACAGGCAAGACGGAAGTAAGAAAATTCAAGATTCATGAAGGAGAAGGGAAGAAGCCAACGCTTGTTTGTAGAAGTTTTTCTGTTGTGGAGTATAACTGGAAGTTGGGCCCAATCTTAATAAATCCCACCAGAGAAAATGAAAGATTCCAGTCCAGGCTTTTTCTGCTTTATGGTGAAGTTTCTGCCTTCAAGGTATGGAGCAGATGTTTTCTAAGCTCCCAGGGATTTGTCTGCCTTGTTCACACCTTCAGCAGACAGTTCATTGCAGTTCTAATTTATATGGTTCCGTTTCACTGGTGGGACAATAACTCTCACTCCACTTTCAGTCACAAAATGGCGGCACAAAAGAAAATCAGTCCGTGCCTAGTCACTTCTAGCTTGGTATCCCTTCCTGTTCCTACTTCTTGTTGCATTTCCCACATTGCCTGACTCCAAACAATACAGTTGATCTCGGATTTGTGACTTGCTGCCCAGACAGGCACCACAGTATAGTGGAGAGCACATGAATCTGGAAGTTGCAAATTTGGTTCAAGACCCAGTTCTACCAGCAACTCACCAGCCAGGGCACTTCTCATCTCTGATCCTCAGTTTATGCATCTACAGTGGCGGCTGGGGTGAGCCTAATGATTCATGCTGTCAGAAATGCTCCACTTCTGACATTCTCTTCAATCGGAGTTTATTTGGGAAAGGAGACTTTCAATTTCCACATGGCTTGTTCAGTCCAAAGTCTGGAAAAGCATCCCACAATGCCCTTCTGCTGCTCCCCTCCACCCAGGCTTACACCAACAGGGGGAGAATCATTCCCAGCTGCTGGCATCCTAATCCAGCTGCCATGCGGGGAGTTTTGTTACGCCTGTTTCACAGTGGGTCATGTCAAGTCAACATGTATTTCTTAAGTGCCTCTGACAAGCCCAGAAAGAGGGTGGACCCCTATGGGACCTCAGTGACTTCATCTGTGAAGTGAAGAGCTTACATTCGCTGACTTCTAAGGTGCCTCCAGCTCTGATGTTCTGAGATCCGGGATTCCACCGGGGAAAGGGAGGCTCATGCCCCACCCACGACTAACCCAGGGCTGGCTTCTTTCAAGCCTATGCACCTGGAGTGTCACGTGGTCAGAGTAACCCCAAGTCCGGATGTAGCCCACATAGAGACTAGCGAATATGTGTATGTCACACACACAGTCACACCTCTGAACTTCTGTTGAGCTGAATTCCAGCCCTGCCTCCTCTCCAGCCCCCAGTTCTCTGGGCCATTCTAATGAGAGTGAAGAAGAGACAGATGCTTGTATAAATGGTGCGATTTGAAAAAGTTCCCACACGCCCAAAAAATATGCCCCTACCCCAAAACCTGCCTGAAATTCTCATCACAGGCACTTGGATTCTTTGCATTCAGGCATCTTGCTTCCAGAAGTTTCCTGTTAAATCCAAATGTACACAGAAGAGTAGTGTGTTCTCAGCCTGGGACTTCTTTTCCCAAGGCTACCTTCTCACCACCAACATTTGCCACCTTCCAGCCTCCTCTGCATCTATGCAAGAACAGAACAAAGACACCTGACAAACACAAGCACTTCCCCCACGGAGAGAGAGGAGCACAAAACCTGATGATTCTGAAAAAAAAAAATACTAAACAGAAAGGAAGAGTACACAAAGGGCATGCTATCCAACTTTCACTCTGGTTCATTTTATATCCTCCACAACCAGAGAAAGAAGTGGGAATTGGAGGAGAAATGAGTTAAAAAGAAGAAAGGAATAGATATATTGCAATGATGATTTTTAAACCCATTGTCTTATTGGGATTTTTAAGGAATAAAAGATCCTCTTTTGAGGACTTGTGAAGCTCCCTCACTCTTTGAGTTGACTACATGGACCTCTCCTTAAGTTATTGCAAATGTCTATTATCTAAATTTGAGTGAATAAAAACTAAAGTGGAGAAATGCTGAGGGGTGTGTATATACACAGATAGAAACCACAGGTATACAGAACCAGAATTAGCACTCCCCCTTCATGCGTGAGGCCAGAAGAAGAAAACAATGGCTTCATCCCGCATCAAGCAGAATTTCAATCACACAAAATGCTCTTTCCAAGTCAGAGTTATTAAATCTGAAAAACGAGATTAAAGGAAATGGTAAGGACATATCTTTTGTCTGCAAATATTTTTAAAACAGAACTAGTTCTCATTTGTTATGGACTGAACTGCGCTTCCCCATAGTTCATACGTTGAATCGCTCATCCCCAGTGGGACTGTACTTGGATACAGAGCTTTGGGAGGGATAAGTAAAGTTCAATGAGATTCTAAGGGTTAGGCCCTAATCCAAAAGGACTGATGTTTTTGTACGAGGAAAAGACACTAAAAATATCCCTATCTACCTCCATGCGCATAGGGAAAAACCCACGTGAAGACATAGCAAGAAGGAAGAGAGACTTCACCAAAATCCAGGTTTCCAGGACCTTCAGCTTGGACTTTGATCCTCCATGGTGAAAATATAAATGTCAGTGGTGCGGGCCACTCACACGCACTGTGTGATATCTTATTACGGCAGCCTGTGGAGGTTATTATACCATTTGTGCAGAAACATATATTCTAGCCTGCCTGAGGGAGGTGAAGAACTGAGCCAGTCAGTAGATAGGAATGAACCACTATTTTAGGTGTTGGGCTTTTAGCAGATACCATCCAGCAAAAACACGCTCACAGCACTTCTAGAAGCTATGTCTTCCTTTCTAAGCCAGCACCTCCAGGCTACTTAGCTGTATCTTCCTCAGACTAGGGAAGTTCTCAGTGTTTGAGTGTGTAATGGACTAAATCATGACTTTCCCCCCTGAAGAATTGCCTCTGCACTGGTCCAGGAATAAAGCCATGGAGTCCAGATTTGGCCTGTGAAGGAATAATGATACTCTGGGAAACCAGAAATGTACCCATGTGGGCCTATAGAACTAGAATGTCTTCCTGGGCCAAAATGGACTGTTTAAGGCTCTGGAGGCCTAGGCTAAGAACAATGCCAAGAGACAGTTACCTTCAGGAAGCCAAAGGCAGTAGTGTGAGAAAAATGAAGGAATTTTAAAAGGAAATTTGGGGCAAACTGTGTAGGCCAAGAGTGGGCTTAGGGAAAGGAATTCAACTGATATTGAAATCTGGGACTCTGTCTTTTGAACAAACTTTGACTAACATTAGCAACAGAAATCTGTATTTTATAATAAAAGGGGCTGGGGAAACTTGTTTCAAAGCTTTTGAAGAAGAAAAGGAAGTTGGGACTTTTTTCTATTTTTAAAAATATTTGCATCAAAAATTTCAGAGTTAGTCACTGTTAAAATAAGATGATAGGAATGTATTTCCATTGCTGTTGGGCAGAGTGTGTAAGCTGGGGGATGTAGGTGAGCTGGCAGGAGCAGGGTATGATTTGTGGTGTTATAATACTCCCACCAAGGCTGACTTCAAGTTACCAATCATCTAACAATCAGCTTGCAAGTTTCCTGGCTATTTAACATAGTCCGTAGCATGTAGCACTACCAGCTACTGCACACTTCTGCAAAGGATGCTGGGTGCGCAGATGGCAGGTGACCCAGCACAGAACCAGAGCAAAAAAAAACAAAAAGAGAAGCCCAGTGTGTTTTGTCAGAAACACAGGCAGATATTCTTCTCTGGAAGGTATCTTCTCACAAGCAATATAGGAAGCCCACATAGTCGTTCAGCTATCCCACTTCCTGAAAGAGAGAAGTAGGCTTCTGTTTTTTCAGTGCTTCCTCGACCTACACACTGTGAGTGCGCCATCTGGAGCCCAAGGGAAGAGCAGCAGCCACAGAGAATTCCAAAACTCCACCTCATTTTTAAACTTCTAAAATTCCAACAAGAAATTTGGCAGAAAGAAAGAAAAAAGGAGAAAGATGGAAGAAGGTAAAATGAGGAATGAGACCTAATTTAGAAAAGATCTTCACTAACCATCGTAAAACCAGTGAGTTCAACTTTCTCAGAGACCTGGAGAAAATGCCTATTATTTCCCCTATAAAGGAAGGAAAGAAAAGGAATTCCTGAAATATCTTTTCCAATTTGGCCAGCCACAGGCTGAGTATTGTACCATAGTACAAAGCAATTTCCTCACTCACCTGCCCTTGACCTGTGGATGGATATGTACAGACAAACCTGTGCCCTGGATGCTCCTATACAATTCATTTACTATTTCATTTTATGGTCCAGTATGAGCCTTCCAATGAATTGCAGACAGATGACTTTATTTTTTTTCAATAACAAAACCACATACAGAAGTCGGGACCAGAGCTTATTCTTCTCCAGATTAACCTTCAGTCACTAGTATCAGGCTTCTTACTTGGTCGAGGTCCCATGTATCCTCGTTCTAGTTCATTCTTTTCTCTTTTCCCTGCAGAAACTCACCAGAGGATTCTCTCTGAGGGCTGTGCCAGGCATCTCCAGGTGATTATGAAAATCTACTCCTTAGTCCATGAGTCAGAAAACCGGGCAGAATTAGAACTGGCATCAGTAAGTGTTAAACTAATACTTGATGAAGTGGGTTAATTAAGGAATAGGGCTGTTGTGTGTAATCTAACAGTTCTTAGTATATGTACGTGAGTTATTAACCAAAACTCGAGGTAGAGCAATGCATTTAAACAGCGCATGTGTAAGAAGACACAGCCAGTATGAATGATGTGCATGTTTCCAGCAGCCCCTGGCTACCTGCAAGCTGAAAACTGCGTTTCCTCAGAGTAAGAAATCACGAGGATGCCCTTTATTGGGACCGATAAAGGAGAAAGGGTGACCTCTGCTGGAGAAGTGAGATTTTTTTCGTCTGGTCATTTTTTCTCACCTTCCAAAGGGAAAAATGATCAAAGTTGTAGAAGGTAAGTTATGGGACAATGTCCTCCCTGAATAAATGATCATTCTTTCCACACTAATAATTTTCACAATCTCACCCACAAAAGGTCATCGCTTCTTTAGTTTAAGAACTGTTCAATGATGTGTAGAAATGTGATTCAACTAGGTTTCATATGCTTAATGATTATTAGAAAAAAATTAGGAAAAAAAGGTAAAGAAATTTTTTCTTTGGAACTCAGTGATTTAATTTATTTTATTTCTTTCCTTTTTGGGATCAAGCCTAAGGCCTTTACACTGAGCCACATCTCTCACCCCTTTTTTGGGGGCGGGGGGAAGTGGTTGGTGTTGTTTAGTTGCTAAGTTGTTCAGATTGGGCTCGAACTTACAATTCTCCTGCCTCAGCTTCCCAGTGTTGATAGACAGTTTGCAACTGATTTTTTATGTAGGGAGACTAATTAGAATGAATGAAACTGCAGCCCAAAATATCTCATTAACATGTACATTTATTTGTTGGGTAATCTACATTTTAGAAATTAAAAAATTAGGATGCTTCAGAACAACCCCTGCATTTTATGATTCAGTGTTTTAGGAAAAATTGAAAGCAAATTACCTTGCTTGAAACCTCAGAAACATTCAACTCAAAATCATTTCCATGTTCTTGTTTTGGCGCTTGATTTTTGCGCATCTTTCATCACCTTTGACAAGCACATAGCGTGTATTGTGCTACCAGGCCTCTAACAGGATTCCATCACCAGCCCTGATCACAGACATCTCCCTGGTCTTTCACTTTGCCAAGTTTAAAGCAAAATACTTTAAGTCTTTCATTGTACACGGAGCAAGATCATTTAAAATATTTGTAATTGTCTAAATCTTTTGTGCATGTAATTATTATGTCTACGTAATCAAACATATGGGGAGAAGGAGAAGAAAAAATGATAAAACAGGCTGAAAGCCCAACGCCAAGTGATAGAACTGATTCTGTCTTTTGGAAATCCAAACTATTAAAGAAATTCAATGAAACGTAATTCATGCTCTCTCTTTACAATAAAATATCCAAATTAAATAAAGCATTCATTTAAACGCCTGTTTATATGCCCGGCATAATTTTTTAAAATGCCTTTTTTTCCAGGTGCTTTTCTGGAGCCAGTGCACGTTCGCTCCCTCTGCTCTCAGCCTAACAAGGGGCCAGGCTAATTCGCAGTCAACAGCTCTTCGGAAATCAGGCAGAGGACAGAGAAGGAGAAAGCGCGGACCTAGTAGTGACCGGCTGCCTGCTCTCCTGGGCCCACCCTGGAGCGGGAGGAGGCGAAGAGAAGGGGAAGGCGAGAGCAGGTCAGCTAGGACGCGTTCCCCGCATCTGCCACGACCTCTTCATTTCCTTGCTTCTCCTCCAATGTAGTAAACGTGTTTGCTCTCTCCTAAGCATGCCAAGGAGATACAAAATTGCTCGAAAAAACATAGGACCTCGCTGTGGTTTAAATGTTTTCCCCCAAAGCACATGGATTGTTGAACTTTTAATTCTACGTGCAACCGTGTGGAGCAGCGGGACCTTCAGGAGGTGATTAGGTCTTGAGAGCTCTGCCCTCAGGAAGGGAGAGATGTCATTATCGCAGAAGTGGATCTGTTATCTCAAGAGTGAACTTGTCATAAAAGCCAGCCGCCCTTGCTTGTTCCTGTCTTGCCTGGCACCCTGGGACAAAACAGCAAAAGGCCCTCCCCAGCTGCTGGCACCTTGATGTCGGATTTGCCGGAGTAGGAACTGTGAGGAAATAAATGCCTTTTCTATTAATTACTCATTCTGTGGTATTTATTCTACTATAGCAACATAAAATGGACTAAAAGCCAGTGAACTAAGAAATTAATAAATTCTGAATATTAGTACTAGATGCCACATCCCATTCAAGTGTTTTTTTAAATAAACAAGATTTTTAAAGTGCAAGTAATGTTACCTATGACAAGAAATAGTAATAAAAGAAACATATTTCTAATATATATGTATATATGTATACATATATATGTATGTATGTATATATTTCTAATATATGTATGTATGCATGTATACATATATGTGATTCTTAGCAAAAAAAAAATAACACAAGTGTAATCATTCATACTGACATTCAAGTAGTTTTTTGTTTTTTGTTTTCACTTTTTTGAGACAGGGTCTCACTCTGTAGTCCAAGCTGGTACTAAACTCACTATGGAGCCCAGGCTGGCCCTGGCCTCAAATTCACAGCAAACCTCCTTCCTCAGCCTTCTGAGAACAGGGATTATAGGAGGCACACATCACCATGCCTGGCTTGGAGAATCAAGCCTAAGGCCGTGAGTCAGGTAGGCCTTTAAGCACTTTAATAGCCATGCTATTCCTCCAACCCCTAAGCCAACATTCAATGGACAGCCATCAATGAAGTCACTCTCTACAAGTATCTAAATCATTTCTCTCATTCAATTGATATCTATTAAGTACCCACTGTATGTCACACATTAGGTCAGGCATTAGGGAAAGAATAGCTAATAAATTCACATACTTTCCTGGTCTTTCTGGAACTTGTCTTGCCAGACATCAATCAACTATCCCCATCAGTAAATATAGAAGTTCAGTAGTGATGAGTGCTACAGCCGAGAGGTAGATGGTGCTACGAGAGCATTGTTTTTCTTAAACTAAAGAATTCTGTTTTTAACATCCCTCTGCACAGTAGGCAAATCCAGCATTGTTGAATCATGGCCTAGGGCAGAGAAGGCTTAAATCAAAGAATGAAAATCAACATTTTATAGACACAACATGACCGAACAAACTCTAAGGTACTTAGTCAAAAAGGTGCCTGATTCGATTTAAAGTATTTGTTCAGCATCTGTGCTGTAGAAAGCAGCACTTCTCAAACCTTAAAGAAAACACTTGGAGAGCAAGGACAGATTCTGACTGGTAGGCTAGTGTGGGGCCTAAGAGTCTGCACTTCCCAGGCAATGACAGTATTTATAACCATTAATCAAACCCAGAGTGAGTCTAGTTCAGAGACTAGCTCAGCTAATAGATCCCCACTCCTTCTCCCAACCCTTACTCCCATGAATCCCACAGGAAGTATCAATAGAAAAGTAAAATCAAAACAAAAAAGTGTGAGAGCTACTAAATTGAGTGGGTTCGCTCAGGACCAGTGTTTGTGGACTGGTGGCTTTGTCCCAGCACAGCAAGCAGCCTGGGAAGGTTGGGGAAACATAAAATAGAAGAGTTGGGATTCAGCTCTTGTTCCAAGCCCCCCAACCCCGCCGATTCCACACACACACACACACACACACACACACACACACACACCACAACACACACACACACAAACAGCCCACCCCATCACCTTGGGGTGGCAAACAGTGCCTGCATCTTACCTGCCAAGACATACACATCTGGTCCAGATGTCCTCAGAGAAGAACAGAAAACACGAGAAGGAACCAAATGACCCCTGAACGTTATTTCCATGCCTTTTTCCTTTCAAATTCAAGGGCTAGAAAATTACAAGATAGTCTTGCTGGTGGGTCTCTAACTTGGCTGCACATAAAAATCACCTGGGGGGCTTTAAAAGCACTGATGTTTGGAGTCCACCTCTAGAGACTCCAGTGAATTGCTGCGGGGCATGGCCTAGGCATTAGGGCTTTTAAAAACCTTCCAAGATGATTTGTATGTTCAGGCAAGATTCAAAACCACTAAATTTGCAGTGTCTCTTATAAACCTGCCTCTCTCCAGGGAGACAGATGAAGGATGAGGACGTGACCTGACTGAGGGGTTATTTTGTGCAATAAGAAGCAATTGAATGTTAAGTTTCTAGTGCCAGGGCTCTCTGCCCTGGAATCATCCCCTCCCATCTTCGGGGTTCACTGGAAATGATAGGGCTGGAATCCGCGTTACTCCACATGTACTGCCACAGTAGTCAATGCCCTTGGGCAAAAATGAGCATGTGAAACAGAAGAAGACATTTGAAGAGTACAGCTATTTCAAGAGGAAAATCACCTCCTAGACTAGATTCCACCAGAAGTGAAAATACTAGAACAGATGGACCAAGTATTTATGATCAGCCTGACAAATACATTTTTAAAAGAGAAAAGGACTAAAAAGGAGCCAGAAAACATAATAAAAGAATCAAGCAAATATTAGTAGTCAGAAATAATCATAGAAGGCATGGTGATACACACCCATAATCCCAGCATTCTAGGAGGCTGATGCAGGTAAATCACAAATTTGAACCCAGCCTGGGCAATTTAGCAACACTTTGTCTCAAAAATAGAAAACTTAAAAAATAAAAAAGGACTAGGGATGTTGTCCCATACAAAGGCTCTGGGTTCAATCCAGCAATCCAGTACAGAAAAAAAGAAATAAGTAGAAATAAATGTAGAATTAAAACTGCTGAAGAATAAATTAATAACTTGGGAGATTAAGAAAAAACAAGAAAAGGGAAAAGAACAAGGAAGTAGCCCATATAAAAGAAAAGCTAGGAGAAAAGAAAGGCATGGAAGTACTAATGTCTAGATAACAAGTATGTTTCCCATTAAAAGAGAGAGAAAAATGGAGAAGAATAAATATTTGAGGACATAATGGAGACAAACTTCTGCAAAACCACACATGTAGAACTATTATAATAAACTTCAAGATATTTTTTAAAAGAAGCAGTTCTAAAACCTACTATAAAGGGCATAGACCACACGCAGAAGAGTAAAAATCAGACTGACATCAGTAGAGTTGACTGCACGAAAACAGTAGAACACTGGTTTCAGAGAGTGGAAAGAAATGGGACCTAGAACCTAAGGTTTCACATTCAGCCAATCATTAAAATACGACAGCCAAACAAAAGTAGTCTCAAGCACATAAGACTTTCTCTAAACAGAGGTGCATTATAAACAGCCGAAGTACTGTGAGAGAGGAAAAAGCTGGGAGATTCTGCCAGTGATATGTAAAACAAAGACAATAAAATCCCTTGATAAATAGCTTGCTTCAGAAAGGAAAAGGAAGCTAAGACCAAAGAAAATGAGCTATTACTTCTATCCATAATGCAGAATCAAAAGCAATATAGTGCAGCACAGGAGGGAAAAGGGGAATCCTAACTCTTTACCTTATTAGGAAAATATTAGGAAGATATATAATAGTTAATAATGAAAGAACAATTAGAACGTATTAAAATAGTGGCACAAATTAGAATAACAAGTGACACCAACAAAAATAGGTCACTTATTATAACAAAGAAGTATTGAACTTATCACTTAAACAACAAGGTCTGACAGGTTGGATTTATTTTTTAAATTCTGATACGTGCAATTTACAAAAGACATCCTTGAATATAACAATAGGTAAAGATTGAAAGCAAAAGAATGTTAAAAGACATATTACGCAAATATTAGCCAAAAGAAAGCTGGCCTAAGCTATATTAATTTCTGAAAAGAACCTAAAAGGTTCAAAGTACTCAGAGTAGAGCAATCCCACTCCCAGGTATAAATCCAAGAAAAATTGCACACATGTGCAACAAACGGAGCAGATGAACTGTGAAACAACCCCCAACTGTCCTTGCTTTCTGAGACTCATACCTTTGTGCAAGCTTTTTCCCTGAGTGTGTGCAAAAGCTGTCACTTGCTTCTAATGAATATGACAACAGTGATGGCATGTCACTTCTGTGATTATATTACATAAGATTGTATCACTTATGCCCACAGACTTTCTACCTGGCTGGCTTTCACTAAACAAGTGACCACTCCAGAGAGGACCACATGGCACAGACTTGAGCCAGCCAGAAAGTGATGCCCTGGGTCCAGGAACCTACAAGGCCTGAAGTTGCCAACAAGCCCATGAGCTTGAATGAGAATCCTTTCCCAGTCAGACCTTGAGATGAGACCGCCACCCGGGACCACACCCAGACTGCAGTCTTGAGAGGACTGTAAGCAGGAGACTCAGCTAAGCCAAGTTCGTACTCCCAACTCATAGAATCTGTGGGATAACAAATGTTTATCTTAAGCCACAAGGTTTTAGGTTATATTATTACACAACAGTAGATAACTAACACAATAAATATATAAAAGAATGTCAATAACAAAACAGTAACTAATCCTGAGAACAACCAAATGCACACTGAATGCCCACTGGTGAGACAGGGGATGATTAATCTGTGGTGTAGCGGCCTGCTAAAATAAGCTATTTACAGCTACATGTGACAAAATGGATAAATCATAGCAATATGTTACTGAGTGAAAAAATCAGAACCTCCCAAAGATTACTTCAGGATGATATCCTTCTATAAAGTTAAAGGCAAAAACATAATTATTTATAAAGTTAAACATGCAAAGATTTTGTGAAACTAAACATGAAGTTCTTATAAAAGTATACATTAATTTACAACGTGTCCCAACACTATCACTCCAAAGTATTTACTCAAAAGAAATAAAAATATATAGCCACACACGCACACACACACACTTGTATGTGAATGTTTATAACAGTTTTATTCTTACCAAGAACTGGTAAGAACTGGTAAGTGTCCTTGGCAAAAGAGAACTGGCAAAGGGAGACACACTCTGAAGATCACACCATACAACGGAAACTACTCAGTGACAAAAAGGACTAACACCTGCCGCCACATGGAGGGAATCCCAAGAGCATTATATTTGGTGAAAGAAGCGAAACTCAAATGACTACTTCTCCACAATTCCGGGGGTATGGCTTTTTGGAAGAGGCAAAACTATGAAAACAGGAAACGAATCAGTGGTCACTAGGGCTGGAAGTAGAAAGAGCAAGAGGCAGGAAGGAACTTCTACCTTATTTTTTAGTGACATACAACTGTATTCATCATCAAAACGAAGTTCAACATTGAAAAGGATAGATTTCACCGTAAGTAAATTGTGTATCACACCTCATGTATATGTAGGTACATCCGGTAATAAGTACTCCATTTGCCAACTCATCAACCTGATCCCCATCCTGCCAAAGACTAGAGTCCCTTCCTACGTCCTATGCAAACACTTAAAGCAAAATGGGAAGTTGTGTCACTGGACATGTTGTGGTTAAAATCACTACAGAGAACAGCACTAAATGGGGTTCCTTGGGAACAGGAAGGAAATTTTCATCAATGAGTGACATACAGAAAAGAGAATCTGGAAAATGAAGAGAGTGAACACTCCTTTCTTTGCTTTGGGTTAGGAGGCTGTTTACGACTCTACAGTTGTGAGCCTCATTTAGCTCCAAGCAGATGTCACTGAGTCATTGTCCAGCCTCCTGCAATACATGACAGCCCTCCCCAAGTTGGTAGCCCTCTTTCCTCCAGATTCACTTTGCCTTGAGACACCCTGATAAATGGTCCATTAGCAGCCCACAAAGAGATTAAGAAACAATTCCATTTAAGAGAACTACACAGTTTAACAAAATGATCCTTGTATTGGAATGTTCTGCTTCTGCTATCTTTTATAAGCAAAAGGAGCAGGGGTTTTGAGGTCACATCCAGCCTGACTATATTTTGTTCTTATCTCCCTATTTTCTACTCCATAATGAAATTTAAATAGCCTGCTATCGCTAAGTAAATAATTGGCTCCATAACAGCCTTCTGGAAGCTTTTAATTGTGTCAAACCAGCTCTTCAATTCTAAACATCCCTTACAACCAAGTGATATTTAGAGCTTTGGGTGTCTTCTTAGCAGACGGAGATAGAAACACAAAATGGAATAAGAAGGCAGGAGCTTCCCATTAATCATGGTGGTGCTCCTTTAGTCAAAGATCATGAAGGGCTGAGGTGGCATCTTTGACTTGGCAGGGGAGGAGGAAGGGTCTGAGTGAGGGTCAGAAAGTCTGGATTTTAGTCCCTGCTGGGCCTCTGCTCAGCTTCTAGTTTGGGACAAGGCATTCAATAACCTTGACTCTCACTTCCCACCCGCCTCCTCCGTAGTCACCAGGTCCCCTCCCTCTGCTACCACCGCAGGTCAAAGTGTCAGTCTAATAGGCAACGGGCTTCCACCACAACCCCAACACTGGAGCTCCTGCCCAACACTTTGCTCTGTGCCCATAAATCCACTTTGCTCTCCCCAGTGTCCTAGGGAACTAGTGGAGAAATGTCTTCACAGGGAGGCCAAACAGTGGCGGGAAAGGAAGACTCCAGATGTTAGACAGAAAACTGCCAACTCAAAATAGAGACTGTACCTAAGATAAAGGTTTCCGTGGTAAGAGATCCCTAAGGAAATACAGCCGACAGATTTCTTTACCTCAGGACTCCTCAGCGCCTTTATTTGCTAGTAACTTTGAGACACTCCTAGAAGGAAGGACAGAAGTATTTGATCAAGTTGTTTCTTTCAAAGATCATTGCGCCGATCTGGTATGCCTTAAAAATGGAGGTCCAAAGATATGAGGCTGCCTAATTTTCATTCCTTATCCTCTAACCAGGAGGCACCCAACCCCTGGCTGCCGAACAGCAATCCCTGGGCCTTATCCCAGAGGCTCCCATCTACTTGATCTGAGGAGTGGGGCCTGGGTGCTGGTGTTACTTTCTGCTCCTTAGTGATTCTGACATAGAGCCACAATAGAGAGCCACTGGGTCAGAGAGCTGGGGAAGGTACCTGCTCTTCCTTGTCTGTTCCAGAGCATTAAAGATGAGCGTGTATCCCACCCCTATGTCAGCGTTGGGAAGCAAAGGGAGAAACGCTCACCTCTAACACCATAAGCTCCGGAAGTGCAACCTACTGGAAAGGTCTCCGTGGAGACTCAGGAGTGAGTAACACACATTTCCTAGCAGTTACTCAGTTGGGGTTCTGGTCCTAATCATTTCTTTTAAAACCCTGTGGATTTTTTCTTTCAAGATGGAAATCGCTTTCAAGATGATTTTCTGGTTGTAAATTTAATGCCTACTCGTTGCAGGGGAGGAAAAAAACTACATAAAAGTGTAAAGTGAAAACTAACTGTTCTTAATTCTCCCACTGTGAACATTTTATGTTTACTTCTAGACCTTTATTTATTTTTAATAATGTTTTGTAATCCGATTTGTTACTTATCAACATTTCTCAAATGTCTTCTTATCTCAATATAAATTAAAATTATATCATCATTCTTAATGGTTCCATCATAGTCTGGCGAGACCATAAGCTATGTCATCAATCTCCATGTTTAGCTATTCCAGTGTTCACCATCAAGGAAGGAACAGACAGCTTTGCATACAGATCTGGTTGTTTCCTTAGCACAAATTCTCAGAAGTAGAAGTGCCCAGTTCAAGTCCCCAAACACCAAGCAAATTGCCAAGCAGGGCTTCTGACTCCCATTGCCCCTCATTTCTCCAGCACAGCCCTTTGGCTTCTCTCCGTTCTCCAACCCTTGCAAAATTTCGGTAGGTGCTCTGGTCCAAAGCCTTCCACCTGTCATCAAATCTCCCTCAGGGTTTTCTCTCCTAGAGCCAATGTTTTTGCTTTGGACAGTCCTCTTGGTTCTGTGCTAATATACTCTCCTTGTGCCCACTTCTCTGGTTCAGGCTGGAGGTCTCATTCTCCAGCAGAGGTCACCAAATCCTATTTTAAGTAGACGACAAGTTAAGATGGCCCCTTCTGAAAGTCTTGTTCTGGTCTTCCTCCTCTCTGTAGCAACGCTTGTCTCTCGGTTTATGTGTCAGTCTCCTCAGGACACCGATTCCCTTGTGTCTTTGATACCTCCACCTAGTCTAGCCCCTGGCACCAACCACCTCAGCCAAGAAGATGCCTTCAGGGTTTCCAGAAGGTCTCTGATGAAATGCCACATTATTCCAGGAAAAACTCTAAGCAGTGTTCCTTCTTAATTTTAAAAGTAGTAACTATGACCTACATCCCTCTTTAAGTCACAAATACCACAGTCGCAAACTCACACAAGGCTGGCTCATATAGCCTTGCTACTAACTTAAGGAGAGTTCCACCCCCCGCCCCATGGTAGTGACCCGAGTGCAAAAGCCTTCACTTCCCGCATCAGCACTTGCTGGTTTAGCCTGGCCGTGGCCAGGAGCAGGAAGGCTGAGTGAGGCCCCGTACCTCTCTTGCAAGACACCTGGTACCAGGTAATGGCTCAGAAAGTTTTGCTCCAAAATTCATTGGCTTCACTTAGGGATGTTACTGATTCACAGGCCTGTTCACGGATTCATAAGGATTTGGGGACAGAAAACAGTGTGACAAAGCAGACAAGCATGGCCCCAGAGCTCGCAGAGGTTCTATTACAGGACATCCCAAAACTAGCAAGCAGACAAATAAAATAACTGCTAGTTTCGATGCATGCTTTGAAGGAAATGGAAACCAAGAATAAGATTATTGGTCTTATTATTGGTCACCCTCAGTGATCAAGGAAATTCTGAGATTTAGCTGGAGGAATCAGTCTGTGCCTGCGGTGGAGTAGAAGGGGTAACATCTTTCCAACAGGGAACAGAACCCTGAGGTCTGCAAGGGACTGGAACCTAGAGAAAGTGTGGGCCAGAAGATGAAGGTGAAACAAGGCAGGAGTCTACTGCATATGTTTAGTATGTATTTTAAGATACCTTTGAGAATTGACGGTTTGACTGGTTATTGTCAGGAAGGTACCCAGATTCAAATGTATTACATACTTCATGTTTGGTTGGGTTTTTATTAATTTTCCACACACAATAAAAGTATTCTTCCCGACTCTTCAAAGTATCTCAAGTCATAGCTATATTCAGACAACCCACCTGTACAGGATAAAACTAGGACAATGTGTTGATGGAGAAGTGAATGAAAATTCTGAGATAAATCCCAAAGTGTTTCCAGTTTCTTTTAATCAAAGAAACAAACCACATGTGTGGATGACATTTTAGGGATTGTTTTTCTATTGTGAATTTTCAATTACAAGATCTTCAGGAGGTAAGGAGACAGGAGGCAGAAAAGAACCATTGCAAAACAATTTTGAAAACTGAAGTGTGGACCCTCCTTTTCCACCCTGAAGAGCTTCTCATAAGCCTTCTTTTCTCCATTCCCCATAACTATTTCTGCTCCAGGTGGGGCCCCATTTCCAGCCACCACTACTTCTGATGGGAGTATTTTTACTTCCATCCTCATGTTTACATGCCTGGCCCCCAAAGCTAGAATATATGCAGGCAATGTCCCTATGAACAAGGCAATTCGAAAGGCCCACCTAGGTGGAGACTTGTTTTTCTGCTTTAGCAGAACAGGGTCACACTGGTTAATCCAAGCGTGTGTTACTGGGAAATACAACAACATTCACACAAAGTCTTCCTTATTCCGGGCCATCGGTGAATAAAACATTCATTGACTCCTGAGCTGCCTTTAACACCCTACCTCCAGGCAGAACACCTCTCCAACTATTTCACTTCTGGCAGTTGGTATTTGAGAATTTCCAAAAGTAACTAGAATCAAAATGCCTACACATAGAAAAGGAGGGAGAAGCAAGGAGAGATGGAAGACACACTTCTGTCACAAATCACCAGCATTAGCATGGCTTGATACATACATGGCTCTATTCTTACTCTAAAAACTAATTCCAGAAACAAGTCTGGTAGAAACAATTTACTTTGCAGACACATAGTAGAATCTTAGAGAAGTCTTCACAAGGGTCTTTGCAACACTGTAGAAACCATGAAAAAACAAAGAAAAGTAATTCATTAGTAATTGGCCCTCAAGACCAGTGGAAAAGAATGGAGGATACTAAAACAAACCCAAGCATCCTTAGTCAACTGATCCTTGACAAAGGAACCAAAACAACCCACTGGAGAAAATACAGCATCTTCAACAAATGGGGCTGGGAAAACTGGATCTCCACGTGCGGGAGAATGAAACTAGACCCGTGCTTGTCTCCATACTCTAAAATCAGATCAAAATGGATCAAAGAACTGGACATAAAAACAGAAACACTGAGCTTACTTGAAGACAAAATAGGTAAAACCCTCAAAGACATAGGGACAGGAAAGGATTTTTTTTAACAGATCACCAACTGCACAAGATATCTCAGCAAGAATCAACAAATGGGACTACATTAAATTGAAAAGCTTTTACAAGTGAAAGAAATAATCAGCAAGGTGAAAAGACAACCCACAGAGTGGGAAAAGATATTCACCAGTAATGCTTCAGACAAAGGATAAATATCTAGAATATACAAGGAACTGAAAAACATAAAACCCCCTAAAATAAATGATCCCATCAAGAAGTGAGCAGCTGAAATGAAAAGAAACTTCTCAGAAGAAGTACAAATGGCCAACGAGCATATGAAAAAGTGTTCTTCATACCTGGCTGTCAGAGAAATGCAAATAAAAACAACATTGAGGTTTCACCTCACTCCAGTGAGAATGGCCCACATCAAGAACTCAAAAATAAATTGTTGCCAAGGACGTAGGAAAAAAGGAGCTCTACTCCACTGCTGGTGGGAGTGTAAGCTGGTACAACCATTACGGAAAGCAGTCTAGAGGTTCCTTAGAAAGCTGAGAATGGAAAGTCCATTTGATCGAGCTACTGCCCTACTGGTCATGTTCCCAAAAGAAACAAAGTCATACCAAAAAGACACACGAATATCCATGCACACTTCGTAATAGCCAAATCCTGGAAGCAACCTACCTGCCCATCCATACAGGAATGACTTATACACAATGGACTACTATGCAGCCATAAAGAAAGGCAGATATGAAGCATTTGAATGAAAATGGGGCCCCGTAGAGTCAATAATGCTCAGTGAAGTGGACCAAGCACAAAAGACTGACTACAGATGGGTGTCCCTCTTATGAAATGCACAAAAGTAATAACATAAAAAGGCCCAAGCGTGAATGGCAGGGCAGAAAAAGAAGCAAAGGTCAGATAAGAAAGGAGTCAACACTCCTGAAAAAGGGTTGGACACAGACGCTCATTAATTTCCCAAACCCCATTGTCCTAATGTGTCATAGAATTTGGAATTCATGAATTTACCCCCAAAAATGTAAATTTTTATGCTATGTGAATTTTTATGCCAAAATAAAAAAGTCAAAAAGAAAAAATAATTGTCCCTCAAAAATGTTACTAAATATTTATTGAAAGGTTGTTGTCACCTAATGGGAGAATGGGTGACAAACAGCTCAGGAAAATGACCATCAAACAGATGGTGTACCATGTCTATGAGGTACAAAAATGCAGGAAGTCAAGGGAGATGATTCTCTATCCACTTGTAAAGGTCAGGAAGAGCTTCGCAGAGGAATTTTCTCTAAGTCTTCTGTTCCTTATACCTCAGTATTGAGGTAGATCCTGAGAGAAGTTAAATTTTGTCAGGGTCAAGTTTCCCTGGCACTTAAGTTACAAGGAAATATCACAGTGTTTATGCACGTACAAGAAATGTCAGGATTCTGAACTTCTTAAAGAGTGGGATTCTAAAATGTCAAGATGAACATGCCAACCAGATGAACTCAAACAAGGCACAGGTGTGTGGGGCAGGATGTACACTGTGTTTTGCCAACCCCTTCACTGAGAGTTCCTTTGTTGCTCTGGGCAGCAGTATGTGTTCAGCAAAAACAGTGAAAGGTTCAGCAGGAGTTCTGTGGTTCCTCTCTAATTTAGGGCATCAAGACCAGGGTTCCTTGTTTAGTAAGAAAACACATAAAATAATCCAGGACGCATGATCAAGAGGGGAGCAGTTCTTTCCAGCAAAAAATTAGCTATAAGGAGCTATTTTTTCAGCCCAGAGCATCAATATGTTACATGTAGCTGGATGACTTTCCCTTCCCATGTCCCAAGCAGACACCACAAGTCAATCCTAACACTCATTGTCACCAAACCCAGATGCTACACTAGAATCTTTCTCAATGAAGGGCTCTAGGAAGTCACTACCAATCAACACAAACTGTCACAAGGAATGAAATCCAAGGATTATCTCTGCCCTCAACTTTACAACAATTCACTGTTTGAGAGACTTGTTTCTCTATGAAAAGAACTGGGAAGCAAGCAGCACTTAGGATCTTTGGCCCTTCCCAAAAGCCTAATGGAAACCTGAAGTGAATCACTGATAAAATGACTACATCTTCTTAAACAAATTAAATTGGCAATCTGCAGTCTATTGGGGTTTATTGAATAAATGATACTTTTACAGCTTAGTTTGATTTGGGCTTGTGTTATAAATAAAAAACATGAATATTCCAGCCATCAGAGCAGTTAACTCAGAGATTTGTAAAATCACTTTTTCAAAAGTCACTTTTCAAATCATTACCAATGATTTTTTTAAAAATCTACCCAATGTGCTAAAGACTCTTAACTACCCAGCGGGAAGGAAAAGAATAGCATGGTGGAAGCAGCCATGAGGCAGCTAGGGTAAGATAGAAAAAATATAATTCTCTTCACACAAGTCTTTGTCTGTTATATACACAGTTCAGAATGATTCAACTCTGAAACAACCACACACTGAGCTTGGCATATAGGGCCTTGTTACTGAATAGCTGTTGAGTGTGAACCACAGGCCAAGGACAGAATAACCTCCTGGATGGGCAGGAAAGAAGTTGGTCATTTGTCACTGGAAGCATGCATTAGGCCATGTCCAAAAAGCACAAGTCAACCACTCTGAAGTAATTCTGAGGCTTTTTTCCCAATCACAGCACAGTCATTCTCACTCAGCAGTTATTAAGGTCAGTTGGACAATGCCCAGTTTAATTTACAGCAGTGGTTGCCAAACTTCATTCGCTAGAGGTGCCTCAGGGCTACCCAGTTGTGGTCGAAGGTGAGGTAGATAGGATTCTAATTCAGCCCCCCACCAGCTACACACATGCTTCAGTGGAAGTAGCCCTCCCGTCGTCTCTTATACTGCTTGATACTACACAGATTTCATTTGCAAAGAAAGGGCTTCAGTAAAGAAGGGGAGGGAGAAGGGGACCAGAAAGGGAGGGATAAAATTTCAATGTAATTTAAAAAGTGGTCAGACATCAACAATCCCCATAACCAAAACCGACCAACAGACTTGGAGAAAGATAATGCTCCTGAATCAAAGCAGGATGTGCAAGATTGAATTTTTAAACTTATATTTGGAAATAAATTTAATCTTACAGAAAAAAAACTGCAAGAATGAAATTAGTAAAAGAACACCTATATTTCTTTTACTGGGATCTACCAACTATCGGGATAAAACATTTTCTCTCCTGTCTTTCCCCTGTATAAATAAAATATTTATTCGTCATCAGTATGGAGTCATAAATTTCTTTCTCAATTACTTATAACTCACTATTACACTTCATTGCTTAAATGATCCCAGATTTAGCCAGTCTTTTTAAACTGTCTCCTCCTATGTCCTCATCACATATTCTCATCTCTTTTTTTTTTTTTTTTTTGAGTACTTCCTTTATTTTAAAATGTTCCAGGCTCATCTGACAGAGCCCTGCATCGGCCCGGGAATCAGGTATTTCTCCCAGAAGCCCTGCTTCCTTCTGGTAGAGAGAATGGTGTTAGTGACCAAGATCTGAGCACCAGGTGTGTTCGTTGCTATTGTGCTGTTACTTCCTCTTGGCCCCTTCGGCAGACAAAGCGAGGCACGCGTGCGTGTATATACATCAATACCAACATACGCGTACTAGTGTACAAACGTGAATGCAGATACACTTTTTAGAAATACGGAGCACATCAACATCTCCAATTTTAATCTATCTCAATCAAGCTCTTTTTTTATTACCACCTGTCCACATCCCTTCTTCCTAGTGAAAACCTGGTTTGCCAACCACAAGGTATTCAGTGCTCATTTGCTTAATCCTATAACACATATAAAATTGTTTAGAAGCTCCTTTTCCTTGTCACGACAAGACACAAGTCTATTGTAAAAAAAAAAAAAAATGTTCAGGATTTCTGTGCCATTCCAACTCTTCCTTCACTGATACTGAAGGAAGGGGGCAGAGTATCACTTAGTGTTAGAGCATGTGCCTAGCGTGCGTAAGGCCTTGGGTTTCACACCAAGCATGGAAAAAAAGGATGTGAAATCAAATGTGCAGCTATCTTTTCTTTGTTTCTCTTTGGTGTAGTTATAGTATTTATCTGAAATACAACTGAATGATTTATTTTGATTTTAGTGAGTTTTCCCTTCTTCATTTTTAATTTTATTTTTAATATATTGAATATTAACATTTTTCAGAAGGTCAAGATGATGTAAAAACATATAGTCAGCCAGATGTGGTGGCACACACATAATCCCAGCACTCTGGGAGACTGAGGAAAGAGGATATAAATTTGAGTTCAGCCTATGCAACTTAGCAACTTAGCAAGACTCTGCCTCATAATTTTTTAAATATACATATACATGTACACATATATACATATCTATATACATATATGAAAGGGCTAGGGATGAATCTCAGTGTGAAAGCCCTGGATTAGCTGAATAAAGTATGCTTATCATAAATTACGCTAAATAAATTATGCAACAAAACACTAGGCAGCTTTCTAAAATGATGATATAGACGATGGAGATCTCTATTGACATGGAAGATGCTTCTAATACATCGTTAGGACTAACAAGCACTGAACAGCACAGGCAGCAGGAACACACCACCCATATATATATTCAAAGAAGTATTACTCCATAATTATTCTTTCTTATTTTTTCCACCTCTTGTTAGTAACTACCTTTAATATCTTGTGATTTATTTCATACTGCTTTTGTAGAAATAAGCAAATATAAGTATTCTCTTGTTTCTTTCTTCCCTACATCTAAGGTAATGTATCATATATGCTCATTTTCACTTTACTTTTTTTAATTGTAGTAGAAATCTCCTAGAAACCATAGATACCCACCTCATTCTTATCTGCAGCTGTACAGTACTCCATAGTGTGTGAGTACCATAATCTTCTATGTTTGAACATTGAAGTATCAAAGTGGCTTCCAAATTTTTTTACAAGTAGTGACCCTTATGAATAACCTTGTGCGTTTGTATTTTCATATTATTGGAAGTACGTCTTCAAGATAAATTATTGTCTGTTTATTAGTTGCTAAATCAAAGGACAAATATACACAGTGTTATTAGCTATTACCAAGTTCCCTTCTACAGGAATTATGCCATTTTTTAGTTCCACCAATGATGTAAGAGGATATCTCTTCCCCTCTAGCCTTGCCAGTGAGTGTATTATCAAGCTTCCATTTTCTGAATCTGATGAGGCAAGTCTGAACTTTTAAGAAACACATTCATGTACATTAAAGATTTACGCTGGAAAAACAAAAACAACGAGTAGATGGTGAGGTGAGGGAACAAGCTAATGTGTTTTGCATTATAAAGGCTTACATTTCTTACTTAACCTTAGGTAAGAAATGTGGTGAGACTAGAACTAATAAAGCTCTAAATTATTTCTTAGTCTCTGAAATTACAGGGATTGTTAAGTTAACACATGAGCAGAAAAGGATCCAGTTCTGCTAAGTGGCGGGTAAATTCCAGGGTTGCCCATTTAAATGGGGAATGACAACAGAATGCATTTTCTCCTTCCTCCTTAGCCACCACCTCTGTGGCCTATATATATTATTCAGTGTCATTTGTCCCACTGAATTACAGTCATTTGCTTTCAAGTTTGTCTTCTCTCCCAGACTGTGAGCTTATTGAGGATGGAAGTACATCGTATTTCTTTCTATACCTTCAGAACAGCTGAAGTATAAATGAGTTTGGTCTCTGGCAATTAAACAAATAAATCTTGATTGAGAGATAGGAGATGTGGAATGGAAGCTGCATAAAAATATTTAATATCAGCCTAGAAGACGGGTATGATCTGAGAGAGCAATGAAGTTTGTCCCAGTTGACTCACCGTATCTTTTCCGCATACTTTTGTTGAAACAAATGTATTTCTAAACATTTATATTTAAATACAACTTCTGAATAAAAGAAGGATGTCACATCACAGGGATGATGGCTAATGCCTAGTGGAGTGGAAAACTATGGAAGCTTCATGAATTTGTCAAGATTAATCTTTCAGTGCCTAAGTAACTCTCCAACCTTTGATTACAGGTATCAGTGCAGAATGGCACCTGGGGAAGTCAGTGGGACCCAATGAAGCATGAAATTTAAGCAGAGAATCACTTCCTAACAGACATTAATGACTAATAAGCCATCTTTATTGCTCGTGTAATAAATAACTTGAGAGCTTGTCAACACTTTCACATATCATTTCTTTGACTCCCTATTGCTGAGGGAAATAAGTTTTGTAATAGTCTTTTTATATAAAGGATAACCAGTTCTTACTTTATGCAAGATCAGTGGGTTCGTGTTTTCTCTGTGGCTATAAACTGCAGGCCAAGGAAGTTGAGGGAGAGCCTTGCCAGTGATTAGGATTGACTGGAGAACAGGAACCCAATTCTAATTAAGGCATTTCTTTATTCGCCTTCTCTCCGCAGACATTACCCTATTTTTGGTCTTCAGCCCTGGCATAGACTTGGCCTCAATTATGTTTTCTGCAAAACAGCAATGGCAGACAGAAAATATTGTTTCCAAGTTTCACTGGGCCACTAAACAAATCCCTTTCTTGAGTCACATCCCCAAGGCTTGGAGCACAGTTGTCCATTGCTACCCAGAAGCAATGCTAAACACTCACCTTCTTAGATTTATCTAGGCTTTCACACACATGAACAACCATAGGCTCTGGGCCCCAACAGCTCCCTCCTCGATTCTCTTTCCCTTTTTATTTCATTTGGAGCTTGTAGCATAGATCATGGGCAATTTACTTCCTGATCTCCTGGGAAATCTAGGGTACAGCCCCCAAAACTTTCCCCATACCCCAAGAGGCATGGTCAATGCTCAGCACCCATGCCAGGCCAAGGCTCGAGGCTGTCAATGACCAAAACAAGGGCCAAGCTGTCCGCATCGATTGCTCTTCCGAGCTCACATGCAAACAGCAGCTCAACAAGTTTTCTTTACCACTGAATATTACAGAACTTAAACATGATCAAGGGGAAAGAAAACTATTTCTTGATTATGTTTGATTTATATGATGTGGGGAACAGAAGTGGCTATGAGCACACACATCCGAGTATTCCTGTGTTTCTCTACTTATGGTGTCACACAGCACAGTGGTTAAGGGCACAGGCCTGGAACCAGCTCCCGGGTCCAAATTCTGTTTCTGCTACGGATAGTGTTACTTTGGACAGCAACTACCCTCCTATACCCCATTTTCTTCATCTGCACATAGGGATAGTAGTAGGACCCATCTTATAGAGTTGTTCTAAGGACTCAGTGTGAAATACATGTGAAGACACTTAGGACAGTGCCTGGCTGTTTAGCATATTCCTCTCATCTCCATCACTTCTTTTCACCCAGGCTCCAAACCTCTCTTACTTCTATTCCATTTCTAATCAGCTGACAAGCTTAGCCATCATCTTCCCAGATGTCTGGCATATTCTCCCTCTTCTTGGCATTCCCTTTGCCTGCTACTTGAATTTAGCCTCTGAGACAGGCCGAATCCACCAGGTAGCCTACCCAACAGCCTTCCTCTCCTTTTTCCTCCATAAACAATCTCTTCATTTTAGCCATACCCAGAGGCCTCAGTCTCAAGGACTACATTTCCCAGATTCCCCTCCATGTGATCAAGTTCTACCCAGTGAGAAGGAAGCAAAAGTATGAGGTTAGGTTCTTGGAAGTCCCAAAAGAAAGGAAGAAAAGAGAAGGGTGGGGGGAAGAGAGAGAGACAGAGGAGAGAAAAGAAGGAAGGGTGCTTTTCTACTTCCTTTCACCATTTTGCAGCCGCAATGACCATGAGAACAATGACATCACCCTCCAGGGTACAGAGCAGAGACCTAAAAGACAACTAGATCCCTTGTAACTTTATGGAGCCTGCATATCAGTGGTTTTATTTTTTTTTTTTTTTGGGGGGGGGGGGGGGGTTGTTGGATTGTTTGCTTGTTTGTTTTTGAGGCAGGGTCTTGCTCTGCAGTCCAGGCTGGTCCTAAACTCACTATGTAGCCCAGGCTGGTCTCAAACACACAACAATCAGAGTGCTAGGATTACAGGCATGCACCACCATGCCTGGTTTGTGTGGTACTGAGGAATCCTTGAGCTTGCTGGCCAAGTGCTTTAACCACTGACTATTCCTTCAGCCACTACATATCAATTCTTGACTACTTAATACCACTTCTTTCCCAGAAAAGAAAAATAAACTTGTGAAAGGGACTGATATAGTCAGAGGAAATTAATCCTGACGAGTACAGACTAGTACTTCCTTTTTTCCTAAATGATATCAATGGCTTCCTTGAATCCTGTCCCTCTCTGCATCTCTCCCCACCCAATCAACCCTTCCCCTCTCTCTCAGTTGTCTTTCAGTGATTAAATGGCATTCACCCACTCATAGAGCAAACTGACCTTAGCTCCTCCAAGCCAGGAATAAATTTCTGTCCCCAGACCCTCCCCAGCACTTACATTTGTGTCAGGAAACCCCAGAGGCCTTCGTACACCAAAACCTGGAATTTCCCTTTCCCTCTCCTGAGCATGCCACAACCACCAAGCTCCAACTTCCCTCTTGGTCCTCTTCCCACCTAGTGACCTCACTCATCTCTTTGTCCAGTCCCCTTTCCTCAGCCCCACTTACCTCCTGCCCTCAGAGTTAGGAACCCTGATCCCACTCACTGAACTACAGGGACAGACAGAAAACAATCCATGAGGACAAAGGAAATTACAACCCTGAGGAAACTCACAAATGTTTTTTTTTTCTCTTTAAATTAAAGTTTTTCTTTTGAGATAATGACAGATTTACAATCATGTGTAATAAACAAGACAAAAAGGGGCTGGAGGAATGGCTCAGCAGTTAAAGCCCTTGCCTAGAAAGCCCTAAGTCAAGCACTAAGTACCCGAGTTGGATTCCCCAGCACCACTTAAACCGGGAGTGGTAGCACACAACTATAATCCCAGCACTAGGGAGGCTGAGGCAGGGAGATTGCTGTGAGTCCAAGGCCAGCCTGGGCTCCATAGTGAGTTCAGGACCAGCCTGGACTACAGAGCGAGACCCTGTCTCAAAAAAATAAAAAATATGCAAGACAAAGAAATACCATGAGCCTTTCACTTGGTTTTGCTAATTGTGCCATATTGTAAAATTAGAATACAATGCCTGACCATCAAAATAACAATCCACTGACTTTGGTCAGATTTTCACATTTTTACGTGCAATTGTATATAAGGGTAGGTTCATGTGTTTACTTTGGTGTGTATTTATCATGTGTATAGCTTAGTGTATTCATCACTATAGAACAGTTCTACTGCTACATAGGCCCTTTTTGTCACTCTTTTTTTAATGTAAATATTTTCAATGTTTTATTGCAAATCAGACTTGGCCTATCACACACACAAAAAAAGTTGTGTGGTAGGGAAGAGGGATTATACATAGTATAACCATGTTAATTACAGTACATTAAAATGGTGGTTTATGTTACAAATAAGCCTGTAAGTTTAAATATACTAGTGTTATAACCCAATGTACAGACTTTCTTTATATAATACACACAATTATCAGGAATGCAAAAAGAAATAATGCCTATTTTACAGGTGACATTTTAAACTGACATCTGGAGCCTTGGTCCATAAAAACCCTTTCTAAAAATAGAAATATTTGTGGCAGCAACGTTTTCTTTAAGCATCTGGATGCAAGTCATTGCAAGACCATTTCAATAAATTTTAGTTATTAGCTATATCTTAGAAAAAAAAGTCTACACCTAAATTTATCTTCCAAATATGTAAGAAACAAACAATGTCCTATATTGTAGTGTCCTGCAAGTGTCACATTGATACTTATAACAAAATCTGTCTGTGATCAGGCATACCAGAGTAAATCCACAAAGACAAATAAAGAGCTGAAACACTCTGCAATAGGAAAAGCTTTGGAGCTAACACGATCTTATCAGAAAAGACACGTTTCAGAACAGTCATTATCCCAGCCCAGACAGACCTGCAGAAGATCCTTCTCAGGCCAGTGTCTTTCTTCTAACACACCTATAGCATCTGTCTCGGGCAGCACTCTAACCTCAATTCAGAGATAGCTCCACTTTGGGATGGAGGATGAAAATGAAAACCTCACAAGCTCACTGAGAGGAGGATGTGCTCTTGAAATTGCTTCTAGCAGACATTGTGCAATAGGATTGCCCACCTTCCTGAAAGGTGCAAATTCTCCTTGAGACATCCTGTAACTGGCAGCTCAGCCGTAAGGCTAACTGGAACATAGAAAATCCACGCATACAACTCTTCAAAGCCGCCCAAGACTGCTCATAGGAAAAATTCCATGGAAAGTGGGTATGAGAAGCCAAGAAAGGCCTCAGCAGCTTCCTTCAAGCTGGCTGTGATGAGGATGCTGTTGGGAGACCTACCAACAGAGGTGGGGTAAGGCTCTTCGGTCAACTCAGTATCAAAGTGCTGCAGGTCACTGGGTCCACTCACATTTGGGTTAAAATGGGGAGTAATCTTCTTATTAATGAGATCATCACAGTTAATTAGGGAAAAGAAGTCATGATTCTTAATCTCCATAAAGTCATCCTTAGCACCCAGCCACTTTGTCCAAACCTTCTGCAGGAGGCCCTGCAGGAGTTGCTTTATGGAATTTGTGATATCTGGTTTCAGATGGAGGGGCTTGTTCAGGGTGTTGTCATAGATCTTGGCTGTGTTTTAGCTATAAAACAGAGGCAGGCCATACAGCATATTGTACAAGACAGGTCCCAGGCACCACCAGTTCACCGTCCTATCATAAGGCTGCTTATGAAACACCTCAGGTGTAAGATGCTCAGGAGTGCCACAGAAGGTGGACGTCATGCCACTGTATCCAATGCTCTCCTTGAGGAGTCCAAAGTCAGTAAGAACACCGTGTCCCTGGGAATCTAACAAAATGTTTTCTGGTTTTAAGTCTCTATAAACTACCTTCAGAGAGTGCACGTAACCCAAGGCACTGGCTATTTCGGCAACACAGAAATGGGCCCATGGTTCTAGAAACCAGCACTCCCTCTGGAGATGGTAGAACAATTCTCCACCTTTAATGTAGTCTAGGACGAAGTACAGTTTGTCAGTAGTCTGGAAACAGAAGTGAAGGCCCACCAGGAAAAGGTGTTTCACATTCTTTAGCAGAGCATTCTGCTCTGATACGACATGCTTCCCCTCCTTTCTCAGGATCACTGACTTCTGTAAAACTTTGACTGCACAGAATGCTTCTTCTGCCTTGTGTCTTGCAAGAAGAACCTTTCCAAAACTGCCCTTCCCCATCACTTTCAAGCAGTGGAAATCAGATGGTCTAGCATGCAGATTGGATGATGCACAAAGGCTGACCTGTTGAGATGGGCTTGGTGGAGGAAAAAGGCTGGCATTCATCAGTCCAGGCTCCTGAGGCTGGGAGATTTTCAAAATGGACTGAACTTCAGGGTGTTTGCATGCTAGGAGTTGTTGGCAATCTTCTGAATAAAATCGTTCAGACCCATCCTTCTCTGTTTCAGGAAACTGATAAGGATCGCTACTATTCCTCTCATTCTGGAGTAATGAGGGGGGCATCTAGCAGCCTCGGTTTTCACCGTCATCACTAAGAACACACAGTGAGAAACACTGAAGATGGGAGACTGACTCAGCCAACCTGGTCATTCTTCTATAGCTGCATCCACCTTGCTCCCATCTCACACTCCCATCCCCAACCCTGAACATTTCTAATCTCTCATTATTTCAAGAAGATTACATAAGTGGAATTGTACAATACATAACTTTGGAGATTGCTGTTTTTCAGTCAACACATTTCCTTTGAGATTCATCCATTTCGGTCTGTGTATCAATAATCCATTCCTTTTGACTGCTGAGTAGTATTCTAGGATATTGAATATGATCCACAATTTTATGACCTCTATCGCTCTCTCTCTCTCACTCTCTCTCTCTCACTCTCTTTCCAAATATAAACTTCTGTAGACTTTTGCTATGTTGATTTTATTTTCTTTGAAGTCATGAATCAAACAAGATAGCCATGAGCCTTTTCCAGCTGTGGACCCTGACCAGTGGTTCTGGCATCTTATTGAGCAGGAAACCACAACTACTAGGAGCTTCCTCACTCTGGTTTCATTTCTGTGGGTGGGGCTCACCAAATTCTCCTCCCCATTTTAAAACTGTTGTCAACATCTTCCATGAAAACCTTTTTCTCAGCAACTAGGAAAGAAATAGAAATGTTTAAAAAGCAGAGTTCTCCTAGGTCCAGTAAATACTATGCATCACTGAGAACCTCCTCAACAGTTCCTTTCCTTCATGGGAGGGCATCTTTGGAGTATTTTTCATATCTTCATGCATTGCTTTTTATCACTTTCCAGTTTAAGGCACTGTGTAGTAACTGCCTTTTATCTGTAACTTGCTTTATCCACAGCCATACTTGACTTCTCTCCTGGTAGACTGTAAAATCATTCGTGAATGGATATAAATTTGTTTCATGGCAACCCACATTTCCAAGTCCCCCTTCTGTCTAGCAGAAACTCTGCTGAGGAAACCCACTCTGCCCTGTCCTCCTTCTAGCTAGCAGAAGCTTTACCCTATATTAATTCCCCTTTTGTATGTTTCCCAATAAAGCCCTTTGCTTCACAACCTGCCTCACATCTTTGAGACTTATCCTTCAAGCCTGTGAACACACACACTTGGCATGGAGGCCTGTCAGAATCAGGGCCTGACACCACAATGACTAACATATTTGGGGGCTTGCCGTCCGGGATATTGGAGGCAGGAAAAGACTAGAAGCCATCAAGCTACAGATGCCTGTCTACATTGAAAACCAATGAAGCCAGATGTCTCAGTTACTTTTTCGTTGCTGTGACTCAATACCCAACACCCATAAACTTAGGAAAAGAAAGGTTTATTTTAGCTCACAGTCTCGAAGGTCACAGACCGTTCAGGGGCGGCCGGCAACAATCGAAGTACATGGCAGAGAGAGAGGTGGAGGCAGCCTCTCAGGACATCACAAACAGGAAGACAAGCTGAGGCCAGTTGAGACTAGTCCCCGTCATCCAGAAGGGCAGATGCAGCTTAGGTATCCTTTCAGGTCTCCGCCCAGTAACCAGTCCCACCTGCATCCAGGTGTGGCCACTACACACCGTTAATCCTAACTTAACTGTAATCCACCCCTCCAGACCAGACCCCAACCCACCAACATCACATGGTTCCATAGACACTCCATAACATTAAGATACATGAGACTTTTGGGGGACACTCCAGATCCTAACTGCAACACCAGCCTCCTGACTTCTACTGGGGACTCTTAGATCACCCCTCTGGAGTGAAACCCCAACTGCCAACACAACAACACTCTTGTCCAGCTTGAAGTAGCCAAAGCAGTCATTGTCCCAATCCCCTAATGTCAGTTAGGGTCAAACACTCCAAGGGGGGATTGTGAGGAGGCAATGGGGTTATAGGCAGCCAGGGAGACAGGGTCCCCCAGAAATGGAGAATTTCTTGGAAGGCAGCTGGCCTATAACTTGCAACAGTCTACAGCTGACCACTCCCTAGAACTTAGTTAAAAGACAACAGAGAGAAAAATCCTTAAGGGGAACGAAGCTGAGGGTGGGCTACAGCAGAGGTTTAAGAGTGGAGAGCCTAACAACCAGCCCTTGTAACCAACTGCTTAGCATAGGATAGCCCCTTACCCAGCTACACAATTAAAAAAAAAAAAAACTCTAGACAGCGAGCCACCCAGGAAACCCACATTTTCAGGTCTCCCTTCTGTCTAGCAGAAGCACTACTGGGGAAACCCACACTTCTGGGTCCCCCTTCTGGCCAGCAGAAGCTTTACCCTATCTTTCTTTCTCTTTTTGTAAGTTTTCCAATAAAGACTTTTCTTCACAAAACATACACAAAAAATGTTTTGTTCATGTTTGCAGTCTACAGAGAAGACCTAAACCAATATTTGGCATGAGTATTACTCACTCAAACACTAAATTTAAAGGGAATAAGATTTATCAGTTCACCAAATCAGTGGGAAAAAGAGACGACTTGGCAAAAGAATCTGGCCAAACAGCACCAAAGAATGGATAGAACTTAGATTTGTTGAAGAAAGGAATAAATGGTGTGAGCAAAGACTGTTGTAACTCTAGATCAAGGCTCTATAAGAAATTCTCAGCCTCTATAATAGATGCAATCCAACACTAATTTAGGAAAGCCTGGCTCTACGCAGCTGTCATAGATGGAATCTGGAGCATCCCCCAAAAGCCTCATGTATTTGGGTATTATGGATGATCCATGGGTTTCATGTGCTGCTAGGAGAGACATGATTATGGGTGTGTGGTAGATTACAGGTGTTGGGCCTGAAAGAATATATTCTCTTGCCCTAGTTTCTTCAAAAGGCCCAGAATCTTCTTGCATCGTGGTGGGCAGTTGTTCTCAGTTCTTCTCCACCAGACTCTTCCCATCGTTGCCAGACATGCGTGAATGGACTGAGACCTCATGAAACTGTAAGCTAAAATAAACCTTTCCTCCCTTCAGTTGTGGGTGTTGAGTATTGTGTCCCAGTGATGAGAAAGTGACTAAGGCAGAAAATGTTGCTGGAAAAGTGGGATTATTTGCTGTGACTTCATTTGACAATGTACTTTAGAAGCCTTTGGAAATAGTTTTCAAGAGGAGTTTGGACTTTTGGTAAATATCCCAATAAAGGGATTGGTTGGATTCAGAGAAGAGGCATCAAGATTTAACTACTGCAACCCATTCGAGGCATAGGAAGCTGAGTTAGAGTGGTGACTTAGGTGAAATGATTTAGATGTGGAAGATTAATATGTTAAGTACTATATGGTTTCTCTGACTTGGAAAACCCAGAACACAGACATTCTATAGAACCACATGGAGTGATAGCCGGAGTTGGGGGAAGGGAGAGGGAGGGTGTGGGAGGGTCACAATGGGAAGGGATTGTAAAGTTGATATGATAAATATGTGCACGAAATACCCAAATTCATTGTAAACACTATGTATTACATATGTATATTAATAAAAATAGTGGGGAAAAAGGTAAAAAAAAGAGGAGTTTGGAAAGGCTTGGAGATGTTGTCTAGAGAAGACTTAGAATACAAGCTCACAAGCTGAGCTGAACGGAATGCTCTGGTCCATGCTCAGAAGACTGAAATGGAGATAAAAGTGGAGGTTATAAACACCGAACTCAAGAGGTTCTCGAATGGGAAGTAGGATTCTATTGGCAATTGGTCTAGAAACCATGCATGCTATGCTCTGGCAAAAAGTGTATCAGCATTTGTCCCTGTTCTGAGACTTTGCCTGAAACTGAGATTAAGGGGAGTGAGTTACCAAATCTGGTAGAGGAAAATGTAAGGAAGCCTAATGTTCAGGCTGTTACATGCATGCTTTTTGCAGCTTTCAGTCAACTCTACACTGAAACGTGAGGGTGAGGGGGAACACCAGAGGAAAAAGACATAAAAACAGCTATAGTTTTGCCAGAAAGTGACTGCAAAGTTGGGGCAAAATAACTCTTGGTTGTTGAAGAGATTAGCATTAAAAAGAAGCTAAGTACTTCGACAGGACTCGAGGAAGGATGCCTTGAGGGCATCTCAGAAATCATCAAGACTCCACCCTTTATCCATTCAAAAGTTCAAAGTCAAAAGACTTTATTCTGAGAAGAGTACTCAGGCAACTTGTAGGGCCAAAGGGTAAAGCATTTGACAAAGTTCAGCCATTTGTAGCTTAGCCATCCAAGTACTCGGAAGCTACTGCAGCCATGGCCCAAGAGGGCCAGACTAGTGCTCAAGAAAGCAACAGACCTTGGTGCTATCGGCATGTGCTGGCTGCACAAGCATGCAGAATACAAAAAGTATGGAGTCAAGAAGGTTTTCACACAGATTTCAGAAGAAGACCTTGGAAATCAGATAGTGTCGCCCTGAGAGGGCAGTGCATGAAGTTGTGAAAAGGAAGCCAAAAGTGCAGTGGAGAGCCCAGAAATTTGGAGATGCCAGGAATGTGGATCATCTGCAAAGGAAGGCCACTGGCTGTAAGCAGAGCCAGACCAAAAGAGAAGCAATGGAGGTTGCAGCTAGAGACAATGCCACAGGGGCAGGGCCACCAAACACCTTTGGAACTCATATCTTGCCACAGTGTACCATAGGTGCCACACACAGAACTAAGGATTTAACCCTTGCCCTGCTGGGTTTCAATCTTGTTTTAGTATGAATGTCTTTCCATCCTCCTATTCCTTCCTTTGGAATAGTAATTTTACCCTGTTCCATTGTATGTTGGAACTGTTTAACTTTCCTTTGATTTTCACAGGAGCTCACAGCTAAGAGTTTGCCTTGAGCCTCAGAGGAGACTTTGGACTTAGACTTTTTAAGCAGTGATGGAAATGTTAAGACTTAGGCAACTCTAAGAGATGAGCTAAATGCATTTTGCATTAAAAGGTGGACATAAATCTTTTGGGGGCCCGGGGTGGAATGTTATGGTTGGGATCTGGTTTGTTCCCCTAAAACCTCATGTATGTGGATGTTGTGGATTATCTATAGATTTCATGTGTTGTTAAGTGGCGGGGCCTACTCAGGTGGAGCAGATTATAGGCATGTGGTATATTATAGGCACATGGTTGGGAAAGACATGTATTCTTTCCTTGGTTTCTTCAGGAGGCCCAGAGTGTTCCTCTTGTGATGCCATGAGCAGCTGTTCTCTGCCAGATACTTCCTGTCATTGCTAGCCACCCATGAATAGACAGAATCATTTTGAAATTGTAAGTTAAAATAAGCCTTTTCTTTCTTAAATTATGAACATTGGGTATTATGTCCCAGCGACAAGAAAGTGGCTATAACAGCAGCATTCTCTGGAACGCAAACATTTCTGAAGCAAGTCATCTCAGAATCCTCAAAATCTGGACATATCTGGGATAACCTGGGCTTCTGAAAAATCATTTACACTTTCAAGAAAAACTTCAGACCCAGGCCTAAGAGCCTGCACTATTTTTTATCCCTACATCTTTCATCCAGTTTTAGAATTAAACAACATAACAGTAATAATAAACAAAGGTAGTATTTATAGTGGATATAAAAAGAAAGATTGGAACAAAGTATGTCAAATAACTGGTGCTCCACATCCTCCAATCTATGTAAATCATCTTAAGAAAAGTTGTTAGATTCATCAGGGCTTATCTCTGTGAGAGACTTTTGAGTGAAGCTCATTGGACTTGCAACCAAGACAAGAAATTCTATGTTTAGAAGGGAAATAATTATTTTGTAAGACAATATACCAACCTCAAAGTAATTACTGATGGTTAAGGAAGAATTCAAATCAGTTTTTTTTATTCAGGTCGATTCCTTCCCAGCTACCAATGCTCCTGTGAAGTCTTTATATAACCCAGGACCAGTCCCTTCCAACCACAAGAGGTCACAGATGAGAGGGACGGCCTGACCCAGGTTTCATGCAGAGCAGATGTCCCCGCTTCATGCCAATTAGGAGGCAGGAACTGTGCTCTCCTGCTCTAACCCTTGATTATCTGTTTATACAAAGTTATATGTAACTAGAACTGCTTTGAAAGCTAAGCCGTGTGGAAGCCATTTAAAGTTATTTCACTTCTAATTATAAACCAGATAGAGCTGCTTGCATGCAAGGGGAAGGGCACTTCAGAGGCTGTCAGAGTTTATAACATTACTTGGGTGACAGGTGGTCGGAATATTTAAAGAAATTTCTGTGCCCAAGATAACCTTGAGTAGAGGAGTGAGCAGGGGAATTTTAAAGGAAATATGAGCTTTGCATACAAAGTTGGAACCACATGAAGCACTCACTCAGACCTCATTTTAGAAAAAGCACTGGAGGGCTGAGACCACTGAGTTTCCTTAAGAATCCACATAGTGGCAATGGTAAACTGAGGGCTTTAGTGCTAGACAGAGTCAGGCTAAGTAAACATAGGCAAATCACTACAATACATCTCAGAGTTCCAGGTTACTTATCTATAAAAAATGAGAAAAACCAGACCTGCTAGTGCAGACCTGTAATCCCAGCACTACGATCACAAGTTCAAGTCCAGCCTGGGTAACTCAGTGACTTAACACTTAAAACTAAAAAATGGTGGGGATATAGCTCAGTGTGAAGACCCTAGGCTCAATCCCGAACACAAAGAAAAAGTGGGAAATAATACCTACTTACATATGGTTGTTCTAAAAACTAAATGAGATAATGTGTGTGAAATCGTTCTGTACCCAGCTATTGCACCACCACATGACAACTATTATCCAACTGATTAATATTGTTATAAGTTGCAATTATACTGTTTGGGGTAGCCTGGGTCAGGGCAGGTGCTTGGCTTGTGACTGGCTGTTCTTAGGCAAGTATTGTTTACAATGGCCCACAATAGGTGGATGAGAGAAATGCAATCCCCAACTTCATCACAGCACATATATCCCGAAGCTTTTTATTTTTTCCCATCTTCTTCCAGATTCATGGCCCTTCTAAACAGAATGGTACATCTCAGAAATTCAGTGTAGGATATAACACTCTGAGCTAAGGACTCCAAGGGGACAGAAGGTCAACTGTCATGATCTTACATGAAAGCATACATCCAGTTCCACAAGAGCTGGCCTAGCAGGCTGCACCCCAATGTCCTTGAGGCCAGATGAGCATGCACACGAGACTGGACTCTAGAAAGAAATGGTCACAAGTAAGGGGAGGTAACTGACTACCCTAGGGATCCAGGTGGATCAGTCCTAGTTTGGCAATCTGCCCATTGGAAGTTTAATGGGCTGTAAATAAAACAATTGTTTCAACAGAGTTCAGTTACCTCATTTGATGAAGCCTAGGGGCAGCTCCATGTAAATCCATTGCCCTTCATCAGCTGCCTATAAATTTTAGACATGTCAGTTGGCACTTATTTTCATGGCTAGACAGGATATTTTGGGCTAGAGCTTAATAATACAACTTATGTGTGAAAATAAGCACAGAGGTAGGTGAGAGACAATGTTTGACATATTTTGATATTGAAATGGATATAAACCAAGCATACATGAGTACCAACGGCATCAGAAAGGACATTGTCTATTTCCATAAACCTGGTCCACCCAGTACCAGTGTGTTGGCTGAGACCCTGAAAAGAATTGATTTTTCTTCACACTGTTGGTCAGAATGTGCATTAACCAGCTAGCACCAGCTCTACACAAAAACTTGAATGCCAAGTTTAATCCTATGTGATTGAAAAAGTTAAGCACCATCCCCCCCCCCCAAAATCTGGGCTTAAATGCAGAACTCAACAGGCTTGTCATTACATGCGGTGCCATCAGGAGCATGACCATAATACCATTTTACAACACAGAAGAGAACTATTGAGTTTTGTTCACAGCAGAAAGTGCTACAAAGAACCCTCTCTCAGCAGGAGAGAAAGAATACTTGTTTCTGTAATTAATTGTTATCAAATCAAGCAAAAGGATAAGGCACCTGATTTTCTTATTTGTTCACATGCTTCAGAGAAGTTCTAGCAAAGCAGCAGGAGCTGGAACAATGAAGAGACCCGCCCAGATTTCAGCAGATGAATAAGATTTAGACAAGCCTGAAGTGGGGGAGCACTTCACTTTATATTCTCAAACACCCTTCCTTCTTTCTCTACTACCCACTTTCCTCACTAGGCAGTACCACAAAACACCCAAAACCCACCCCAAATGAATGAGATTTTTCTCTCCCAAGAAATGTCTTTATTTGGTCTTTGCCCCAGTGACTAATATCCTCATGGTCAGAAAATCTCAGCTCTGTGTAACAGAGATGGCCAGGCTGTGTGACTCACCACTTGTCCCAAGGGCACTTGCATGCTTTAACCACTTTCCAAAAATGGGCAATTCCCCTTCCTTAATCCCTACCCTGAATGAACCAAACATATGTCCTGACTGTCATGAGAGAGGGTATACTGAGCCAGTACTGTGGGCCTGTACCTGTAAGAGAATTTATCAAGGGGACAAGGATAAGGTTGAGAGCTTATTTAGGCCAGAGTACACTATCAAGGGGACAATGGGGAAGTTCCAAGAAAGGAACCACATACCAAATTGGAAGGTGGAGTATTTTCAAGGATTTGAGAGTATAAAGTGGATCTCAGAGGAAGATGAGATCATCCAAAGACTTTCTATATCTTCCCATTGATCTTCTGCAAAAATCCGTATTGTGCCTAAAAAATTATGTATCTAAGGTTGCAATCTGAAAGAGCATTTCCTTCTGCTCCACAGCGGGCCTTTTGCTTCAGTTAGGTCGATGCATACTACCTTAGAGAGGATGGATGCAAATGAATTCTGGGAAAGTATGAGTGAGTCCATTTCTAAGTCCAGTATTTCCTCATTGTCACAAACCCATTTAGTACAAGCTGGGATAGGTGGATTTTAACAGATTTTTACCCTCTTATTTCCAATGGATGGCTACTGCAATCACCTTTAGGGAACACTAAGAGCCCTAAAGCAGAACCCACCCATGCAATGGAGACAAACCAAGAACACGGTACCACTGGGTCCTCTGCTCCAGCTCTTGCTGCTAGGACTGGCAGCACCCCACCATCAGCACAACCCCTCTCTGCTCTCATCCTCCCCCACACTTCCTGGACTGCAAGCGCGAAAAGGCAAGATCTAGGTGTCACCTTTCTCAAGGGCCTGCAGCCTCAGGCACCTTCTCTTTCCCAGTCTCCTCCCAGGAAATTTTCAGTTTCTACATATCACTTTTTCTGTAAAATGGAACCACTCATCACATTTCTCCACGCCTCGCGGAGTTCCAGACATCTTTATGAGGGTAGAAGAAAGAGTCCTTTCAGTGATTGAAGATTTATTCTCCTCAAAATAACCTAAATGTCATTCTGACCCTCTCTTGCTGGAACAGAGAGAAAATATAGTTTTAACCTCTGGTATAGCATAATGCTACATTTATGGTGTATATTTATTTTCAATTTTTAAATTTTCGGCATCGTAAATGTTGAGTAAAATTGTGTCTTCTCCATGCCGTCTTTGAAAATTATGAGGGAAAGCTTACTTGTTATTCCTCTTTCTCAAGTTGGAATGCAGTTGCTTTCCTTCATACCAGAGAAATCAGATAAAATTTCACTGAAGCCAACACAATTAGGCAAACATTCTACATAAAACAATTCACTTTTTATTTTTAAAAATCACTGTAAAATGCAAATGTGATAACAGTAAATTCTTATTTCAACAAGTTTATATTTACACCAACCATGGATGCATGTCTCATTTTAAATTAGCAACAATTTACTAATTAATTAATTATATTCAACAGATTATAAGATTTGCCACTGCTGTTCTTATAATCATTTGTCTTCCAAGCAAGATATATGGTAGTAGAAATACATTGGTATTTATAGAAAACGTGTGTATACCAAATAAATGCAATCTGATTTAAGAAAAGCATTCTTTTCAGCACATAGTATATCAAATTTGGTGCAAAATCCTAAAACCTAGATATGACTTTCCCCAAGTCATTTTATCTCCCTTTTCTCTGTACTAAAATCTCTTTGATAGGTTGTAGGCTTTAAAATTTCTATTCCACTACTGGGAGTATAGCTCGAGAAAAGCACTTGCCTAGAATGTGTGAGAACCTGGGTCTGATCCTCAGCACCGAAAAAAGAACAGATTTTTTTCTTCTATTCCAAATGAGAAACACAACACTCAAGCTAGTCAAACATTAGCTGTAAATACCTAACAAGATCTACACCTGCCCCAATTTCCTGAATTTGTGTATAAACACTATAGTCTCACTTTCTATTTATACTTGTTCTTCATATCAGACCTTGGAGTCTACATTTCTTTTTGAAGCTGAACCCTGGGCTTTGAGCTCTGCTCATTCTTAGTAATACAAGCATGAGGAACTGAATGTAAAGTCTAAGACACTCTAGAGTCACCGGTGGGAAACTCCAACCAGCTGAATGAGGATTGCTCAGAGCAAACCCCAGAAACTAGCATTGCTAAAGAGCCTGAGCAAAATGTGAGCATTTCAAGTGACGACAGGAGACCATGAAGCTGTACACGAAGTGTCTCCTGCCAGTGACCGTGAAGGAGGGTGTTGGACAGTTGACCATAGTGCAAGGTCACATTACTATGAATGACAAGGGTGGCTGGGAAGGTGGTCTACTGAAGGCACATGTCCTGGAGAAGTACATTAAAATGTTATAGACTTGAGATGAGAGATGGACACTTCTTCCTGAACATAGCCCTCATAGGCTGCACCTTAAGTAATGCAGAGATTCTCGGGTTCTCAACAGAATGGGAAATCATATTTGACAATAGTTATCATCTTGGGGGTGCAAAGAAAGGCGCAAGGAAGAGAGCTGCTCCGACGGCCGCCACTGATGACCACCCATACTCAGTAGCATTCTGCATGGAACCCACTTCCTTTGTTCCCCAACAAGCCTTCAGGAACCACACAGCAGCCTGCTGTCTTCCGTGCTTCGGGGAAGGATGGATGTTTTCTCTTGGCCAAAATGGCAACACGAGAGCAGAGCCCAGGAACTAGTGAGCAAAGACAGCAAAAGGCAGGCCTCCAAAAGGAGGACAAGCCTCCCGAGACAAGAGCTGGCCTCAGAGTTCCCCAGTGAGAGTCAGGGAGTGGGAGGAGAGCTGAGGTGCTGCGCAAGACTGAAGGGGACCCAGAATGCCGTGCTGGAACATCACCCTGAAGGCAGGAAGTAGGGAGGCAGCACAGAAACATTTTTGTTTTTAATCTTAGTTTCTGTTTTTGTTTTTGTTTTTGTTTTTTAACTCTGCAGTCCTGCCTGTTCCGAAAGCTGGGATTACAGGTGTATGACACCATGCCTGGCATATATATATATATATATATATATATGTATATATATATATGTATATATGTATATATATGTATATATATATATATATATATATATATACACATACACATACATATATACACACATGAATTCCAAATTCAGTAACATATTGAAGACTTAGAGTTTGGGGAGTATGCTTGGTTTTTCACTGAAGCATTTTTAACAGAGAGAGAGCAATACAGTTAAACGTGTGTATGTAAGAAAGACCACTCCGGCAGGTGGGATGAATTGCTTGTGAAAGGAGAATACAAGGAAGAGAGGGAGCAGAGAGCCATGTTAGGAAGACACTGTGAGCATCTGGTTCAGCTAAGAAGGAGAGGGAGCTTCCGCATCGCCTTTCCTACCCATCACTTCCCACTGCCCCCTCAGGCCTCTGTGTTCTTCCCTTACCCACACCTGAGTTGCTTTCTGGGCAGCTTCTCCCAGGACTGGATAGGACTAACCTGACCCTAGCTAATTTCTCCCTCTCTTTTCTTGGCTCTTATTAGACTACTTGATAGGAGAGCTTGGTTTAAGACTAACTCTGAGCTGGGCCAGCGGTGCAGGCCTGCAATCCCAGCACTTTGAAAAGCTGAGGTAGGAGAATCACAAATTCGAGAATAGTGTGAGAAATTTAGCCATTTAGCAAGATCCTGTCTCAAACAATAAAAAGGCAGGTCGAAGATGTATTTCAGAGTAAAGGACCTGTATTCAATCCCTGGCACCAAAAAAAAAAAAAAAAAAAAAAAAAAAAAAAAAAAAAAAAAAAAAAAAAAAAAAATCAACTCTCCTCTGCTGTGCTTATTTATACTGGCAGTCCCTGTGTGACTATTGAAGAGCTTGTGTCAACTTGAGGGAATCAGGAACCACAGATGGGTTAGGATTTGAGAACCACCCCTAGATTGGGAATCAAGAACCAGCCTAGATCAGAGTGTGAGTCATTTGTGGACTGGCCAATGAGAGAAGAGCACTCACCCGGATGTGGGAGGTCCAACTGGAACGCCAACAGTATAAAAGGAAGGAAGAAGGTAGATTGTTACAGCTTCTTCCTCTGGGAGAGCTCTCGCCTTCACAGTTGGCTGTGGGCGCCGGCTTGCTACACGCTGCAGATCGCCAGCACAGATTCCCTCCAGTCTCGACTGGCACCTGTCTGTCCGTTGCTGCTCTTCAGGCTTCGGTCTTCACCATTGTTCTTTAAATAACCAATGTCTATAGCCGACTCTCACCTCACCAGCTGTCCTGCAGTCTCAGGCAGAAGATCTACTTCATGGCTGAGCAGCCATCTTGGGCTATCTCTATTCTCGGATTTGTAAGCCTTCCTAATAGATCCTTTTTATTATAAAATCTGTAAGTTCTGCCTTTGAAAGAACCCAAACTAATACACCCTGGGAAGACAAAGACATTTAAGGAAAACAATTCACTAGCTGGTGGCATCAGAGCAGCCTCGCTGAGTGATGCTCGCAGGCCCCAGCCTTCACACTGGCAGGAAGCCGGTGCTCCATGCCTTGCCGTGTTCTTCATTTTTCCTACAGTCTTAATCAGCTTGCTCTGCTCCTTTTGGCAGTGGCACAAGGCTTAGATCTGGACACTGGCTCTGACGACAAGGGGAAGGCACGGACTCCAACGCCTGCTTAATTCCTTCACCCAGAGCCCCAATATTGCACTGTGAAACGGTGCCACTCCCATAGCGAGGTCACTGACAGAGTGCAGAAGGGTGCCGAGGCAGGTCTGTGCCCTGGAAAGCAGCCAACTTCTCTCAGCACACAGAAACCTTGCAGAGCTTACCTTGGCCTTGGTCTAGGTGGTCGTTCCTTCACTGAAGTCAGACTCACATCACAGGCTGACAGTTCCCAGACTCTCTCCCCATTTTCACTTACATAGGCCTCTCTTTTAACCAAAGCACTGCCTGTTTAATCCTGTTTTGACATCTGCTTCTCCAATGACTCAGATGAATACGCTTTTCTTCAGAAGAGCGACAACCTTGTGTATTTGGAAGCTAGGATCTTTTTCTCCCTCAAGATTTCGTCTCTTTAACGTCCACAGAGGGCTTACTGTGCACCTGGCAATGAGTTGGGGGAGGAGGACAATGCACACTCCCATCCCAGGGGATGGGTGAGGGAAAAAGTTCAAAGTTAACTCAGAATTCACCAGTCTGACCAGAACCCTGGGAACTGCCAAGAACCCAACATGTTCCCACCTAGGACTCTTTAGCAGAAGGGAAGGTGGAAAATCATATCTTACACCACCGCTCCATCTGGGGGATATTCTGCATCTCTTGTAGAATGACATATACACACTTAGCCTGTTTAATTACCAGACCCAAGTACAGGTAAGGCAGAAAAGGCTTAGGATGAGGAGTCACGTAGGAAATACATCCCAGCATAAACCCAAATGTAAAAGCCAGCTGAGTGATTAAAACAGCATCTTTGTAACAAACCTTCACCACAAAACCCCACAATGGCACTGTCAATCAGGTATTCTCACAAAAAAAAATAATAATAATAATAATAATAATAATAATAAATTGAGGCTTTTAATGAAAATGAATCCGAGGGCATGAGAAAATTTTGTTAACCATCAATGTCGCCTAATCTTGGCTAACAAGAATTCTCATGCTTTAGTCTTCACAGAGGATTAGCGTGCTGACGGGCAGCTTATTAAATGAAGTTATTGTAGTAATACAGCCAGCCAACACAGCAAACACTGCTCCAGGGTTCTGTGGGTGTCACTGAGCACCGAGTTGATGGGCCTGGGTAATCGGGCTAATCTGCCTTTTCATTATGATCTGGGGGATGTGACAAAAAGGAGTTTCAACATGAAGACAAGTTGGATCAGATGAGTGAGTGGAGACGAATCTCTTTATCCCACCAAGGAAATCAAGGGGCCTAAGGGTTGGTAAGTCTTGACATCTGTCACTAGGTGGTTAAACACCCCCAAAGAACTTTTACAAAGACAGGCCTGTAAGAGAGCTAACAGAAAAATGTGGGGCTCAGGCCAACCTCACCACGCAGACACTATGCGGCCACACTGTTGGCTTAACCAGATTCTGAAAGTCTTCTTCTATTTTGGGGATTGTTGTTAAAACAGAACCAGCTTCAGGCAAACTGGGACCAAGGCAACAGACTGTGTGTGCTCCCTGTAATCCCTCTGCATGTCCTGAAATGCCCTGCCCTTCTCTGAGCCACAGTTCCTACTCCAGGACCTAAGGTGGGCCAGGGGAAGAAAGGGGAGCCCAAATGCTAGATGCTGTCTTTAATCATCTTCTTTCCCTAACAGCGGGGCTCACTGATATATTTCCAGCAGCAGCAGCATGTGGATGGAATTTGTTCCTTCTATAGGGTGTCCGTAGCCACTCTTCTAATAGCTCCAAAAACTGTCACTAGTGTTTTGAAGAACAAAGGATAACTGTTGGTTTGCAACAGAGGGTGAGGCAGGGAAGCAGAGACAGGGGACCAGAAGGTAACGTGCAGGTAAAGAGGGAACTGAGGCAGACGAGGCCATGCTACTGGCCAACACAGGGTGGTTTAACACAGGCCTTATACTATAGAGGAGAGAGACGGCAGACATTTGGTTAATAACTACACACCTTAGTTTTTATCTGCTCCTTCTTTTAATTTAATGTTTTAATGTACCTAATTAAATTGAGGACTGGCTTGTGGTAATGTATGCCTCCCTGAAGGACGGCACATTCTTTAATATTACTTATACAATTCCAAAAATGTCTGACCTTCCCAGATATCTCCAATGTGATTTTTTAAAAATTTATTATTGGCAAAAAAAATCCTAAGTATTAAAATTAAGACAACCTGATGCAAGCAAAGTCTTCAAAAAATCTTAACCTTAAAAGTAGACGTTTTTGTCACAGGGGAATAAGCACAAGAGAAATGAAAGCAAATTCAGCTTCAGACCAGGGACTCAGGCTCAGAGAGGTTCACAGTTTCCTCCAAGGTCATGGGGAAGAAGAGGCTTAGTGAGTCAAGTATCTACCCAACCCACGCAGTGCTGAGTTCTTTCTGCTATAATCTGGCCTGAGGGTGCGTCCTAGACTCTCTCCATGGGGGTGGAGGAGAGACTCACTTTTCAAGCTCTGAGCCCTGAGACCAGAACTTCTGTAGGACAGTAAAGACTTGTTTAATATTTTTCTAGCCAGATTGTTTTCCCTTAGGAATCTGTTATGGTCCTTTGCCTCCACCTTCCCACCTCCATATTTGATTCAAGCCTCTGGATTTATTTAGTCGTGGTTGAAACCAAGAGACGGGGGAGGAGATGGTGTAAGCGCACCTTTAATAAGCTTAAGCCAGCTGGCTGCTAAATCCCTTTCAAGAATTGATGCTTTTGCTATCTCGCTGCTTTTCAGTCAAATTACAGGGAATGATGTTTTGGATGATTAGGTCTGTGATGAAACTGGTTAGAGAGGCTATTTCAGAACCCACAGTAGTTCCCACTTAAATCTGAACACGAAGACCTGCCAAAGATACTCCATCTAAAACTATTTCAACTCGTTACGGTCTTCTGCACATGTCAATATTCTCTCCTTCACAAAGGTAATCAATAACTAAAGAGAAAGAGGACAAATCTTGGTTTCCAAATGTTTGTTTGGCAATCTTTGATTGCTTAAGATAGGGCTTTAGTCTTGCAGCCTTCAGATGCATTTGTTGGCCCCAATTAGTAAGACTTTGTTAGATGTGTAAACTGACCTTTGGCTCTGTTTACTTTTGCAATTCAATTTTTTCATTTCAAAGCATGCTGAAAATCCTATTGTACACAATCCAAGCATAAAACAGAGTTAAGATTTGCTAACAATCTGCCTCAGTTTTATTATTGGCACACATCACATCAGTTCTTTTATCCCCAAAAGAGATTCCCCATCTCTTCAAAAACCTATCCTGATAACTGGATACTAGCCACCTTCCCAATATCCCGCTACTGTAGAGTCCTTGCCTAATGGTTGTTAACGAACATGGAGTGTTACCAGTGAGTCTCCACGTGCTTTTTTAATTCATATGTTATTTTAAGCAAACATTTTCAGAGTAAGCCTTCCCACACTACAAGGTAACTCACAACAACAAAACAAAAATACTGAGTTGGATGATGTTTTCCTTCATTGTAACTTCAATGTGTTTTTTTTAATTTACTATATAAAGAAAACTAGAACAGGTACAGCACTTAGCAAATGACCAAGAGATCTCCATAAAGCCTGAGGCAGCTGTTTTCTCCCCTCTGTGAGCCCAACTCGCCTACCCTACCCATTATCTCTGGGGAGAGAAACAGATTCAGCAGTAACTACATCATACTTACTCTTGGCAAGTGGGATTACGCTTTCCACTCCAAACGTTAATAATCCCTTAAGGGGTTTTGTATCCTGCACTGAAATCACTGCAGATTGGGTATTTAAAAAAAAAAAAAAGAGCATAGGAAATAGCAAGTAAATGCCTTTAATACCCTGTCCAAGAGATGACTGCATCCTGCAAACAGAAACGAAATGAGCTGGCTGAATGTCCAAGGGGAGGACTAACCTACACAGGGCCCCTCTCAAGCTCCACGGGACTGCTAGATGCACAGAAATCTGATTTGTTTTGTTTTGTTTTTGAGAGGGTCTCGGGTCAGTAGTCCAGACTGGTCCTGAATTCATCACATAACCCAGGCTGCCCTCGAACTCACAACAATCCTGCCTCAACCTCCCGAGTGCTGGGATTACAGGCACGCACCACCATGACCTTTATATTGTGCTGGGAAACTGAACCCAGACATTGTGCATGCTAGGCAAGCACTTTAACCACTGCCAGCCCCTTCAAGCACAGAAATCTTTAGAAGTCTGGAATACGGTAATAAGTGTGGACATGCTTTGTAAATGATGAAGTATCTAAGTGTTGTCTTCATTACATTGGTAAATTTTAAAGTGTTCCTTTGCAATAAGCAAGTCACATATTTCCGGGAGCCCCAAGAACTACTAACTTTATCCTCTACATCCTTGTGTGACAGTTCCTCCTATGAAAGGCCTCAGATTGTAGGAAATTTCCTTTTCTTTTGGATATTCCCATTTGGCTGAACGTGATCATTTAAAGCTCCTTGTGACTAACCTCTTAGTCACAAAGTATAAAAGCAAGCGAAGGATGAAAGGAAAGTAAACAGGTTGCATAGGGAAGTCGCCCAGCTTTTGCTCCTTCATCCTCTTTCCATATTAAGGATTAAACCTAGGGCTTTACTCATGCTAGGCAAGCACTCTACCACTGAGCTACATCTCTAGCTCTTTATTATTGATTCTGAGACAATGTTGAGCTACGTTGCCCAGGCTGGCCTTGAACTTGTGATTCTTCTGCCTCAGCATCCCTAGTAGCTGGAATTACAGGCATGTGGCAAGGTGCTGGGACCCCAGGTTCCCATGTGTGACAAATAAGAAAGTGACAGAAATACACCAGTAGTGTGCTAGTAAATATTTAACAAGTGCTCTAGGAGAGTAGAGGGTGAACAGTATGCATATGACTACACTATGTGTGTAAATGTAATATAAAGCCAGGCCCAGGGGTACAGGCCTGTAACCCTAGCACTCTGAAAGGCTAAGCCAGAAGGATGGCAAGTTCAAGCCTAGCCTGGACAACTTAGCAACTTTGTCTCAAATTCAAAACTAAAAGCTAGGCTGGGGATATAGCTTAATGTGAAGGCCTTGAAAGGCCCTGAAGGCCTCGGTGCCATAAAAAATAAATAAATGTACTCACAAATATGTAAATGTTGCTAATACAAAGGATGTCTAGCACCCAACTTACAAGTAATGACAATTATACAATGTTCTCTATTATAAATTCAATGTAGCCAACATCTTCTCCTAGGGTGTTTTTTGAGTTTTGCCAAATTCTTGTATCCATACTCTCAATCTATGGTTACTACTAACAAACAAGTGGAATTACATGGATATTGCTGGATATTTTCCTTTACATCAACAAATAAAAAGAAAATAAAATAATAACCTTGTAGGTCAGAATTTCTACTTATTCATCAATGACCTGAGCAACAGCTCAATCGGATGATAGTTTCAAATGCTGGAAGAATTTCCTCAACTTTTTATACTATTCATAAGCTAACAGGTACAGACAACACACTTTTTAAAGTTTAATATGGATTATTCACATTTTTCTCCATCACTGTCTCAAGTCCAGGCAGTCAACAAGAGAATAAATCACATTGGTAGCATTTGCAGATTTCCAAGGTAACTGGCTGATTCCAAGCCAATCACATGATGTCACAGAAGGAAGAGTTGGGAGGAAATGCACAACAGCACACCAAGATACAGTATTGCTACCACACTAATAAGGTGCACACAGGCTGGGAATGCGGCTGAGCAGTCACGGGCTGGTCTGACGTGTGCAAGGCCAGGTTTAATCTCACGACAAATAAAGAAGACACAAAGAACTTTACAATCATAGAAAATAGTAAAATGTGGTAAAATAAATGGAGGTGGTGAGATTATCTTTTATTATCTTTTATTATCTTTTTATGTAAGCTTTTATGATTAACGTTTTTGTGATACTGGGGATTAAACCCAGGGTCTTCACACTGAGCTACATTCCCAGTTTATTTTTTATTTGTGATTTTAAGAGAAGGTCTATCACTAAGTTGCCCAGGCTAAGTTGACATTTTCCTTTACTTATGATCCTCCTACCTCAGCCTCCAGTGTGTTGTAATGATAGGTTTGCACCACTGAACCCAACTCTACGATTAATTTTTAAATCAATGATGGCTACATTTTAACAATGGACTCAAAAACCAAACCTGAGAATTTGACAACAGCTCTCACAGCTGGTCTGAGCTGGGTCCAGAACACCACTGGAGTGTGTCCAAATGCATCCACGGGGTCTGGGACCTTATAAGAAACAGAGTATCTGAGACATTCATGTACAGAGGTTTTGGTCCTAGGGAAACTGAGTACTTTTGGGCCCAATTTCTTGAAATGGTGGTAAAGGAGTGGAGAAACACTGCAGAGCTCCTGGTCCGGCTTTCTGGACAACTCCAAAGGCTCCCCTTAAATGCCAGTCTTAGTCCTCATGTATGCTTTTTCCAGCCTAACAATTACATGTAGGCAGCTAATTTTCAAGTTTTGGGGTTTTTTTTTCTTGTTTTGTTTTGTTTCTTTTTTTGTTTTTTTAGAATCTCACTCACTTGACGGTTACTGAGCACGGTCCAGCCTTCTCCAAAACACACCCTGAGCCTGAGGCTTAAGCATGGCTGACCCAAGAGCCAACTGTCAGCTGACTGATCACAAGAAGAGAACTGGATGTGGAGAGACTGGAGGACACATGACAGTTTTCATAATAATCATTTGGGTGATGTCTTAGTTACTTTTTTGTTGCAGTGACTCAATACCCGATATCCACAAATTTAGGGGAGGAAATGTTCACTTCAGCTCACAGTTTCAGAAGGTCACAGTTGACTCAGAGCTGGCCAGTAGCAATGGAAGTACATGGCAGAGGCAGAGGGAGAGGCAGAGGTGGAGGCAGCTCCTCATAACATCACAAACAGGAAGCCAAGTCCCATCAAGTCCAGTCTCTCCCCAGAGGAAAAAGCTGTAACAATCTTTCTTCTTCCTTCCTTTTATACAGGTAGAGTTCCCAGTTGGGCCTCCCACAATTGGGTGGGTGTACTTCCCTCATTTGCTGGCCCACAAATCACTCACACTCTAATCCAGGCTGGTTCCTAATTGCCTAATCTAGGCATCGTTCCTAAACCCTAATCCAGGCATGGTTCCTGATTACCTCAAATTGACATAATCTCTCACAGGGGACACAGGGTCACAGGGGACATGTGATCTAGGACGAGGACACAAGAAACATTCCTGGGTCATGTTTATGTGCAGCCTGGGATAGGGAGGGAAGATGAGCTGCTACATGGAACAGTCCCCAGGCCTTTAATTCAGGGTTTGGTGAAATCTTACTACCAGTTCTTTGCCTCTGGGGCTTAGGAGAAACGCAGTCGACAAATTTACCAAAAGTCAGAAGGAGTCTTACTTAGCACATTTGCAAAATGGTATAGATCTCCCGTAAGGCCCAGCTTATAACCTGGGTCAGGAAGGTGTGGGAGTTTGTCCCATGTAACATAGGAAAATTCTTCCAGACCATATTTCTTACAATTTCATAAAACTATTTCTAAATACCAAAAAAGCATTAATCTTCACGAAAAGGCTAAGAGTACAGCAGCTCTAGAGCCAGAAAGATCAAGGTTAAAGTTAGTGCTCCTCCACTTACTAGCTGTGAGATCTTGAGCAATTTGCCTTAGTTCTGAGCTGTAATGTTCTCACTAGCAACATAGGGATAATAATTTTGTGTATATTTTAAAGGTGTTTAGAGATTGTTTTACATGTGTGCAAAGCTATTAATAAATAGTAAACATCTAATATGTGAGCTTTTTTCAAAAATGTAAAGGAGAATACATCTATATTGTGACCATTGAAGGAATTATGTCAACTTGAGGGCATCAAGAACTGGCTGGGATTACAGTGTGAGAATTTGTGGACTGGCCAATGAAAGAACAGTACCCACCCAGATGTGGGAGGGCTAACTGGAACTCCAAGAGTATAAAAGGAAGAAAGAGGGAAGATTGTTACAGCTTCTTCCTCTGGGAAAACACTCACCTTTGCAATTGTCTGCAGATACCAGCTTGTTACACACACTCAGTCTTTGCCCAAGATCTGCAGCAGACTCTCACCTCACCGGCTGTCCTGCAGTCCCAGATGGGAGATCTACTTCACAGCTGAGCAGCCATCTTGGGCTATCTCTATCTTGGATTTATAAGCCTTCCTAATAGATCTTTTTGTGATAAAAATCTGTAAATTCTGCCTTTGAAGGAACCCAAACTAATACACATACCTAAGGTTTTTTTAAAGCAGAAAATTTAAGTTTGCTTATGTTTTTGTTACAGTTCCTGTGATCAGTGACACAGTTTACATTTCTCCACCTCTCAAATATGAGTAAAACATGCAACTAGCCCTGGACAGTAGAATATTAGTAAGTGTGACACAAGCAACATCCTAATAGGTACTTGAGCAAGTCTTCGGTAGCTGCTTCCCTGTGGCTTGTAGGAGCTCTTCTGCCATCACGTGAACCATGTATGGAAAACGGAAGGCACGTAGCCATCAGCCCAGCTGTTTTTCCTTCAGCTACCAGGTATGTAGGTGAGAACACCCTAGACCAGGAGTCCTCCACCCCTAACCCTAGACTGATTCTGGTTCATAGCCTTGAGAGGTCGTGGCCACCAGGACAGATGAGCCATGAGCAGGAAGGCGAGAAGCAAGCAAAGCCTCGCCTCCTGTCAGCATGCTCCCATCAGGTTCTAATGCCACTGCTGATCTGTCAGGAGGCAGAACTTCACTCCTGGGGTCCCTTCTATTGCTCACCATTTTTAAAGCTATCCTCAAACAACCCATTGCATAGCAAGTACCTCCCAGCTCCTTATCCTTGAGAGAATGATCAAAAAAGTTGGGGACCACTGACCTAGACTGTCCAGTCCTAGCAAAGCTGACCTGAACAGAACCAACTCGCTGATGCTCAGAATCCCAAGCAAATCAAATGGCTATTGTTTTACGCATTACTTTTGGGGCTGTTTATTATCAGCAAAAGCTGACTGATACCATCCTAATCGCAGCTATGTCAAGCTTCGCAGTCACTAAAGCTACACATGCACTAAAACACAAATGCAGGCGATACTGAGATAAATACTTGCCTTCAACTGCCTATAATCCTTGACGTGAAAGAGACAAGTCACAAAAAGTTGATGCCACATTTCAGTTCAGTGGTTACCAATGAGCTAGTGTGGTGTTAACTCTGAAAAACTTTTTTAATTGCCCCCTTACTATTACGATGCGTTTGCTCATGTAGTTTTTTTAGTGCAATTTAAAAGGAGTGACTTCAAACCACTGAGCCCATATGTGCCTAGAGTGGAAATTCCAGGAAACCAGAAGAAGATATAGTGTCCTCCCAGGTCAATGCTCCCAAACTTGTAGGAGAAAGCCAGCCCAGCCAGGTCATTTCACTTTCTTCGAACGACTTCATATCAAAGTCAGAAGGCATGGATCTATTCAAAGTTATCTACATTATCATTTCAATTAAACATATGGCTGAGAAATCTAATGAAGAAGGCTTGAGTGATGGCCACAGAATCAATAAAGCCTTTCTGGACATATCGATTAAGCATTCTCCATGCAGTAGAATTGATTTATGTCCTCAGATTTATTTTGATAACTCAATGATAACTCCACTATTCCTAAATTAATGTCATCTTTTCTTCAGGCCAAAATTTTTTCTAGGTGAGGGGGAAAAAACCTTACATCAAGCCAAACTGATTTGCTAAGTAATTCCATGGCTAACAGGATGCCATAAATCAAAGGGAGCCATGTACCGCTATAATTATAAATCATCTCTGGCATGGAAAAGTACAAGAGCATTTATTTGTCAGAATTGTGATTGTATCATGCAGGGCCTCTTCCCTGTCAAAATTCATATCTTCCCATAGAAATCCTGTTGTCTAATGTGCAATATCATAAGTGCAATAGATTACTTAAAAGCTACATTAATTTCTACCTCCTACAGCTTAACTTCCCATAACATGTGAGATGGGTGAGGCTCAATTCTCAATTAGCATGATCTTATTGAATGAGATAAGCCATTGTCATCTCAGATATATACAAGCAAGACAACTAGTCAATGTCATGTAAATGGGCATATGTGTAAATGCTTTCTGGAGAAAAATAACCCTGCATTTCTAACCAATCTGCAAACTGAAAAGAAAAACACAGAAATGTTTCAATAAAAGAGTGTCAGAATGGGATAGCCCAATTAATCACCAGTCCTGCTGAGCCTACTTCCTACTATCTCTGCAATCTACCCAGTCCTCTCCATCCACACAGCCTCCATCTGGTCCAGGGGAACATCACTGCCCCGTGGGTGCTGCTACAGCCTCCTGGCTTCCCTCTCGTCACCACTGCTGCCTTTTTCAATTCATTGTCTACATTGTAGCTAGAGGGCTTTTTTCAAAAATGCAAATCAGACTGTGACATTCCTGCATACTCCTTCTCATAGTTCTCAGAATAAAGAAAAATAAGTTATCGAACCAGCTGACAGGAGTCTACTGTCTCTCATACAGAATCTTCCCCAGCTGTGCTCTCAACCCCTGCCAGGCTGGCTTCTAACAATATTTCCAACACTCCTTAAAGTCCCACGCACACACACAGGCCCCCACAGCAGTCATCCCACGGCCTACAGCTCTAGAATCAAGCACCTCCTCACTCAGAAAGAATCCCCCGAGCCCACAGTGGGCCAGTTTCCTCTGTATCCTGCACTTCTCCTTCACAGCCTTTGTGATTTTGTTTGGTTTCTGCCTTCCTGTCAAACTGCTCCTCCTTGAGAAAGAGGACGACAGCCTTTGCCTACTCTCCATTTCTCTGTCCCTGTCCCTGTTACAGTCCCTGGCCTAAACCGGTGCTCAGATCATGCACGATGATCTCTTGACTGAGGCGAAGTCATCTAATTAATTAAATGCATCTTCAAAGAACTTCAGACCAACAGAGAAGTTGCAAAAATAATATAAATGAACTGCCTGTATACCTTTCGTCTAGATTTACCCTTCCTTACCCTTCACTTGAGAAATCCAAGGTTTTGCCATATCTACTTTGTCTTTCTAAATGCATATGTGATTATGTATATGCCAACATGTCTATTTTCTGTTTTCCTTCTCCTCCTTCTGAACCTCTTGAAATCAGGTGCCAACATGAGGACTCCTTGGCCCTAAACTCTCCACCATACAACTCCCAAATGAAAGGACATTCCAAGCCATAAAGAGTACTGACTGAATTCAGGAAATTTTTCATTGATACAATGTTATTATCTAATGGTAATCTATACTTAAACTTTACCAACTTAATTCATGTATGTAAAAAAAAATTTTTTTAAATACCCTAATCAGCTGAACAGACCTTATCTCCAAAGTTATACAGAAGAAGAAAATTATTAAACCTCAATAAAAGCCTAAAGTTGGGGTTGGAAGAATGGCTCAGCAGTTAAAGCGCTTGCCTAGCAAGCACTAAATCAAGTGCTAAGTACCCCAGTTTGATTCCCAGCACCAAATAAGAAGGCATGGTAGTGCACGCCTATAATCCCAACACTCGGAAAGCTGAGACACAAGGATTGCCATGAGTCCAAGGCCAACCTGGGCTCCATAGTGAGTTCAGGACCAGCCTGGGCTACAGAGTGAGATCCTGTCTCAAAAAAAAAGAAAGAAAGAAAGAAAAAAAAAGAAAGAAAGAAAGAAAGAAAGAAAAGAAAAGAAAGGAAATCTAAAGTTTCAGACAACTTTTCTAGGTTTTCTCTGGACAGAGTAAACTACCTCTAAACACAACTCTGGGATTGGTTTAGCTTCTTAGAAGTCCTCCACAGATAATCCCTTCAAACTTAAAAAAAAAAAATCTGAACTCAATCATGAGTACATTTGATTAATGCACTGAGCTCACTCCCAAATATAAGCTTCGTCTCTCCTGACTGGGCCAAAATGAGCCATAGAAACAATTAATAAGGGCAGGGACAGAGACTGGTCTGGGACAAGCACAGCAAAGGGACACTTGGTAAATTAAATGGCCCATGGGAGGCAGTTCACACTCAAAAGACCTATTTAAACTATTTATGATCGGTGATGGGACCTGAATTAGTTATAAGTCCCCGAAGAAAAGATCTTGAGCCAACCACAAAGGAGCACAGAGGAGGGCTGCTCTGGGCTGCTGGAGGTCAGGACGGAGAATGAGCTATTAGTCTGTATTAAGGGGCCAACACCATGGTAATGGTGTGCTGGTGTGTAATACAAATGTGGGCAGCCTGACCTTGACTGCCATTCAGGTCTGAGAACTGCATCTTAAGAGGAAATAGAACAGCCACAGGAGGGCCGCGGGATGATTAGCACGGGAGGGCTCAAAATCACCAAGTGAGGAAATGTTTAATTGCACAGGCAGCTGGTAAGGAAGAAGAGAAGAAGGGACAGGTGTTTACACGGAGAGAAAAGAAGCTGCAGGTGATTGAATGAGACCCCAAAGGTTTTAAATTAGACTGCTTTAAAAAAAATTGTCAATATATCCACAAAATCTTCTGAGGAACTAAAAGATGTTCAAGCTCCACCAAGCAGCTGCAGACACCTAAATAAGCATGTGCCTGTTTGGAATTGACAACAGATTTTAATTCTTTTTGAGCTGTGTTTTATCCAGGACACTGGATAGAATAGAGTCCTGAGTTCAGGGGTTCATGGTTATTAGAAAAATTGCTATCAGCAAGAAAGGGTCACAAAACATCCACTCAGAGTCAAGGGTCAGATATCAATGACGCCAAGGCCAATCCCAGCCCCTTACCTTCTTTGTGCTGTTGGCAAGCTAAAAATGATTCTTCCATTTTAAAATGATTGAAAAATACCAAATGAAAAATATTATTTCATAATGTGTGAGAATTAGGTGAAAATCAAATGTTTGTAAAGGTTGCATTCATTTCTGTGGTGTCTGCCTTCTTTCGGCATTTTTCTATTAGGCCGTAATGCTGCCATTGACCTGACAGGCAGAGAAGCTTCACGCTCCCTATCTCCCCTTGGAAGAAAGGTCTTCAGCTAAGCCAGCCCCTGGTGTCAAAAATGTTGGGGACCATGGCCTCTGGAATACAATTAAAGGGACCCAAGGAAACTCTAGTACTAGCAAAATGACCAACACCACAGCAGACAGGTTCCCCAGCAGCATGAAGTCAGCCTCCCTGGACCCCTTGATTCCACAGAAACATTTGAGGGGGATGTAAAGGCTGTTCGTGTTCTCTGAGCCCCTGAAACACTGTGAAACACCCCAGAAAATATAATACACGTCTCAATTTTAAAGAAAGCTTTTAAGAAACAATACTCGTGAACTTCGAGGGAAGGGGGATATTATTAGTTCATATAGATATGGTATCTAATATTGTGAATCTGTTAAAAATAATGCATATTTGCTACACAGTGATAGTCTAGTATTTCACAAAAGAATAAAATCACAGAACTAGAAAAAAATACCTTGACACTTTATAAATATGGGTGGCAATGGAAATACATTTAATATATAACATGAATGAAAATTATCCAAATTCTGTGTCCATCTGGGTGGTCTCTAGTTTTTTAGTTGGGTTTTTTTTTTTTATTATTTGCTTACTTTTTAACAAAGAAGTGGATACAAACTACCTTTGCTGAGATGTGTGTTACCATAATCTGCCACTAGGGGGTAGCATGACCCATTATTTTCCCTCTCAAGCCTTCCAACTACCCCATAACAATGTGTCAGAATCTTTGGGAAATTTGCATATATAATAAGTGATTATGTGCTGTATAATGCAATACATTATGTATAATATGTTACATAAGTACTATAGAATATATTATGTTATACATAATGTTATAAAGTAGATAATATAACTTTACATTAAACATAAAATATGATGACTATATTATATATTCCATATATTAGATAATAAGTAGCATGTGTAACACATAATTTGAAAGAAAGTGGGGAACATATCCTCTACACAGGTAGATAAAGTAAACCTCACAGGAGCACAAAGAATTTAATTAGAGTTCACCTGTTCACCTGATAGTAGTATTACCTAAATGGACCAAGAGCCTTCCCACCAGCAAGCTCCAGGACTGGCTTGAGGGAGAAAAGACAGGACAGGAGTCACAGGAAGTGAAGGGTCAGTAGCCAAGGAATCTGACACATGCACAGTCTAAGTCAGAAACCCAGAGACTAAGAGAAATGCAAAACCAGGAGACAGAGGGCCTGCATGGCACAAAGGGCTTGGTCTGAGGGTAAGGTCAGGGCAGTAGGTGAAGCCAGGTCAAGAGTCCAGGCTTTAAACAGCAGTAAGACACACTCCAAATAGCTCAATGGATCACACTTGCAGAATCTCAAAAATGTGACTTTAAATTCATTTCCAAATTAAGGCAAGGAGTGGCAGAACTTAGGTTAATGTTCCATCTTGTTCAGACATTCTGAAACACAAAACCCTGGATATTTGGGGCAATTAATCCAGAAAAAGATTTTAGCCCATTCCCTGCATGTTTCTCTGGAGACACACACACACAGAGAGAGAGAGAGAGAGAGAGAGAGAGAGAGAGAGAGAGAGAGAGAGAGAGTGGGAAGGCCTGCAAATGAAGGCCTTTCAGAAATCTTCAAATCTGTGGGCTCCTAGTGTGCATGTCCATCCTGGAAGCCAGCTGAATCTGCTTTCTTCGCAATCCACATGCATACATCAGTGTCAGGCCGCTCAGCTCACATCACTTTGCCCACGAATCACTTCATTTAATTCTCATAAAAGACTTAGGGGTAGATATTAGTGTTATCCCCATTCGTCAGATGGAAAATAGAGTCAGCCTAAGTGACCTATACACAGCTACAGTGGCGAGTGATGGTGCAGCCTTTGAAATGGAAAACTTTCCCCTGCAATACTGCCTGTTCTCTCCTCTGCATTTGCTGCCTCCAAGCAGAGCATTTTACTAAGAGCCAGGATGTGTGGGAAAGTTAGCCTCAACGGAAGCAAAAGATCTGTATACATCAAAAAGAAAATAGCAGACAAACATGCAATGGTTTATCCCAAAGGCTAATGAGTGTCTCAGAGAAAAGGAGAGAAAAGAGCAGGAATAGGAGAAAAAGGAAGGACAGAATCGGCTTCAGCAAGTAGGAGTTAAAGAGGAGATGGCATGAACTCACAACATGGCTGCAAAGCAAGCCTCAGAGGTGCCTGCCGCATTTGGTGGCCAGAGTCCGGAGGGAGTCTCAGCTCAGCCAAGGAACAGAGCAGGCGACGTGCCTGGTACACAGTGGGAGCTCGACAAACAGTTGTAGGAAGGAGGCAGTTTCCCTGCCTGGCTTACTAGCAAAGGGCTGCAGTGGGAGTAGGGTGATCCAGGAACAGCACAAAAGCAAGAAATCTTGAGTGACGGTTCTCTGCCAGCTGCACAAAGCTGGGAATGTTCTTTGCCTGGTTGCCTCCACTTGAGTGGCAATGCCCCAGAAAGCTTTCAGCTGGTCAGAGCAAGCAGCGTGGGCCCTTTGTGGAGGGCTTGGTGGAGAAAGGGGCAACAGGTCCCAGCACCATGACCCTTCAAGGACCCTGAAGACATGAGCGGCAATAGGGCGGCAGAGAACAGGGAGACTTGGAACGCTGAAAGCCACGTTTTTAACATGCCACAGGCGACCCCACCACAGCCCGGAAATGAGGAGAGTAGCGTAGTATTTTCTGCGTTTCCCACCCTACCTGCTGTGGTCTGTACTTTGATGAGACAAGGACACAGCCAGAGAGTCAGAGAGACTCTCTGACAGCAAGAAAATGGCCCCAAGTCCAGCTAGATTGCAGGAGGGGAATCTGAGAAATCTGAGAGGAATTTCCAGCAGAGGCTGGCTGGCCTTGGGAGAGATTTGTAATGTCCCTTGGAGGGACTGCTGACCACAGGGACTGCTGCCTTGGCTCGTGTTCTTCACAATGTCAGTGGAGAAGGGAGGACAACTGGTCAGAGAACCTTAGAGGAAGTACTCAGAGTCAGATCTTGTCCCTTTCCTTCCTTCGTCTGGGTGTACCTGAGTTCCCAGCTTCCCTAGGTCTGCGTCCTTACAGTTATGCTCCCCTAGGACACTCCACTCTCATGACCTCATTCCATGTGGCCCTTTGGGGCTGCCAAACATGGCAGGAGATGCAGGTGGCAACCTCATGCAGGCTCCGCTTTCAAAAACCCTCACACTTCTCTGTGCTGACTTGACAAGGAGTGAGCCAACCATGGCCAGTTTTGGTCTTGGCAAACCCTGGTACTTGACTATACGGTCCAAACTTATTTGACCGGTGTTTCCAAGCTGGAAGAAAGTAGGTCTCCACTACTCCTGATCATTGTGCCTGCCACTCAGCAAGAGCACTCCAGAGAGCAAAGCTAGAAACTATAAGGCAGCAGAGACAAGCTTCCAACGGTATGTATACAGGCTATGCTACTGGATCCAGACATGCCTGAGGCAAGCCCATGAGGAAATAATTGTCCCCAATGCCCGGGCTTGTTTGAGTTTGATTTCTACAACTCATGCGACCAACATGTTTACTCCCTCCCTCCCAGCTTTCTCACTTACCGCTTCTTCTTTTGCTCAGACTGAGACCTTCAGTCCTTCTATCTCTACTTGTTTAATCCTGAAGACTTTAGGCCCCAACTCAAATGCCAACACCCCCTCCAGGAAGCCTTTCCAGAAGTTTCTTGTGCCAACTCCCTCTACCACTGTGACAACCCATGACACTTTATCTATACTCATCTGTGGCTATCAGGATGACATTTAGCTACAGGGAATAGAAAACCTGACTTGCAGCCACTTAGATGAACAGTAACTTATTTTTCTCACATACTAAGAAGTCTCCAGGCAGGCAGCTGCTGGCTTTGGAGGCCTGACAATATCAGGGACAGCATCTTCACGGTGGCCTTTGTCTTAGGCTTGTTGTCTCTGCCAGACGATGCCCAGATGGCCTTGACTGACCCAGCCTCCCCCACCTGCACCCGCCTCCTGCATATGTTCTCAAAATAACTGGAATGTGCTGGGAATGCAATATTCTGGGAAAGGGAGGAATCTCCTCAAACAACCTGGGCCTTGTTTCGGTCACTCCTGGGGAATGTGGCAGCTCCCTACGACTACCCCCTTACAACCCAGGTTTTGTTTCTCTTTCCCCTGGAAGCAGGGCATCCTTCAAATCTTTGCCCAGTGAGTTATGCATCCCCAGAAGTATGTACCCAGGGCAGGTTACCTTACAGATCCCTCAACTGGGCTACAAGTGGGCATAAGCAGTCAAGACCCTTAGTGCCCTAGCCAGCTTTCTTGAGCTTTGAGGGGCTGGCTTACCATGAACCCAAGGCTACTTTCACCCTTTGCCACTTATCTATACTTCCCATAAATGTTTGCCTATGTTTTCTGCCTCACCAGACGCAGCCACTTGGTAACACTGCAGGCAAGAACACAGATGTGTGCAGACTCCTATTCCCAGGAGTTGGCATATTGCTCTCCATGCTATGAGAGTCCTCCCTTGGGACTGGTTATGAGCAAGCCTACTTCACAGCCTGATGGTTACAACACAGCTGCTGCATACCAGGTATCACACTGTCCTTCCAGGTAGAAGAAAACTGCATCTCCTTTTTAACAAGAGAATAGAAGTTACCCTAAAACCCACTAGGAAACTTCTACTTACAATTTATGACCTCAGACCACATCATTGAGTGCTACCAGTTGCAAGGGAGGGTAGGAAACGAATATTTAATTCCCTGACCACAAAAATGGACAAAAAATGAATAAAAGAGGAGAAGAAGGTTGAGAATAGATATTAGACCAGCCTAGGGACAGCGTCCATCTTGCCCCATTCAGGCCCTGGTCACAGCAGAATCTTCTATTGCAGGGTACTGCATGCTAATATCTGATCTCCCTCTGGGAAGGGGCTGAGTTCCCCATTACTGTGCCACTCACCCTGCACATAACCCTTTGATGAATACGTGCTCGGTGAGTGTGGCCTGCCCCAGGCCTCCTGGCAGGTGGAGCAGATTGTGGCTACAACTGGGTAATTAAATGTGCATCCCTCTTTGATCCCTGAGCTCTTCTTTTTGAAATGCGTCCAAATGGAGTGGAAAGATACCAGGCATGTGTGTGGCTGTGGCCTCTCTAATTATCCGAAGGGGTTAAACCATTCCGGTTTCAGGTCTCCTGTGATCAAGAGAGGCTGGCTGGCAGGAGTGTCTATTTGGTGCCTTGAAGGCAAGCAATTGTGGAAGTTAAGAATTAGATCTTTCCTTGACTATCCCCTTGATATAGTTAGAATAAAAGCAGCGGTGACATTGCCAACGACCCAGATGTTGGAGAAACCTTGGATTAAGCCACAGAGGCCCTTGCCTCCAAATCCTATAATAGTGCATTAACACAGGCTCAACCTGCAGAATTGGATTTAAATCCAGCACTTGAATGCTCATCCTCCCGCAGCCCCTTCCCCACTCCTAATCTCATTTTGTCCTCAGAGTGTTGAAAATAATGGTAATGCAGCCACCGTGGAAAGTGACTGTGTGAGCACTTTTTTTACATGAGAAAGGCCCTTAATAAAGTAAAAGTGCTTTAAATGCGGAAGTCTCTTCCTTTACACTCTCTCTGCCTGAGTAATAAATGTCTTGCACAGTCCCCAGCTTCTGCAGCCTGCTGTGGCACAGTCACTAGAAACAACCAAACTACCTTCTCCTGGATGCACTGGGTTTCTGGATGCAGACCCACACAGGAACCCAGCAGGAGAAGCAAGTAACACTGGAAGAGCTTCGTGTCTCCGATGCTCTCTTCCACCTCCACTCATCCATGTCATGAAAACAATCACAAGTACCAGGCAGTTACCACTTACTGAGTGTTGTGGCACATTAACAGCATCACAAGCATTGTCACATTCAGTCTTCTTGTTGTCCCTAGGACCCGGTACTACCCCACTTTACAGATCAGAAAATGGAGACTCAAAGAGGTTAAGCCACTTACTCAGAATCACCCAGCTAGTGGGTTAGGAATCCAGACTCAACCCACAAAAGTCCCCAGGCTGTGTGGGCCAATTCCACATTAGAGTATGGCAGAAGAGAATCACCTGGGAGCTTTGAGGAACCTAACCTAAGCCAATTAAATCTGAATCTCTGGGTTGGAGCCCTGTTAGTATGAAAGGCTTTAAGTTCCCAGTTGAACTCATATGTTGGATCTACGTCCCAATATGATGACAATGGGGCCTTCGAGAGGTGACAAGGTGAATAAAGTTGGCTTCCTGATTGATCTTCTCGGTCTCCAGAGCCATGAGAAATGAATTTCCATGGTCTATCAGTTACCTGGGAAGTGGTATTTTGTTACAGCAGCCCAAATGGACTGAGACACACTGGCGAAGCATGTATTTGAGCCTGTGGCGTGGTCTTCTGTCTCTGCATTTCCCCTAGCCACTTGGCCTCATGATATAATTAACCCACCCTACCCGTCACACAAGACATTGGAGCCAATGTTGGCAAACACAAAGGGCCAGACAATACACAAGAATGTAGACAGTCCTAGGTTCTGGACAGCAAGGCCCAAAGCTGTTGCTCTTCAAGACGTACCAAGAGCCACAACTCAGTGGTTGGTACTTCACCAGTTGGCACTTACTTCTGTAAGTACCTACTCTATGCAGGGTTGTCAGCTGAAGAGGGAAGAAGCTACAATTCCTAGAGTTCCCTGCCTGGATCCACTCACAATCTAACTAAAAGCAGCTGACAAAAAAAAAAGAAAAGAAAAGAAAAGAAAACAACAGTAGCCACGTGTCCATCTAGTTCCAGATATACCAGACGAGTGATACAGACAAGGAGAGCTTCCAGAGTTCTAACGAGGGAGTGACCCTCAAGGTCAAGGGCTGCAATGCAGAGAGGTGTCTTGAGCAGGAATTTGGCATATTAGTTCAGCCTTCCCACAAGCTAGCAGAACTAATATGTTTCAGCTAGTTTAGAAAAAATTTCCTCATCCCAAGTCAGTTTTGTCCCCAGCAGAATTGGTAGCTAGTCCTGGAGTCTGTTACCCAGCACCCACCATGGCAGGGACACTCACTGGGTAGAGGAAGAACCAGTCAAGCTCTCTTTGGCGAGTAGGTGACAACAGGACAGCAGGCATTACCCACCCATCACAATGCCTTTGGAAGACACAAAGACCCAGTTTTACCACCTAGTGAATCGGAGGACAGTGCATTTCTCCCAGAGCCACTGGCAAGATCACCTATCAAAATGACTGTTGACTGCAATGCCATTATTAGAGCTCCTCCACAGGGTGGGCAAAGTGTTCACGGTGCCATTACTTTAATATCTCAGTAAGTCCTCTCACCAATGAAGGGAAGGACACTTTTAGTATAACCCATTAAAGCAGAGAAGGAAACCAGTTTTCAGAGAGTGTAAACAATTTTCTCGAAGGAATGTAAATGACTAGTCACACAGAAAACTCAAACTCAGACCCATCTAATCCAAAGCCTATCTCCTATACTGTGACACAGTGGAACTTTGTAACCCAGAATCCTCAGACTTCCTAGGTAGAATTTAAGGATCTGAGAATTCGGACAGGAAAGAAATTACATCTTTATTCAGTAGCATAACAGAGATGAGGGAGGTGTGTAGTAGGAACGCTGGCCCCTGCAGGGATACATTTTATCACTGACATTGCTTAAAATTAATGGTGCCTAGTGATAACAAAAGTAAAACCAAGTTCAATTTTATGATTGTTTATAAATTTGCTATAGACCATGTACCCTTTTTTGTGTGCTTTAACCTCCAATGAAAATTGAACATTTCTCTCAATTATATATGTAGGCATCTCCAAGGAAATATCGACAGTACCTCTGACTTTGTCACCAATAGAAGTCACAGGTATTTAATATCACATTACAGATATTTCATATCACACCACATTGTAGTTAATATCACATTACCTGTCTGTGTCTACCAGTAATGTCCTGGTGAAGCAGAAATGAAAACAGAGACCCAAAAGGGGACACTGAGACAGAGCCCCAAGCTGGTTGTCTATGCCACATTTGTCAGAAGGCTATAGAGAAGTGTGTTCACGGTCAGAAGGAGAGAGGTGCACAGGTGCAAGGAAGTAATTGAGCTGAGCTCAGAAAGTTCTCTGTAATTATTTGTTGCTTCAGGAAAATATGATTTTGATGTTTTGTTTAATTAACAGGAAATATTTGCATAGGCCTTGATTAAGCTCTGCATTCAGAACTCAGTCTGCCGAAGTTCACAGCATTCCGGCACGGCCCATGCAAAGATTAACCCATTGCATTCTGGTCTGGAACCACGTTTGTCTCCAACAGCATTCTCAGGTGCTTCATAATACATTTTGTAAGCACTTATGAGTATATACCGTACATATGCATGGTGTTTAATCCTTACAACTGCTTAAAAATTGGTTATAAAAGTATTGCTGGATTGTTATGTAACAGTTGATATAGAAGTAAACTGTCACCCCTTCCACAACTTGCCTTTGTTTTGCTTTTCAGTGCTCTGAAAGTCATTATTTTCTTTTTAATTGTGTGTGTCATAAAAGAGATCACTAGGCCCCAGCAGACACTCAGAGATGAAGAGAACCGGCCACCCACACTCCTAGGTGACAGGGCTCTAGCGATGCTGGAAGTTGTAGCATCTTCGTACTATCTTATTTTACATGCCTGTGTCTTTTTTCCCCAAAATAAATTACCAGCTCCAGAGCACATGCACTGAGTCATATCGGTTTTTTTGTTTCTTTCATAGGCTCTTTAAAAAGGCTTTTTAATGACTTCATCACTGTTTGTTGATTGCCTTGGTGACAGAAATCCATGGAGCTTCAAGGGTCTAAAGCCAGCATGACACTCAGTGACTAGGAAACAAATATGGCAGTAGGAGGAAAGATAAGGAGATCAAACCTTTGGATGGTGGACATACCCTGGAAATACGATGCTGGAGCTTACTTCCTACAGACCAAAGATAGGTGGAGGGAAAAAGCTTCATTGGAATTTTCCATCAGGACTGGCAGAGTAGGGCAGAGTGCCCAAATGCCACAAGAACAGAAGATTCCAAGCTGTGAAAATGTTCTTGGACAAGGTGGCATCCTTTCTGTGCACGCTTGAAGCCTAGTGAAATAATGCCAAAGAGCTGGGATCCCAGTTCTTGCAAAGAACCCATGGAACCTCCCACAACTCCTCACTTTCTAGCACCACGGGGCTAAAGAGGGCTTTGAGATCCTCAGTTGTAGTGGCTATCAAGAGATTCTGACTATTGCCATTATGTTTGTTGTATAATAAACGCCTAAGATTTCATGGCGCATAAAACAATCACCCCTTATTTGGCCCCCAGATTCTGGGTGTCAGGAACCTAGGCATGGGGGCATGGCTCTTCTGTCCTCCACGATATCTGCAGCTTCCAAAGTGACTTGTGCCCTCTGGTGGCTGGAGCCTGAGCTAGGAGGGTTGAAGGACTGGCCAGGGCATCTCCACGGGGGTTGGGACTCTCACAACACGGCAGTTAGGTCCTGGAAGCAGGCTTCCTTGAGATAGGGAGGGGAGGGGATTCTGCAGAGGGAGCGTTGCAAGAGCCCCATGCAGAAAACCCAGGCCTTTTCTGACCCAGCCCTTGCACGCTACCTGTAAGGCAGTCACAATCTGCCCAGCACCAAGGAGAAGGGTCCTGGTCCCACCTTTGATAGAAAGAATGCCAACTTATTTCAGAGCCACCTTTTACAACCTCCACACTCATGGAATAAACACGATTACTCCCAAGTTTAGAGATTTTATCAGGAACCAAACACGGCTACACATGGGCTTGCTCCGACCTGGCTATGAGAAGAGGGAGCAGCGTGTGGCCCCGCAAACCCCTCACAGCTATCCCTCTGAGGTGCCCACCTGCCCCAGGAGAAACTCCCCCAGGACTCTCAGTGACAGCCCTTCACAAGTGAAAAGAACTCTCTTGTCATGGGTCCACCTCCCCACCTTAATTGCCATTCCTTCTGAACATCTTTTCACCTCCAAATTACCCTCCAGCAAAAACCTGCTCCAGCAAGCGAGCTGCGCTGCGGGTGCTGGTGTGCCTCATTGTTCCTCTATTAAGACGTATCATTCACAAACACTGCGTTCCTTTAAAAATACCCTCAGCTGTCACTTACATAAGAGAACTTGGCAAAACAGATGGAGCGCCCCAGCGGTGTCTTTGCCTGGAGCGATATATGCTAATATCCTGGCATGAGCACCTTGAGCTTCTCTGTTTCCCAGCAAAGTTCCATCAGCTGGAAAGTTCGAAGGGGTGAGTGAGTGACATCAGAGGACATGTGAGTAGAGGAAGCTGTTCCTTTTCCCTCCAGAAAATAAAACTATCCTCTCATTAATCAAACGGCTGGGGAAATCTGCAGAGCTGCTCCTCAAAATCAGTAGGAAGGGAAGAAGCCCAAGGCTACCTGAAGAAAGGCACAACACAGAGGAGAAGAGACATGCTGCCTAGGACGTAGGAGAAAAGGGCATTTCAGAGAGAGGTGATGGCGTGCTGGACCATGAGGAAGCAGAAATGTGCCTGACCTGCTCCCAGAGCACTTTGATGGCGGTTTTACCTGGACTGGAGAATGTGGGCTTGGAAGTCATAGTGGAAACACTCCCACATTCTTCAAGAGACAGCTCCACTCCTCCCGAGTCTCTGTGACCCTGGAGTGTGCATGGGACCCAGACTGGGCTAATCTTAGTAAGTGGCCCCTTTGATATTAGTGATGGGACAGTGAGTCAGGGGAGTTAGAGGCAAAAGCTTTCTCCTTTCCAGAGAAGAAGCGGAAGCATGGCCAGGGACTAACAGCCTGAGCTCTTTGGTGAAATGACGGAAACCCCAAATCTCTTGCCTGGCTTTGTGAGCTTGAGAAGTTTCCTCAATGGTGCTGTTTTCTCATCTGCAAAATGACAATAACCACACCCACCTCTCAGTTTGGTGTTGAGGATTGAATGACATAAGCATGCCATAAGCTTGGGGTAGTGTGGGCACTCACTGAACATTCAACAGGCAGTTGTTCTTACTCTACCAATGGCATCCCAGAACTGTGAGGATAGGGAACCGGCTGTGGGGCACTAGCCAGCCTGAGAAGGTTTGTGTCTTCAAAGAACTCAGGCATGAGAGTGCATTGGGTGACAACACAGGCTTCCTGTAGCTTAGTTATATGGCCTTATATATCCACCTTTTTAAAAAGTTCAAGGTGGCTTGGGTCACTTTCTATTCATGACACCTGAAGAGTCTTTGAATGGTGTTAAATTAGAAAAACAAAATTATACTTATAAATACATCCATATAATGCCTTCACTATAAAATATGTCCATTAAAACAATACTAGTGTTTTCTGGCTATTCCTTTTTTTATTGTTCCTTTCCCTTAAAGTCACTTGCTAAATTCCCACGAACAAAAGTCTCAAGAAGTCAGGATTTGGCAGGCATAGCAGTCACAAATGTGGAGACTGAGCAGTTCCACAGCATTGTACACTCCATATGCTCAAAACCTCTTGAACCTCAACCTCTACCCCCCAGAACCAATAAGAGGCCAAGTCACAACATGGGTTCAGGATCCCAACTCATAAACAAGACCAAAGAGGCAGAATCTTCAAAGTGAACCAAACTGTAAAACCAAGGAAGCAGGAGAGGGACTGTTGGCATCACTGTGACTCAACATAGTTGTGAGAGAATAAAGCCAAAAAGAGGGAGAATGAGGCAGTGCAATTATTTGCAACTAGTTCTGACTCATACCTGGAAAATCAAATAGAATTGAGTTTTTTTAAATCTGTTATTAGAATTATTGGGTGGCTACTCTAAAAATGGAGATATGAAAATCAGCTTAGTATAGACACACAACTAATTTTAAAATATAATGAAAGAAAATTCCTCCTTAAATAGCAGCAATCAAAAAACATCCCCAAAAAAGCTAAGGATGAACTTGATAAAATATGCAGATTCTATGTGAAGGAAAACTTTTAAATTCCAATGAAGGCCACGCAGATGATAAGGTAGAGTGGAAGAATTGACATACGGAGCCTGAGAATAGAGATTAGAGGAGATAGATGAAAGAGGAGAGAGAGAGAGAAAAGAAAAGCCTGTCCATCCTCCCCCCGCCCTTTTTCGGAGAGAGTCTCACTCTGCAGGACAGAAGAGCTGATCCTGAACTCACTATGTAGCAAAATTCCTGTATCAGCCTTTTGAGGTGCCTGCCACCACACTGTGTGGTACTGGAAAATCAAACCCAGGGACTCACTCATGCAAGTGAAGCACACTGACCACTAAGCTATGCCCGCGGCTCCAAAGCCTGCCCATCTCTGGGGCCATTGCAGCACAGCCACAGGAATCTTCCTGTGTTTCCTGGGTCTAGGCATGGGGACTACCTTCCTGCCCACTGAAAGCAAGGGAAAACTGAGTCAACTCTCTAGGGTCACTTGCTTTTAGGTGTCTGGATTTTATCACCAATTGTAAAGATCATAGCAGAGCAATATACCCCTGTTAGCTTTGCTAAAATAAAACCTCTACTGAATGGGTCACAATGGTAAGAGCTGCCTAAGTTGTTTCTCAGGAACTTGGAAGTAGCTCAAACTAGTTGAAGCCACCAACCCTTCACTTGAGACTGTGTAAGTGTCCAGTGGATGACAGTCTGACATCAAAGTGTCCAAACTCCAGCCTCAGAGCATGTTAACATCACCATTAGTATAAGATTACACATGCATCGACCTTTGACTATTTCAATTTAACTTACCTGCAGTCACCTTTCTCCACACCGTGTACCACCATGCTTCATGATTCCACAGCCTTAAACCACGTCACGGGGGAGACAGATCTGAGATTTGCTCTCCCATCTCCACACATGAATAAATTCTTTTTCTTTTGCGATATCCATAGCTTCAGTGATTGGTATATTGCCCAGGGGGCAAAACAGGCCTTGCTTAGTAACACCACCCCCCATCTCAGAGGCTCCCCTCCTCCTCTGGGGCTCCTTGAACTCCAGTCTTCAAGACTTAAGAGCACCCTTGGGGACTGATCAAGTCAGCAAAATGGCCCCCAGGCAGCAGAGGCATCGTTGTTAGCAGAAGCGGTTCACTTTCCGGTGGAATGAAAATCAGATCTTGTGTTGGTTCCCAGTTCACAAAGTGTGTTCACTTTCCTGGATCTTGCTCCTGAACTCCCTGAGAGAAGAAACCCAGGGCAAACAGTTCCAGTTTTCTGAAGCTAAACTTGGGTAAACTAATGAATCAGGCCACAGGTGGCCCACTGAGTGGCAGATCCTTTCAAAGGAATAATTTAATGACTTTCAGCCACAAACAGACCCCATGAATACCAAATTATTTTAGATGAGAGCAGGACAAGAATTCAAGTCTCCCAGTCCAAAGCAGTCTTCCCTTGACAACACTCAGTAGACAACTTGTGAATATCTGCTTGTTTGATATGGAAGAGACTTGCGGAGGGGACAGAGTAACCTCCCATTCTGATCCAGTTGCCTGAAAATTCCTGCCTTCCCTCATTTCTTTTGGCTGAAGACACTGGGGCCTTCTTTAAAATGCAAATGTCATTTAGGAAGGTTGACACATAAACCATTGTCTTGCGTTAATCCCGCAGAACAAAGCAGCTCATCAACCACTAATTTACTCACTATTTGCTAACCCAGGACACGCCTAGATTTAGGGTTAAGATGAGGATGGCAAAACACCTGACTTCTGGCTTCTGTGTTTTTGCCTGAAAACAGACAGGGATGGAGCTGATTACCTGTAGAATCTTGTTATGGTCCAAATGTGTCTCCCCCAGATTTCAGTATGACTAAGAGATAGGGGCTCTTTCCGTGATTAAGACATAAAGTCAAAGTCCTCATGGATGGGGCTAGTGACCTTTTAGAAGGTGTGAATGGATGATCCTGGAGGGTAAATACAGCATTCTCACACCTGGTGGCTGAAAAGTTTATCTCAGGTAGCATAGTCACACACCTTTGTAATCTCGGCCCTCCCGGGAAGCTGAAGCAGGAAGATTACAAATTAAAGGCCAGCCTTGGCTACACAGCTTAAAGCCAACTCAAAATATAGGGTGACCCTGACTCAAAGTAACAACAACAACAAAAGGTTGATCTCACAGAAGTAGAGAGTAGAATTGTGGTTACCAGAGCCTGGCAAGGGAGCTGGGTAGCAGTGCGAGGTCCCGTAACTGGTACCAAAATACAGTTAGAAGGAATAAATTCTAGTGTTCCGTAGCTCGGGAGGGTGAATGTAGTTTGCAACAATTTACTGTATATTTAAAAATTGAAGATGGGGCTGGAGAGGAAACACAGTGGTTAGAGAGCTGGCCTAGCAAGCACAAGGCCCTGAGTTTAACTCCCCAGCACCACACAAACCAGGTGTGGTGGCACACATCTGTAACCCCACCACTCAGGATGCTAAAGCAGGAGGATTGTTATGAGCTTGAGGCCAGCCTGGACTACATGGTGAGTTCAGGACCAGCCTGGACTACAGAGCAAGAGACTCTGTCTCAAAAAAAAAAAAAAAAAAAAAAAAAAAAAAAAAAAAAAAAAAAAAAAAAAAAAAAAAAAAAAAAAAAAAAAAAAAAAAAAAAAAAAAAAAAAAAAAAGATTTTAAATGTTCCCAACACAAAGAGATGATAAATATTTGAGGAGATAGGACCGTTAATTATTCTGATTTGATCGTCATGCACTATGTACATGTATCCCAATATTGCACTGTAGCCCATAAGTATGTAAAATTTAAAAAAAAAAAGATGTGTGGTTGCTATTCCCTTGATCTTGTAGGAGAAATAAATATGTTGTCTATGAATGACCCAGTCTAAGGTAGAATGTTATAGCAGTCAGAATGAACTAAGGACGCTCCACCCCTTCCATCCGAGGATGAACTCGACCTTGTATGTGTGTCTTAGGACACCTGGCACAGTGGAGTCCAGCCCCTTTCCCATCTCCGTTTGGCATTTTACTGCAAATCTCTTTGTTCTATTAGGCAGCTGTTTAGAGCGTTTTATTCATTTAACAGGTGGATCTTTTTGAAGTTCTTATTTAAAATAATTTGATATTCAAGCAGTATGTGCGTGGTTGAAAGTCATAAAATTATTCATCAGAAAGACCTGTTCTTTTCTCTCGGATAGCAATTGAAGTGTGCAGCAGTTCCCCCGAGCAAAGCTCGCTGCCTGGAAAGTCCTTTTTCAGCAACGCTTTGCCACCATCACTAAATTGAGTTATTCCGACAGCCTTTGATGCTCCACGGGTTTTTTCTCCCCCCTAAGTGCGCATATGAAAGCTGAGTAGCAACATAATTTAATTCTTCAAGATTTACTTTTTAATCACCAGGGTGGCTCTTGTGGGGTACAGAGAGTTGACCCCATTTTCTCAAGTTGGAATTGATTTAGGTCAAATAATTCTTGGAATTTGAATTAGGTATTTTTCTCTTTATCAGCAGGAACTACAAGCTTCATTTTCCAACAGCTGGGAACATCTGTGCCACCTAGGAATCACAGATGATTTGAGGAAACCAAACATGGGCGAAGAGGGTATTCACAACTTGCTGAATTCTATCTGCAGAATTCTCTGCAATCATCTGAATTGGTGTCAAAGTACAATTGTGTTTGCTGTCTGAATTCCTGTTACCAAAAAAACAAAAAACAATTACCAAGGAAGAAGGATGTAATCAAAATAATACAACCATTTATTATTGAATAAGAAATCTTTTTGCAAACACTATGGCATATAATTTTCAAATAAAAATATTTATCACAAAAGGATTTTATTGAAAACTGTGTTATGGAAAATTGGTAGCCTTTTTCTCCTTAATTCAAATGTGTATCTATGGCATTATTGTCTGATTGTTTAGTCAATGAGCAAAAACAGGTGTATTTATTTATAACAAAGCATCCAATGTATCAACAAGGTATTTCTCCACACAGCAACTGATCAGGAAAGCCAACTGATGAAAGAAAAATCAGCCAGACTAGGTGGCGCTGGCCTATAATTCCAGTATCCTAGGAGGCTGAGGCAGGAGGATCATAAGGTCAAGCCCATCCTGGGAAACTTAGCAACTTGGTGAGACCTTGCCTCAAACGGGAAAAAAAAAAAAAATGGGCCAGAGATAAAGATCAGCTTGAAGGCCATGGACTCAATCTCTAGTACTGAAGCAAAGAAAGAAAGAAAGAAAGAAAGAAAGAAAGAAAGAAAGAAAGAAAGAAAGAAAGAAAGAAGAGATAACTTAAAAACAAAGGTCCTAGTGCTGCCTGCAGACTCCCTTCACTTATTTGATCTGAACCCTTGTTGAATTAAACTTTGTGGCTGTACAACTCTTCCCTCATGAACACAATTTCAAATTCTCTAGGAAGACAGAGGAAGGCTGGTGTGGAGCCCCAAACCTGAGCCCCAGGAAGATAACAATTTCGGAGTTAGTTACCAGGGGCTTTTAGGGGGCGGGGGTTGGTGGTGGTGGTGGTGGTTTGTTTTGGGTTGTTATGTTTTTTGTTTTGTTTTGTTTTGTGTTTGAGACAGGGTCTCCCTCTGCAGTCTATGCTAGTCCTGAATTCACTATATAGCATAAACAGGCCTTGAACTCTCAGCAACACTCCTACCTCAGCTTCCTGAGTGCCTGGATTACAGGCATGAGCCACCACACCCACCTATGCAGTGCTGGAGAATTGAACCTAGGGCCTTAATCCTGCTAAACAAGCCCTCTAGCCATGAGCTACTCCGCCAGACTCATGGGCAAGGATCTTACAAGAGACTTTCTCTCCCCACCAAGCCAACAAAAACATCCCCAGAACTACAGAGAAGACTGAAACACAGGTCAACTCAGTAAGTACTTCCTGAGCACCCACAATGTGCCCAGCACAGTACTTGACTCTCTGGGAATTCCAGATCAGGGATTCAAGCATGAGGTGACAAACATCACATTCCAACATACACGAGGCACTTGATATTTATTGAATGAAGAATTAGCAGGAGAAAGTATTGTGAATGGAAACAATGAACAGAGAGACTCTAAGCTCACAGTAACATCACAGATAGCATTTGGGGAGTTAATAACTGGTAAAAGAAAAATGAAAGAGAAGGGAAATTGGATGACGACCCAACCAATATTGGTTCCCAATATCAGGATCCTTATTTCTGAAATGCCATGGATGTAAACAGGGAATTGAGAGGAAGGAAGGCAAGGATGACTTAGCTTACTTACCAGATAGGACTAAGGCACAGTGGGCATAAACTACACTACAGTAGATTCCCCAGGCAGCCCCAAGGTGATGGGTCTAGAGGTTCAAGATAGAGAAAAATACAAATAGAATTTCACATTTGGGTATTACATTAAAGATCTATATTTTAACTACCTATATGATCTATAACTTATAGTTTCTGTTAGCCAGGTCTTCTTTACCTGGGTCCCAAATTTGCCTCTCTGTAATAATAATAAAATTTCCAAAATTTCACACTTCCTTCTTTTTTATCAGTGTGTCCATAGTACCCAAAAACACATGTTCTTTGGTGCCTTTGCCATCATCTAATATTTCCATTTCCTCCTTCAGTAGCTACAGCTAATGATCATTCACTCTGCCTTCTTGAGACTTGGCATATCTGCTTCCTTTCTCACTTGGAAGGAATGAGGAAGCCAGGTATGATGGCACACACTTGAAATCCTAGCACATCTTGAGGCTGAGGCAGGAGGATCGCAAGTTGGAGCCCATGTTTAGTGAAGTGAGTCAAACTCAGAAGGTTAAATATCTCATGGTTCCTCTAATATGAGAAACCCAGAATACAGACATTTTATAGAACAAAATGGGTGTGATACCAGGAGTCAAGAGGGATGAGGAGGGTGCAGGAGGGCCAAAAAAGGGAGGGGAAGGGGTTGTAATGTTGAGATGACATATACATGCACAGAATACTTAAGCTCAATGTAACCATTGTGAATCATATATATAATAATACAAATGGGAGAAATGATCTGGGAACATAGCTCAGTGCAAAGGCCCTAGGTCCTATTTTCAATAGCCCAATATTACAAAAAAAAAAAAAAAAAGAGGTGAATTAGGTACCCGAAAGAGAAGCCACAGGCTAAGGCTTAACCATATGGTATCTATCAGTTGTTTGACAACTGGCGGAAAGTTATTCACAGTCCCACTTTCTGGTGCCATGTGATTCCCCAGATGCCAAGCACTGAGCAACAGAGTTTGAATTTCTCCCCTGGGAACCTCCACCCAAGGAATCAGAGGGTTGCAGGATGGTAAGGGAAAGAGGGTATGACTCATCTCAGTGGTCATGCACAAACGGATAGGCAAAAAGAAACCCAGTAGCAGCCAGAGCACATACGTGCTGAAGCATCCCCACTTGAATAGCCCCACTGCACTGGCAACTTAGAGATATTTGTGCTGGAAGTTCCTTCAGGCAAGATTGCTTGTCTACAGCTTCCCAAACTTCTAGCATCCATGTCCCGCCTTCAGAATCTTCATCTTCGTTATTATCCACATACATCTTCCATTTCCTTAATACTTTTGCTTAAATTGGCTGTGACCTGTTAGAGAGATTACGTCAACTTGAGGCAATCAGGAACCACACCTCGACTGGGAACTGAGAACCAGCCTGTTTTAGAATGTAAGAGATTTATGGACCAACAAATGAGGGAAGAGTACCCACTCGGATGTGGGAGGCCCAGCTGGGAACTGGCACTGTATAAAAACAGGGAAGAAAGGTTGGTACAGCTTTTTAATCTCTGGGAAAGCTCTTGCCTTCACAATTGTCTACAGATGCCTACTTGCTACACGCCACAGATCTTCATCACAGATTTGCCCCAGTCTTGACTTGCGCCTGTCTGCCTGTCCCTGATCTTCGGTCTCTCTGGTTTTCACTATTTTTATTCGAACAACCAAGGTCTGCAGCAGAATATCACTGGCTTCCCTGCAGTTCCAGTTGTCCTACTTCATGGCTGAGCAGTCATCAGACACCCCAGGTCTCGCACAGGAAGATCATCATCTTGGACTATCTCTATCCTCAGATTGTAAGCCTTCCAAATATATCCTTTTTGTTATAATTTCTGTAAATTCTGCCTTTTGGAAGAACCCAAACTAATACATCAGCTCACATTTTATTTAAATAAAGTTGACAGATGGAAATGGTGAAATGGTGGCAATGTTTACAATCCCAGTATTCTGAAAGGCTGAGGCAGAAAGATTACAAGTTTGAGCCCAGTCTAGACAATTTAGAGACTTAGCAAGAATGGGTCTCAAAATGAAAAAAATTTTAAGTGCCTGGGGATGCAGCTCAGGACAAAGGCCCTGGGTTCAATCAGTCCCCTGTACCAAATTAATAAATATATTTGCTTTAAAAATAAAAGCCCATTTCACTTGCCTATTGTATGGTTAGGGTTTGGGGGCATATTAATAGAAACTATATGTAGATAAAGGCAATTTATTTGGAGGGTTTACAAGTCTGAGGAGACTTGGCCACATGCACATAGGAAAGTTTGAGGGTCCAGTGGCTGCTCAGACTTGTGCCAGAAGAACCCCAGTCAGAGACTGCAGGATAGCCAGTGAGAACCTGCACGGATCATTATGCAAAAAGGAAGGCAAACACCAGAGAATGGAGTGAATCAGCCATGGACATAGGTGATGAGAATACAGGAGCAAGTTCATGTCTGGAGACAAGGCAAAAGTCAGTGCTTTCCCAGGAAAAACTGTAACCAGGTTTCTTCTTCCTACCTTTTATGAAATTCAAGCTGCCAGCTGAGACCCCCACACCCAAGGTGGGTGTTCTCCAACTTCCTGGTCCACAAATCAATCACACCCACCTGAAACCTCTTCCTTGGGCATTTCCTAATCTCAACCAGTCGACACAATCCCTCCAACAGTCATAACCATAAATGTGAGACATAAAATAATGATAACGTGCAACCACATTCTAGCTCTTAAAAGCTAATCCTTGCTCTCTGCTAAAATGAGGTTAGCAAGTACTAAGAGAGGTTGCTAATAACCAGAAAGACTGAAAGCAAATTCACCATCATAAAAAGAAACATCCAGAGCACCATGGGCCAGGCACCACTCTCCTGACAACTTTATGAGGCAAATATCAATCTGCAACCTTGAGAAATATGGAAACTGAGATGCAGATATTAAGTAACCTGACCAACATTACCTACTAAATGGAAAAGCCAGCCAGTCCAACTCTAAATGGAATCCTTTTCTTGCCATGTTGCTTAACGTTGTGTCCCCACTACCTTACTCCCCATCTCTAGCAATCTCTGATCAAGAGTGGCCTGAAGCTAGACCCCGTGGGGCAGGACTGTAACTCCAGCACTCTGGGAGGCTGAGGCAGGAAGATCACAAGTTCAACACCAGACTGGGCAATTTAGCAATTTAGTAAGACCCTGTCTCAAAATCAAAAATAAAAAATGGGCTGGGGATATAGCTCTGTGCAAAAGCCCTGGGCTTGCTTTCCAGTACATAAAAAAGACACTAAACTGAACCAGAAACTAAACCAGAGGAAAGACACAGCAGGTCAAGTTCACAGGACTAAGACCACAGTAGAGCACACCTGTGGTCAATCTTCTTGCCAATCCTAGGCAAGAGGATTGCTCAAACCCAAGAATTCAAGGCCAACCTGGGCAATATAGCAAGACCTTCATCTCAAAATAAACTAATGAACGAATAGTCAAGATGAATATGTGCTATACCATAACCTTGATTTTAAAAATAACTGCTCACAAGGTCAGTCTGCCTTATTAACATGTTGCCTGGGATGGAGGAATAACACAGCAGTTAAAGTGCAAGGCCCTGGATTTGATTCCCCAGCACCACATAGGTCAAAAATTGGGGCACATCTGTAACCACATCATTCAAAAGGCTAAGGCAAGAGGATGGCTGAGAGTTTGAGGCCAGCCTGGACATCATAGTGAATTCAGCCTGGACTACAGAATGAGTCTCTATCTCAAAAAAAAAATGCCTTCAAAGACAAGGTAACAGGACACTCACAGACAAGCTTGAGACTTCTGAAACTATTGTCATGAGCCCTGAAATAGTGGAATTCATAGGGAAGGAAGTCAAAAAGCAAATAAATGAGTTGAACAACCAGTTCAAACAATATATTCTCAAAGAAATGCAAGCTTTGATCAGTGAGCTTAAAGAGAACTTACTAACCAAATAGTGGTCCTAACGAAGACAAAGCTCACTGATCATATAGAAGCCACAAATAAAAAGGTGGCTGAAGTAAACAAGGAAATGCAAGATATGAAAGAACATTTTAATAGAGAAGTGGGAATTTTGAAAAGAAATGTAGCTGAAATTCAGGATATCAAAAACTCATTCGAAAGCAGGAGAAGTTGACTAGAACATTCTGAAGACAGAATTTCAGACCTTGAATACAAGGCTGAGGAAACAAATGCTATAATTAGTCATGACTCCAAAATTAGAAATGAGCAAAGTATCTGGATACAAGAGCAGATGGATAATTCAAAGAGAACAAATCTCAGAATATGGGTGTGTAAGAAAGAGCAGAAGACAACATCAAAAATATAAAGAATTTATTCACTGAAATCATGCAAGAAAACTTCCAAAATCTAGAAAAGAAAATTAATTTTCAGGTACACAACACTTATAGAACAACAAATAACCTCAAAGAGCAACAAGACTCACCACAACATATCATAATCAAAACCTCAGAAATACAACATAAAGAGAAAATACTAAAAGCAGCAAGAGAAAAACAGGCATTATTTTACCAAGGCAAACCCATTTGAGTCACTGCAGGTGTCTCAATGAAAACTTTAAAAGCCAGGAGAGCCTAGAGCAAATATTTCAAGCTTTAAAAAAGACAGCAAGTATCAGCCCAGATTGTTGTATCCAGCAAAATTATCCCTGAAAATTGAAGGAAAAGTAAAAATTTTTCATGACCAAGAACCCCTAAAGAAATTTGTGACCACTAGCCCAGCATTGCAAAAAATATTTGAAGGAAAGACAGGGGCAGAAAGACAAGCAGCACCAAAAAACAAGGAGGAAAGGAAACATCTAAAGAGAAAGTGTAACAAAAAAAAGATTGATATTTGAATCACTTGATTACTATACTTCTAAAATAGTACCAGCTGTTTCATAAAATCTGTGACATTTCCCCACATAATTAATATTTTGCAAAACATAATTATATTTAACCTGGGGAATTGGTATAAAAATCTTTTAAAAATAGGTGCATGAATTTATGGATGGGTAGGTATCTGGCAAAATGTTATTAATTAGTGAAATGTGAGTAAATAATTTATGAAAGTTAAAAAATTCTGCAATAACTAAGTATGCTTATATATATTGTACCTATTGCTTTAAGTGTAATATACTTAAGTAATATAGGTTTAAGTATATTTAATGTAACAATTCAATATAGGCTTAAATTCATTTATTGTAGCTATTCACTTATTCAGTCTTTGATATAAGTTTATCCTAAGAAAACTAATTGATATAATGGTAATCTGAATATCTTTTGAATGTACAAATATTTACCCTTCAGTACTCACTTAGGGCATTCGAAATTCAACTTCTGTCTTTTTCTTTTTCACATTTTTCTAGCCTTATGAATTCCATTGCTATTTTTCTTTTCTTATGTAGACTGGTGGGTGAGGCCATGATAAAGAATCTCAACAAAGAAATAGTAATATAGAGAAAAAAAGGAGTTTTGGCAAAGATCCCAATGAAGAGCTCTGCTGCACTCAGAGAAGAGGCATCAAGACATGGCCACTGCAGCCCATTCTAGGGATGGGAGGCTGAGCCAAGGAGTGGTGATTTGAGTGAAATGAGTCAGGCGCAGAAGATTAAATATGTTAAATATTGCATGGTTTCTCTGACTTGGGAAACTCAGAGTACAGGCATTTTATAGAACCAAAAGGGGGTGATAGTGGGAGTTAGGATGAATGAAGAGGTGTGGGAGGGCCAAAAATGGGAAGGGATTGTAAAGTTGATGTGATATATATGCACACGAAATGCTCAAGTTCGTTGTAAACATTATGTATCGCATATATGTTAAGAATGGTGGGGGGTACGAAACTTGAACATTTAACACTTAATTTTCATTTTTACCATCTTCAAGCTTCAAGCCTTATCACACGATTCCTGGGGGAGGGAGGGGAAAAAACATCCTACCCATGGCCCTGCAATCCCTGTAGGAAAACATGTGGAGAAAGGGAAGAAAAGGGGGCACCAGTCCTGCATCCCCCAAAGCTTGAGCTCTAACTGAAAAGGCTGCAGCAATCCAAACCCCTTTAGAATGATTGACTAAAGCGGGGGCTTCTGTAATTGCTCAAGCCAGGTTGGCAACTTAGTATAATATACTTGTGTTTGGATTAGTTAATAGTTCAATTCCAAGAGGTTATGAGAGTGAATCCCAGGGCTGCTGATTTCGCTCTAATTTGCAGCTCAAGACTGTCTGTGAAGCTGCCATTTATACTCAATTTCCTCTGAGAGAGAAGAAGAAGTAAATGAAAAGAGGGAATATTTGAATATCAAGCAAATGCTTTCAGGGGCCTGTCCTAGCCCCAGGTGAATCACAGTAACCTGGGTAGACATAGAGGACTTCACAGCAGAGTTGACAGTGCACAGTACACATGCTGAGACCACAGGGCACTCCCTTTGGCGTGGCACGTTCTTTAGAGCCTGGCAGATCATGATGGTGGCTTGATCATCAGCTCCCTCCCATGATGCCCCACTTCTCATTCCCTCATCTGTTGGTCCCTCCCCCACCACTTGGCTTGTCTCTGCCTCTCCAGGCTAAAGCCATTTTGTCCAAACCCATGAGGTAATGATTTGCGTGGTTGTTGCTTTTGTTTTGTTTTTGATCCAACCCAGGGCCTTTGCATTCACTCTGAGTTACAACATCAGTCTACTTCATAGTTTTGATTTTCACACAGGGTCTCACTAAGTTGCCCAGGCCAAGCTTTAACTTGTGATCTCCCCGCCTCAACCTTCCAGAGTGGTATGGTGACAGGTTTGTGCCACCAGTCTCACCTCAATTAGTATTCCTAATGCCATCTTGATCGTGTTGTTCCTTAAAGGGATACTAGAATTCATTTCTGGAAGAGCTTTGATCGACCCCTTGAGGATTCGAGGAAAAACTTGATTATAGATGCTCAGGATTAGCTCTGCTCCCTGCTGTGCTGCTTAAATAAAAAGCCAGGGTGGAGCTGGGGGTGGCCAGAAATGCCAGGCTCAAGTCTAGAGAAGATCAGAGGAAGGCTTTCAGAGAAGTTAATGAGGACCCCACCCACCCACCCTAAGCAACAGAAGCAAGCTTGGTATGACTCATACAGTTAATGGTTTCATAAAATTTGCAGAAGTAAGACTTTTGTGTGAGTGTTAAGGATCAAAGCCATGCTGCATGCGCACTAGGTAGGTGCTCTAGCATCGAGTTATAGCTCCAGCCTTTGGATTCTTATTCTTGAAGAAGGCTCCTAAAATAGCATAAACTTTAGTCCCCAGAACAATCCAAATCTATCACTGCCAGAACCTGGGTCACGCCAATAGCTTCCTCCTCCTATCTGTAAAACATGAAGCCACGCTGCCAACACGGACTGACACACTGGTCACAATGAACAGTGAAGGAGGGAGAAGTGCAACCCAGGAAGAAGACAGAGGCAGAGGGGGAGAAGGAGCTAAGGGGGGACCCTCTCTAATTTCTCCTGAGAGAGGTGCCATTGAGCCTGAAAAGGAGCAAAGCAGAGAAAACCATTGCCCAGCGAACACAACATGGTGTGGTGGAACCAGACTGCCTGGAGTCAACACGGCCTCTACCACTCTCTGGGCAGGTGATCTTAGGCAGTCACCTGACTTCTCTTGGCCAATGTCCACTCCTGGATTATGACGATGGAACATACGTGTGTGTGTGTGTGTGTGTGTGTGTGTGTGTGTGTGTGTGTGTGTGTAAAACAGATAGAATAGTGTGTGACATACAGAAAGTACTAGATGGTGACAGCAGTAAGCAGCGAAGGTGTCCTACAGGCAATGTCAGGGTGACTATACATCTTGTCACTCCAATCACCTTACACAAAGTAACACCACCCTCCTAGAAAACATCTGGAAACCGGCCCCCCTTCCCTCAGTGGGATCCTGTCCCTGGCAGCACCTACTCCGGCCCCCAGCACCACCCCAATTCCACCCACACCACCTGCCCTTCTGGCAAGGGCCTCTTTCTCTCTCCCTCAATCAAGCCATGCTTACCTGGGCCCCAAACCTTCGCTTCCTCCCAGAATGCCTTTCACTCTCCCTTGCAAACCCAAATCTCTGAGTTCCCATGGCACTTAGAATATTTCTTTTTCTTTCATTCTTCTACTTAGTGAATTCAAACAGAAAGTGCCCTTTGGATTTGTGCTAAGGACCATCAGAATTTCTGCCAAAGAATCAGCACATAGAAGGGAATTGTCATCGTGAGTGAGGGCAGAATACGCCGTGTCCACTCGCTCCGTCTTTCACTCCCTCATCCAACAGCGACAGCTGAGTGCCCGGTACACCGGACGTCCAAGGGAAGGACCAAGCACGGCAGAACAGTGAGCACCAGAATGTGCGCTCAGATGACGCAACACACTGCAGTTCAAGACCACACTGAGCCGCTCTGCCATGGGAAGTCCCCCACTTGGTGACCTATCTTTGAAGACTCACAATTCACAAGTCATCTTTTGAGCCAGTTGTACCCACCATCCTGCTTCCCTGCCTTTTCCTCTGTGATACCCTCTAGCCCTTCCCTACAGCCCACCCCCACCGCCTTCCCTCCCTGACACACACACACCCCAGCATGTGCATGTGTGCACACACCCACACAGACACACACACTGTTTTGGCTCCTTATTTGTTGCTTTCACAGAACTTTCCAGAATTTGCATTATGTATTTACTTACTCTCCCAATAAAGTAGAAACTCCATTTGAGTAAAAAGAAAAAAAAAAAATAGCCTATCTCATTTTGCTATATCTCCCCAGTGTGTAGCACAGAGGCCCGAAGACAGCGGGTATCCAACAAATGCTGAGTTTCCCAAAAGTTTGTCAGTTTCTCCTATGTATGGCAACTTTGGAGACACTCTGTAAATTGAATTTAATGCTTGCATAATAATTTTCTCATAACTTTAGTTTTACTTCAAATATTATAAATTAATATTGAGCTAACAAATTTTTATTTTGTAATACATTTTGGTTTTTGTCATTTTGTATCTTTAATATTTTTATAAGTATGGTGATCTTTGGGACATACTTTATGTTGACTCACTAACTTACTCTTTCAGCCAATATGTAGCAAGTATCTACTCTGTGGTGGGCACTGTTCTAGATCCTGGGCATGGAGCAGTGGACAAAATTCACACTCACACACACACGCACACACACACTATTCTCGGAGTGCACTTCTTCATGGGAGAGATGACAACCATCAATGAATGTAACAAGTACCTACCTATTTAACATGATATAGGGGTTAAAGCTATAAGGGGGGGGGGGAGTTGAATAGAGTAAGGGGAACACGAATATTTAGAGGAGGGAGCTGGGATGTGGATTGCTATCATAAGCTGAGGGGCCAGAGTGGGTTGGAATGCGAGCAGCCTCGGTGATGAGGAGATCCACCCACCGTGTGGCTGGCCTGGGAAGCTCTGAAACGATACCGTGCAATGGAACTTTCTGCAGCGATGGTGACATCTCTTTCTGTGCTGTCCATGTAATAGCCGCGGGCACATGAAATGTGGATAATGTGACTGAACATTTTGCTTTTACTTGAATTGAAATCACCAAGCAGGGCTAGCGGAAATGACTCAGGCAGTGTCAACCCCGAGCAGGAGCAGGTGAGGGGCTGTGGATGGTGAAGGGTGGCAGGAGAGGGGAAAGCTAGGGAGATGTGTTCAGGAAAGCAAGACAAAACAGGAAGGAAGGGCCTTCTTGGCCTTTGCAAGGACTCCGGCTTTTATTCTTAGTGAGATGGGAGCCCTTAGAAGGTTCTAAGAAGAGCAGTGACATGATGAATCCATATTTTTAAAAAGATTCCCTTAGCTGCTACTATGATTTGATGATAAGAGTTAAGGAGCCGCTAAGTGTTAGATACCAGAGATATTTTTTGAAGGTTGAGTTCATAGGATTTCCTGACAGCCACTGAGTAAAACATTTATATGTTAGAAACTGGACTCTCATATTCACACACCAATGGCATTGGGAGGTGGAGCCTTTGAGAGATGATTAGGATTAGCTAAGGATCCTTCATAGCATTAGCGACTTTATAAGAAAGGAAAGAGAAGAGGAAGGGGATGGAAGGGGGACAAGGAGGGAGGGGAAGGGATTGTGACGCTGATGCAGTATATAGGTGCACAAAATTCTCAAGCTCAATGTAACCATTGCGTATCATGTATGTATCCTAATAAAAATGGGCGGAAATATTTTTAAACTTTTTTAAAGAAAGAAAGGAAGAGAGATCCCAGCTAGATGCTTGCTCTGTCTCCCCATAGTGGCCCTCTGTCAATGTTACAATACGGCAAGATGGACCACACCAGAAGCTGAGCAGATGCTGAGGACATGCTCTTGGACTTCTGGGCTCCAGAGCCATGCACCGATCAACCAGCTCTGAAATTTTGTTACAGCAATAGAAGATGATCAACGAAGAGCATTGCTGTATCACAAACTGCAGTGGCTAGGGATAGACAGAAGGAGGCCAACTAGAAGGTCATAGGCAGAGGCAGCCAGCTCATAGACGACATTGGATCAGATCAGGGTGATAACAGTTAAGGACCTGCTAAGTGTTAGATCCCAGGTATATTTTGAAGGTTGAATCCATAGGATTTCCTGACAGGCACTGATTAAAACATATATTAAGCTTCTAATATATGCCAGATGCTAGTTATGAACTACTTCTGAGCCAGAACTGCCAGAGAAATGTCAGGCAGACTTTGACTGGTACCGGCCATTCCTAAGACATATTGCAGCATGGGGCATTTCTCACTCTTGATGTCCTACAATTTGGTCTTCAAACATAACCTCTTCAGATCCGAGCCAACACAGCCTGCTGGCGCCGGGAAATTTGTTGTTATTCTTATTATCATTCACCCAGCATCACTCCATGGTATCTACATTAAGAAAATAAATGACTCGAGTCTTCCATAAATCCTTCCTTCTCCAGTTTTATTTCCCGTCTATCACCTCCTCCTTTATTCTTAATATTCAGGTTTTTGCGTTCAAGGCCAGGTCAGCTCTCCCGGGGACTTCCGTTCTCCTCCTCTCACATCTGCCCTGTCCTCCTGGGACTCACACAGCCTGAGGATGGGAAATGGAGTCATCTGTCTTCTATAACCATATGGATAAGATGGAGTCGTTACCATTGCTGGCATTGTTGTGCTTTGGAAGCTAATTAAGACAATTAGCTATTAAATACCAAAAACAATTAAGCTAATTGAAATAAACCATATGCAGTTTACACCCTTACATAGACAAAAAAATTAACATGTGGCTGGATGGTGGCACAACAAACATTCTGATGCCAAAATAAATCAGGAAATACGGGCTCCAAAGACGAAGGTGTCTTAGCACCCAATCAGTTTACCCCCACAAAATGTTTCCCAAAACCATTTGGCTTGATTTTTGGAGGTTTCTCCTACATTGAAAAAATAAAGTGTATTTCTATCCAAGTGGGTCGCTCAGCTATAAAAGAGCAGAACTCTTCTGTTCCCCTGTCTCTGATTCAATGTGGTGCCTGAGTGCAGCATTCGAAGACACTCTGAGGAGAAATTCAGTTTCCCAAGGGACTCCTGAAGCTTGTCTTTAAGTTAACCAGATCTCTAAGAGGAAAGGCAATATCCCACGATTTTAGGTTAGGATATTGCCAGTTTTCGACCGCATGCATAGTTTCCAAATAGAAGGGAACCTGGATAGGGGTGGGGAGTGGGGTGGGGGGGGGGGTTGCTCTAGAGACTAGGAGAGACTCCAGAAGGAGCGTGTGTTTGTCTGAACTTCTTTCAGTTGCACATACCCAAAAAAGGAATTTTCTTAGGCTAAAAATAGTTTACCTAAGGACAAGCTAGAAAGGACGAACTAGAATTCAGCTAGGAAGAACCAGGAACTCAGGAGTTCCCCGGACTCGGCCTGAAAGGTGTGTGTCTACATCTCATTTCTGCCCAGCCCTGTGTTGAACCCACTAAGAATGCAGAAAGGCATTCTCCATGTGGCCAGGCCTATGGATACGGCCTGTGCAAATGTGGCTGCCATAGTGGATGAAGCAAACTTCTTCTACCTGGTGCTCATGTATACCCTTGTCTATAGGTCTCCACCTTTGGACCAACCACCACAGCTGTTACAGGGGACAAGATGGTTGACCAGAGCCCCACCTGCAGCTCCACTTCTTCCCATTACATTCCCATTCATGGCCAAGGGAGGGTGGGGAGGGAAAGTTTGGGGAAGGGTGAAGTCAATGGCTACAGATCAGACACTGTAGAATGTTTTCAGAATTTGATGAAGAGAGTACACAAAGAACATTGCCAAGGGAAAAAAATATAAACAGATCTGAGTATTCATGAGACATATTTTTTGTAGTTTCGCCATCCTCCCATTTATCTGCTGAGTATTCAAAAACGGATATTGATAGTCAAGATGCCAGTCCTTCAGCAACTACCTGAACTATGGTCCACAGTCTCGTATAAAGCGAAAGGAGAGAGTAAACAGCCTTAGGGAGAGCCCAGATTCCTTCTTCTCTTATAATTAACATGTTCCATGTTTTTGATGGAAATATCCTGTACACTCTCTGTACACTACCTTATGAGCAATAATATTCTGGTAAAAATTTAACCACTTGCTACAAAAAGAAATGAACTTACTGTGCAGGATCTGCTCATATCTGTGATGTAAATATTCCCATTAAGGCCAATTTCTTGCTATCAATGTGATGTCATCGACTGCAGAATTGAAAAGATCTTCAAGAGTACACATAAATTAATAAAATAACTAGGAAGTGATAAATTTTGAGCACTTAATACCTTTTTGCAGTACTGGGAATTGAACCAAGGGCCTTTGCACTTAAAATACATCCCCAGCCTTTTTCAATTTTTTAAGACAAATTCTCACTAATTTACTAAATAAATAGCTCAGGCTGGGCTCAAACATGTAATCCTCTTACCTCAGCCTCCTAGAGTGCTAGGCATTATAAAGGCGTACCACCACACCAGGCTTAATACCTTTATCTTTAATATAATGCATTTCTTTACCTATGAGCTTATACAACTGTATTTTGGTTTTAAATTAACCTTTTTCTTTTGAGATTGTTATGGTTTGAATCTGGAAGATCCTCCAAAAGCCACATGTAGTGGGATACCTATGGAACCCTGTGCTATTAAGAGGTGGGGCCTGGTCAGGAGGGGTAGATTGCTGATGTGTAGTGGATTAGGAGTGTGTAATAGATTACAGATTATGAATGAAAGGCACATTACTGGGAAGGTGACCTGAACAGGGTGAATCACTGGGGCATAACCTGGAAGACAAGGAACACTGAGGCTTGACCCAGAAGAGGCAGTTCACTGGGGTATGACCTGGAAGGATATACACTTGTTCTGCCCCTCCTCTCTCACCTGGATTCTTGTCTGCCGTGCCAAGTGGCTCAGGCTCCAGCTCAGCCTCGCCACGTGCTTCCACCGTTGCCAGCTGCCCAAGAATGGACTGAGAACTCCTGAAATTGTGAGCTAAAATAAATCTTTTCTCCCTTAAATTGTGGATATAGGATATTCTGTCCCAGAAAAAAAAAAAAGTAACTAAGACGGAGATCAACATCACAACCAGAAATACTAACACAGTCATGATGTGTCTTACACTCACCTATTCTTTAATGCCCAGAAACTGTTCTTTATTTCTACAATTTTGTCATTTTACGAATACTATGTAAGTACAAATATATAGTGTGTAAGGTCTTGGGATTGGTTTTTCCCACTCAACATTATTTTCATTATTTTATTGTGTTGTGAGTGTCACAAGTTCATTCTTTGTTATTGCTTGCTATCATAATATTCTGAATTGTTTAATCATTTGCCCATAGAAAACATCTGAGCTGTTTCCATTTGTGGTTATTGCAGGTAAGCTTCTATAAGCAGACATTCCTAAGTGTCTGTGTGGAGATGCAGCTCCCTTTCTCGGAGCTGAAGATTCAAGGGAGCAATTGATGAGTAATATGGTCATAGCACGGTTAGGTTTTTAAGAGCGCACAATTGCTTTTTCCAGAGAGACTTTACCTTCCCACCAGTAACACAAGCAATCTAGTTTCTCATATCCTTGCCAGCATCTGGTGTTGGCTTTTTTTTTTTTTTTTTTTTGCCATCTTGATACGTGTGTGGTGATATCTCACTGCAACTTTAATTTTCATTTGTTTAATGGCTAATAAAGTTAAATATTTTTAGGTGTTTCTGTGTCATCTGCCTTTCCTCAGTAAAATATGTACTCATTTCTTTTACCCATTTTAATTGAATTATTTTGGGGTTTTAGATTAAATGTTGTGAATTCTTTAGTCTAGTATTAGTCCTTTGATAGGCAGGTGGGAAGCATTGCAAATACTTTGGCAATATTATTTTTTACAAATATTTTCTCCAATCTGTAGCTTGTCTTTTCATCCTCCTAACAGTCTTTTGAAGAATAAAATGCTTAAGTTTTGGTGAAGTCTAATTTATCAACTTTTCTTTTCATGATTATACTTTAGTATCATACCTAAGAACTCTTTGTTTGAGAGTCTAGATTCAAAGATTTTCGTTCTCTTGTTTTTTCCTAAAATGTTTCTACTTTTCTTTTATATTTAAGTACATTATATATTTTAATTTTTGTATAGATGTGAGACATTAACATTTTGGTGTTTGTTTGTTTGTTTTGTTGTACTGGGGTTTGAGCCCAGGGCCATCATTTTGAACTAGACCCCTTAGCACTTTTTTACTTTAGGACAGTCTCACTCAGTCACTAAGATACTCAGGCTAGGTTCAAACAAGAAATCCTCCTGCATCACCCTCCCAGAGTGCTGGGATTACAAGCATGAGTTACCATCCAGCTAGTATTTTACATTTTTTGAGAGGTTATAAGTGATATGTCTTTTTTATTTTGGTGTACATATGTGTATTGCTAGAATGCAGAAATGAAACTGATTTGCGTTAGGTTTATCTTGTATCCTGCAGTCTTGAACTTGTTCATTAATTCTAGGAGTTTGGGGGTATTTTTACTCATTTTGTCTGGGTGGCTTTTATTTTCTACTGGAGGGATTGAACTCAGGTCTTCATGTGTGTTCAGTGCATGCTCTGCCGCTGAGCTGTATCTCTAGCAGATTTTTTGTTTTTATTTTAATTCTTATAGATTCCTTAGAGTTTCATTTTTGTGTGTCTTTTTTTTATTAGTGCATGTTAGTATTACAGAACGATGAAGTTTGTTTTCAGAAACTGGTACATGCATTTAACATATCTTGATGATTTTCAACCCTACTGTTGCCATCTTTCTTCCCCTTCTTGCTCATCCCTTTCCCCACCTTCAAAATTGTACCTCCTAGCTTCCTGTCATTGCCCCTTTATTTGCTAATTTATTATTGTTAGGTATTTTTACATTTCTCATATAAGAGAAGACACATGATATTTAACATCTGATTCTGGTTTCTTTCACTTAACACGATGGTGTCAAAAGGCAAGGGTAGTAGTACTTGCCTGTAATCCCAGCACTGTGGGAGGCTGAAGCAAGAAAATTATAAATTCAAGTCCAGCCAGAATAACTTAGTGACTTAGCAAGACACTGTTTTAGAAGAAAAAAAAAAAATTTAAAGAGGTAAGGTACAGCTAACTTCTTCCAAAATTTGGTCTTTCACTCTGGTATTGAACAATATTATGTCTGAATTGGATTCTCCAATCTTCCCAGTGGTTCCATGAATAGTTTTTCAACAGTCAGTCTAGTTTCTGATTAAATCAACTAGATCCTGGTTCTGTTGAGTGCACATAAGGACTCTGATTCACACTCCCACTGGCTGTCAACCACAAATCCTCTGCAAAACAAAACCTTGGCATCAACCACAGAATGCGCCTAGTCTTGCCTGGGGAAAATGATTTGAGGAATCGCAACAACAAACAGAACAGTAAAATTCAACCCAGAAGGAGTTGCTAAGAGGGGCTCCTAGGGACTGCTACCTTTCAGTGTATGCGTAGCTGCAAAAATCAAGCTGAAACTGAATACCTAATGCAGTAGTACTAAAAGGTGAGGTGAGAGGTGACTGGGTCGTGAGGGTTTTGACTTTGTGAATGGGATTAAGGGGTCTATTGGCTCCTTTCCACCATGTGAGAGTGAAGTAGCAGGGTGTCATCTCAGAAGAAGATAGCCATTCCTCACCTGATGGTGACCCTGCTGATGCCTTGATTTTGGGCTTTCAAAAGCCTCCAGAACTGTGAGAAATAAATTTCTATTATTTATAAATTGCCTTATCTAAGATATTTTATTATAGCAGCACAAACAGACTATGACAAACCCACATTTTTAATATGCTTCCTTAGTTATCAAATAGCCTCCTTAGTGAGTCCAACCCCTACACAGTGAGCATGCATGTAACTGAAGACTCTTCCACCCAGATAAGTAATTTGGTATTGGTGAAATACATTAACCTGAGCTTGGGGTCAAAATAATCTCATAACCCTTAAACCTTGTTTTCCCTCCTCTACTTCCTGCCTTCCTCGCTCCCTTCTGCACTGAGATTCGCTTGTTAGAGAAAATTTTACACATGCTTAAGAGTATCTTTTGTGCACAGAAAATACCACTCTAATGAGTGGCTGTTTCAAAACTTAGCTTACTTTTCAAAATTAATATTTGATTTATTAAATTTATAAATTTAGAAAATCATAGTTCTTTCTTGAACTTGTAAAAGCAGCTTAGGAATTTTGTCCTACTTATAAGTCTAACAAATATTAATAATCACTTTGAAAAGACTTTTGATTAATGCTCAGTCCCATTTACACTTAGTTAATTAAATCTCTTTAACATTTTAAATGGCATTTATAAATTGAATATCTTTGATTCCTTTTTAAGTACTTCATCTGACTGAAAAACCTCCCTAAATACAAAAGTAATTCTTACAGATTTAGTAAGTTTGACACACAAAAAAGTCAATCTTAAATGTACTTAAATGTCCAAAATAGATGTACTCTTAGGATTTCAACTTAAAATCACAAATATCAATCAATTATTTAAGTATGAAATTAAAGTGTTAAGGATGGTGTGCTATTCTAAATGGTCAAATTCTCCTTAAAGTTGTGCATATGTAAACTATTATATATGTATCAGCACTTTAACTTAAAGTTAGCAGAACTACAGTTTTAAATTCCCTTAAACATTTCTGAGCTTAATCTTAAATATTCTTTGGTTAACATTGATAAAATATCTAATTACAGGAGAGATAATTTCCTTCTCAACTAATTGAGGTTTCTAGTCAGCCAGAGGTTCTGCGTTAGATGCTGACCAGATTCTAGATAGTCACTCTGTGGACCCATCAAGCCCTATTTCCAGTCTCTAACTTCCTAATTTAAAGGTGAAGGTAGAAGCCAGGTATGGTGGCACAGACTTGTACTCCCAGCACTCTGTGAGGCTGAGCTAGAAGGATCACAAATTCGAGCCCAGCCTGGGTGGTCAACTTAATGACTTAGAGAGACACTGTCTCAAAATCAAAACTAAAAATTGGACTGGGGATATAGTCCACTGTAGAGGCCCTGGCTCAATCTCCCACGGGAAGGAAAAAAAACACAAAGAGGTGGCTGAGTGGCCCAAACCCTTACAGTAGTGATTATTAATATTCAAACAAGAATCAAACAATAATCCCCACTCAGATCCCTAAACCTGGTTTTGTGTTAATTTGACCCTTAAGAAATAGAGCTATTTGTTTATTTAAAGAATGAATTCTTCATTCTTTTCATATGCTTCTTATCTCCTAGAATCACATAACACTCATGGACATTAAAGTTTAATAGAATTCTGGTTATCTCTCATACTGTGTCCGAGATCTCCAGGTCACACTCCAAGGTCATCACCTAGCCTCATCCTCCGTGGTCACTGAGTTTCTGCTTTCTATGGAAACACACCACTTGACTAGATTCCATGAAAACATTCCTAACCTACTCACTTCCTGGAGAGGTTATCTGGAACTCCCATGACATCACTGCCTCTGCATCCCACCTTTCCTGAGCAAGCACTGTAGTGGTCAAGGTGGGACCAAAGAACATGATCCACGCAGGGGCTAGAGCCACATTCTTCCTCTCCCAAAACAGTGAGGCAGCCTAAGGCTGAAACTCAGGATTTCCAACTCCCAATCCCCTTGTTCTGGTCATTCAATCACAATGCCCTCAAGGACAGCAAACAAGGAAGTGAATCAGAGCTCCAACCACTGTATCATGCCTCACGCAGCTCTTTCTGCTGCTTGGTAAACAGAATGAGAAATAGACATGGTTCCTGCCCTCAAGCTTTCTAAAATAAATATTCATGCCGTGTATTTACATTTTCATAGTAAGGAGAAGCAATAATAAGAAATAACTTTCAACTACAGTGAGAATGGAGGTGGAAATCATCCGTGGAAAAGAATATATTGGTTTAGGATAGTGATTCGATCTCTAGGGCTTGGTGGGGTGGTGGGGCACATTCTTAAAACTATCTAAGCAAAACTGTTGGGTAAAGTCCAGATGTTAATTTTTTCTTAAAATTCCAGGTAATTCCAGTGCATAGCCAGAGTTAACAACCTGTTTTACAACAATGATCTCTGAAATTTCGGCCCTCTCCCTACCATTGTCACAATTTGTGCTAAACATTCCTACTGTACTGTACAATTATAAACCTTGTACTTTTTCTCTAAATTTACTCATTTACCTTAGGCTTACTCTACACAGTGCTATGTGCTCAATTATGGGGCACAATAGGAGGCACCCAGGTGAAAAAAAAATAACCTCAGCCTGAGTTTCTGCCCATTTTTCAGCCTCAAGAGAGAGCCAAGAACAAGCAATGGGTCCATAGCCAGAGATGTGGTGTGGAAGGCAGCTTCAAATGGGAGATTGAGTCTGCAGCCTTCTCAGTGGCCCCCCTCCCTGCTCCGGCTTTCCACCAGCTTTGAGCTCTGCCACACCTTGCCATCCCTAGCTCCAGCTTTGCCCCATGTCCTCTCTGTCCCTCACCTCCTATGGCCCCGAGCCCTGGCCTGGGGTCACTCGGCATTAAAGAGCTCCAGGCATCTCCTCCACATCGCCCAAATTCAATTGCGAGTCATCCGTCACCCAGAGGACATCCCATGGGACATCTGGTCAGTTAGCACTTGATAAAGCATTGTTCAATAGAAAGAAACGATTCCAACAAAATTAAAAATAGTCCCAGCAGCAGTCTCAACCATTAAATCTTCCTTACAGAACATAAATCCTACAAATAGTGGAGTCTGCTCTTTGCACAAGTGGTGAGTCATGTGGCCCAATTCTCATATAATTTATTTATCTGGAAAACAAATTCCTCACTTTGCATTTCCTAATTTGCCGCACTGAATTCAATCCATCATTTGGCGGTTGCCAAAATCTGTTTTATTGTTGTTTCAGCAACGGCTTCATCACTGGCTGTGTGGGTGGCAGCCTCAGCGTCTGCAGCAAGTGCCCTTGAGTTTTATTTCATCGTTCCTTTGCTGCTTAGAATTCCCTCTGAGAGCTCCAAGTGTCAACAACCATGATCATTATTTGAGTCACCTGACACAATACAAGAAGAGATGTCATATCGCCTGCCAAATGGGACACATTATTGTCAGCATCTGCGCCCTAAAGGAGGGGTGCAGGGCAACCCAAGCAGATGGTCTGTGAGCTCTGACAGCCAGAAGCTGTCACGAGGGCATCAGAAGTCTCGAGTGAGCTGAATCCTCGGCATGAAACAAGGAAATGGCAGCGGCCCTCTTTGCTCAAGGTAAAAGAATGAGCTAGCACTGCTCTTGGCCAAAATGGGCTTGAACTTGTGACCATAACCCCACTTGGGAAGTGACAAAGGGAGAGGTCCAATGAAGAGGGGATTGATGTCCCTATTGAAAGCATCCTCTGCCACTTTGCACACGGCCACTCTCCCCCAGGCACCTCTGGTCCAAAGCAAGTGGTTGTGGGGCCGGTTGTTCAGAAGTACCATGGCCTTTATGCCCTGTAGTTACCTGTCCTGTCACATCCCCCCAGAGCTGTGCCATCAGGACTGGCTGGGTCTCCTTTCTGTTGATTCCCCACTACACCTTGCAAATGGCCTCAGTAGAGAGGCTCAGGCCCTGAGAGAGGATAAGACAAGAGGCCCAATGAGAGAAATCAAAGAAAACACGGAGGCTATCAAGGCTTGGGGACAAACGATCCCGGATGACAGAGCCTCTGATCATCCAGACCCAGCCTGGGCCCAAGAGCCTTTCTATGAATTTTCCACTTCTCTAGTCATCCTATCTCTCTCTCACGTACCCAACCTGATTCCCACGGTAATCGCTTGCAGCTCCTCTCCCTCAAGGCACCCACTATGGTGTGGCAGAAACTCCTCTTCCTGAACCTAGCAGGCCTCGCCTCCTAACCCTCCCTCCAGAAGGGGTTCTTATAAAAAGGATGGAATGGGAGTGATTTTTTAAAACTCCAGTTTCTTGGGCCATACTCATTCTTTCCATGTTGGGTAACATGAGGTTAGGTCTGGCTTTATCCTCCACTGAGGTGTCACACCTTTTGTTCTAAGGCCTCCGAGTCCAGTTTTACTGGAGACCACCTTGACCCAACAACCAGGGCCAAGACTCATTCATGCCGCTTCATTAGCCCCCTTTTCCCGAGTTTATCTCTTTCACTTTTCAGCTGAGGCACACTCACACTTCTCAGCTGTTGGCCAAGTGAAGATGGCAGGTACAAGCTATACCCAATGTGAGCCTGCCTGCCTCAGGCTGGCGTTTCTTCTCAGGGGGTCTGGAAAGAGTAAGTTCTTTCTCGAGGAAATTCTGTATTAGGAATTCACCCATGCCAAACACGAGAGCAGGCCAGCGTCAAGGCCTCGAAGTGGTTTTGGTCCTGGGGGCAGGAAGTAATGGTCCTTTGTGCAACTTAACAGCCAAGCCTGTCTGTGGGGAGCCCTGTATTTCCATGCTTGGAATCTGCTCTTCCCATCAGTGATCTGTATTTCCCATTTGACCTTCCTTCTGTTTCTTGGCAAAGTTTTTAAAGTTCCATCTCACTTCGACCAATCTAAGGGAAAGAGGATCTAGCCTTCACGTCAGCCAGTGAACTAATACAGTTACAGGCACTGTGGCGCCACAGACCAAGAGAGGGAGAAGTAGCTGGAATGAAGTGCTTAGAGCTGGGCGATAATCCTGGACAGCTGGAAGGCTCTGCTCCTCCTTAGGAAAACAACAAACAGCCCCAAAGTGATCTGTGCTGCCTCTCCTGGCTGATTTGGGGGCATTAGCTACTAGACTGAACGCTTGACAGCAAACTGGGGAAAGGACAAGAAGCAGCAGCTCTGGGGGGAACAGCCGGAGTGGAGCTGAGAGGCCCCTAGCCGTCCATGTTCGGAGCCAACTTCAACGAAAACTGCCCACCTCCCGTTCTGTCTTCAGGAGGAAGCAAACGCGCTTGAACGGGCCTCGAACCTCAGAGGATCCACCAGGTGGCAGCCTTACTGCTGCTCAGCCAGGGCAGAGCCCGCAATGTACGGGTTTGGCCACCAGAGGGCAACAAGCAGACTATGAGTTTCTTCAGGCTGCTGGTTGCCTAGCAGCTGTGACGCAGTGAGCTCCAGTTTCCACCCTCTTCAAGGCCTCCCGGGTTATTTTTGGCAGAACAGAGACTCTTGCTCATGGAGAGGCTTCAGGAATCCCAGAACTGCCTCCCTTTTAAGCCAGCAGGATCTAAAATGATGCAAGGGACCCCAAATCCAGCACTACCCAGGCGACTAGAGGATTGAACAGCTGTCCCTACTCCTCGGCATGCCAGAAAGAAAAGAAGATAAACATTTTCCATTTCTTGCTGTAGCCCACATGACCCAGACGCTCTGAACTCCCTAGTGGCTAAACTGGAGCAACTACTTCCCTCTCCCCTGATGGCCCCTCCACCTTCCTATATAGAACATAGGACCTTGAACAGACCTTGAGCCTCTTGGCTTCTGAAATCGAGGAGCCTGGGGTGGAGGGTGACAAGGCCCAGCTCTGACCTTCTGTGGTCTCGGTTCTCCCCTTTCCCCCAAGGGCTCTGTCCTTGCCTCAAACCTCTGCCAGTTTTAAAGACCTTGATAATAAATAAAATCCTTTCAATTCTTCCAAATGGATAAGTATGACTTGGGAAACCAGAGATGGAATCAAGAAAATGAGGCAGACACACGACAAGGAGTGTGGTTATAATGAGCTCAAAGCCTGTGCTGGTCTGGTCTGTGAAAGGCCCTGGGCTGGAGTCAGAGAGGCCACTCTGGCCTGGCATCAGCAGTGGCTCCAGGCACATCCCTTGGTGATGAAGAGTGCCCTGGCCCTGGTGCTGGGCTCTGCCTGAGGCCCTGTATGGATCTGTGAGGGGCACCATCCTTGAGGGTCACACAGGCATGTGTAGCTCATTGTATTCATCCTGGCCATCCTCATCAAAGTTTGGTTCAGCATCTTCTGAGTCCAGCTGCAGAAGGGAGCACAGGTGGGGAAAGCAGAGGGGTGGGCTTATCTCCTTCAACAGAACCCCTCCCTGTATCCAAACCTACGGGCTTCACTGTCTACAGGGACTAGGACTACAGGCTGAAATATTTCCCCTGGCCAAAGTCTTCAGGTCAACATTTCCCTTGGCCAAAGTCTTCATATCAACCTCCCCCTCCAGGTCACTTGGAATCTCCTAATAATGATGTAAATTACACAACTGCATAAGAATTTCTGTCCTCAGGACCACGTCCAGCTCCTGCAGAACTTCTGTATGCCAAGTTTGAGTATGGACAATTTGAAAAAAAATGGTTCCTTCTTATATTTGACAAAAATAGGACTCAGGATGGATTTCAGTATGGTATTCCTCCTCATCTGTCCTTCAGCTGAGTGCTTTTAGTCAGGATACAGCCTGTCCACAGCAGCCCTGAGCTTATCTTGTACCAAACCATCATATTGTTATACTTAGGTTAATATTTAATTCTCCCAATAATACTGCAAAGTAGACTTTATTATCAGCCCCGTTATACAGATAAAAACAAGATTTCAAAAGGTTAAATAGCTTGCCTAAGGCCAAATAAAGTAGCAGGTAGCCCAGCAGAGATTAGAACCCAGGTATCTGATTCTACTACCTATTCACTTAATCCTACCCCACCCACCCACCCCATCCCACCCCAAGCCACCATCCCTTACCGCCTGCAGCTCCCTGTCTCGGAAGAGCCGGGGCAGAAGGCAACGCCTCAGAGGCACCGTGAGCAGCAGCAGGAAGGGAAAGGCGAGGGAGGCCGCCGTGGACTTAACCACCCACAACAGTGCAATGCAGCCCAGCTGGATGCAGGTGAACAGGTGCATCCGCCACGTCTTCACCTGGGGACAGCCATTGGGCCTCACCACCCAGTAGCCCAAGTCTGTTCCCACCCTACCTTTGGGAACTCGGCTCCAAGTCCCAACTCGTCCTTCACAGTCGTCTTGCCCACCTGTGAGGCTCCCTATAGCGCCCCTCTCCATCATCCCATCACCCCACCTCCCGTCCTCCATGCATCCTGCCTGACCTTGGTCACGTAGGGCTGCTCAGGATGGTGTTTTGCTGGCATAAAGATGAGCAGGAGACGCTGGGACAACTGGATACCAGACAGTGACGTGACCCCCATGTACAGGAAAATCCCAAAGAGCACAGCCAATGGGATCCGGCGCAGCACAGCCCCCATGACGATGGACAGGCCTGGAGGAGGTGACACAGACCTACCTGACCCCTCAGACAGTCCCCATGAAGACAGATGGGCCTGGGGACAAGGGGACATGGACCCATCTGACCCGCCAGGCCTCATGAGCAGGAGAAGATGGAGAGCCACAGAGAACCAGACAAGGGCTCAGAGAAAAGGGGCTCACAGGGCTTGGGATAGAAGGTTGGGGGTCAGACAGACAGCTAGACGTGACACAATACAGAGTCAGAGCAGATGTGGGTCAAGTCTGGGGTTCAGAGGATTTCAGGCTACGGTGCCCGAGGAGGCAGGTCTATGAAAAGGCCAGGCTCTCACCCACGAGGCTGGCAATGAGCACCCCGGTGACCCGCTGCTCCCGCACCTCCTGGATCTGAGGCTTGTCGCCGGGTGCAATGGCAGTACGCATCACCGTCAGTGCATTGACATGGGTGACAGAGCGGACAGTGGCAGCTGTGAGCCAGGGCAACCCAAAGAGCCCGCAGAGGCCACCCAGGGAGCCAATCAGCAGCAGGTCAAGGTGGAAGCCGGAGCCCTTGAGCAGTCTCCGTGCCTTCTGGCTGACGATGAGCCTATGAGAGGGCAGGGATGGGGTGGCTGGTAAGGCATGCAGCAGGCCCAGCCTCACACATGCACATAGACGGCGCATGTGGGAGAGGTGTCCCGACAACAGACCACCCCAGGACCTGCCAGCTTTCTCTTTCAAGTTCCAAAATTGAAATTCTCACATTACAGCAAACTTGAGCCAAATTCTCCTACTGTGAATACTTAGAACACCACAAAACCCAGATGCCAGATCTCGCAATGTTATTTTGGTTTAACCAAAAGGAGGTATATGCGAGCATCCCCAAGTGAAAAAACAGCCTGCCAGAGTTCTGGGGGCTGTTAAGTGCCACCCTGCCAACAGTGGTAGCAACAGACTCACATTATGTCAAACTGTCACCGGAAAACCATGCCCAGCCTACATGCCCTGCCCCTCCTTGGTCTCTGTTCCCACACGCCTCACCTCCTCCTCACCCCTCACTACAGAAACACACTCCTCTCAAGACCTGCCTCAGCTCCTGCCCACCCAGCATCCCCAGACCAATAAGATGTCCCTGCCTTAACCCTGAAACCAAGACTGGGAGGCTGACTTCGTTCCCTCCCCATCTTCCTTTTCCCCCAGTGTCCCCAGCCCTCTCACGCAGTGATCTGTGTCTCCATGAATATCAGGATGAGGACCAGGAGGGCAGGGACAGCAGCTGCCACCATCATCCAGGGTGGGAAAGGGCGGGCACTGCCCAGAGGTGGGATGAACCATGTGCGTTTATGAGGAGAGGTCACTGAAAGCCCTGTGGGCACTGTCAGCTTCTACATGGCAGGAAGGGAGACAGGGTTCAGGGACAGCCTCCCTAGTCAGGATGCCCACACAGCTGCTGTTCCCACCAAGTTCAGCCTCCACAGTATCAGGACTCTGGGGAAATGGGGAGAAACTCAATTCGCTTGTTCAAAGCCACTATACCTCCAGGGTTCCCTCCAGGGAAACAAAGGACCTTCTCTCTGAGTTCCAAAGCCATCAGGAGACATGGCACATGGAGACCAGCCCTCCTACCCCCTGCCCAAGCCTGCTCTTCCAGATTCCTCCCTCAGGGTTACACACTACTCAGGCTCCCTGGGCAGCACCTTAGGCTGGACCGTAGGCTGCTCCTGGCAACTCCAGCCACCACCACCACCCCCCCCCCCCAGTGTGGCTCTAGCAGGCCACCACTGTACTAGAGGAGCTGAGCTCCTGACTAAGGACAATGGAGATGAGCCACTGTCCTGTGGCCCTGGGTGAGAACCAGCTGTGGCAGGGGTTAGGCTCACCTGGGTATAGGTATCTGTAATGGAATAGTCCACGAGGACCATCACCAGGATGGAGATGGGGATGCCAAAATCCCCAATGAGGCGGCGAGCCTGCAGAGGGCCAGGTGGGGGAAGTAGAGGCAGATGGAGGGTCAGGGGACTTCCCTGGGCTTTCTATCCTAACCCTTTTGAAGTGCTGGCTTCACCCTCTCAGCAGCTCTAAGCTCTCTCTACCTATGCCAGCAGGGCTGTCAGCATTTTGTTCAGGTAAAACTTCTCTTGGGGACTATGAAAAGTGCCCAACGAGGAGGGTTCTGCTGGGATAGAGGCCACCCACACTTGGTTTGGGGCCATGGGTTGGCCAAAGGAAAGAAAGGGGCACAGTTGCTAACTGGAACCAGGCCTGGCAATGACAGCAGGAATTGCGGGGCCCACACGGGCGCCACACCCCACAGCTACCCACCTTGCCACCCAGGAAGCGGCTGTTCCTAAACTTTCGCAGGAAGAAGGCAATGAGAAAGGTCCCAAGCATGAGAATGAGGGACAGAAGAGCTGTGTTGGGCTGGTTCCTGGGGCCCGGTGGTCCCTCAGTGGGTGGCAGGGCACTGCCATTTATCTCTAGGCCAGCCTCCAGGCCCCCCTCAGGGGGGTAGAATGGCAGTAGTGGGTGCTCTGTGAACACCTGTGTGTAATAACAAAGGTACCTAATCAGTCACTTGGACAGATGGCCCCGATTCCATCACCTTCAGTGTACTTATGAGAGAGAATGTGGACCTCACATACACAGCCAACAGTGACAGACTTCCAGCAACATCACACACATACATACATACCCCTACAAAAGGTGACTCGAGGACACCGAGGCCCTTAGCACTGTCAGTATCCGCACTCTATCACCCGCCCACACACGTGAGTTCTCTTCTCTAGGCCTCCCATTCGCTGCCGAGAGCCTAGCACCGGCATTCTTTCAGTCTTGGTCACTCCCATTCAGTTCACACTCAGCTCAGAGGGTCCCTGAACCCTTACATACCCATGCCCAGTGGAGCCCATCTTCTCAACCCCTCTGCCCCATGCGCCATGCCCTCCCATCCCACCCTCTCTGGGGCTCTATCCAGACCCATCTCCACCCACCCGCTCCGGACCACCACCTTGTAGAGTTTATGGAAGGTCTCATAGATGAAAATGAGTGAGATGAGGAAAGCGAAGATCTCCTGGGTGAAAGGCGAGATGTAGCGGACCAGGAAGCTGCCTTCAGCGGCCACCAGGGCAAGGACGAACACCACCAGCCAAAGGCCAACCCACACCCGGCCAGTGAGGTACTCCAGGTCCTGGGACTGGCAGAACTGGAGGCAGGAGGAAGCTGGTTACCTCAAGGCGGTCTGCCTTACACTTTGGTGCTTCATAGGAGACTGAAGGCACCTATCACTGAAACAAGAAAGGGCACACGGAGCAAGAGGCAGGAAGAAGGCAGTCCCTCAGCCCTTACCTTGAAGAAGGCTTCTTCAAAGACCAGCAGCGGCCCAGAGAAGCCAACCACGAGTAGTGGCTGGGCCCCCAGCAGAGAGAAGAGGACGCCAAGCACAGCAGTGGACACAATCAGCTCCGACACACCCATCAGTCCCTCCGTCTTCTCTCCTAGGGCAGGAAGGGCAGGGGGTGGCTCTAGCTGGATCTTTTCTACCTGTCTTTATCTAGCTTATCCTAACTGCAGACTCCAACAAAAGTAAAACAGGCCCCCACAGTGACACTCAGGGCCCCTCCCCACCCTGCAATGCCTCGTGCCTTCCCATTAGTCCCAGAGCGATTCCAGGGCATCATCTCTGGCATCTCTTCCACACCCTTAACCCTCGAAAACAAGCCCTGGGATCCCCTGACCCAGCAGCTCCCTAAGGTAGTCACATCTTTCCTAGCCCCCAACCATCAACTCCCTAAGGTGATCCCTGGTATACCATGAGCCAGAAACCTTGCAGGTGGCTGTGCCCCCAAAACAGCCACAGGAGTCCCAAACATCCTGTCCCTGCCCCTTACCTAGCAGACCCCCAAAGGTGATGGCAGGGCTGAGGGCTGCAAAGTAGATGAAGAGGACGGCGGCCACGCACTGCGAGTGGAGGGCGTCCCGCAGGTCGCTGGGGTAGTGCGGGTACCGGCGCTTCACGTCCCGGACGAGTCCGCCAAATACCGAGCCCGTCCGCAGCAGGGGGTCGTCATCAGGGGCTGCCTCAGAGCCCCCCAACTCCAAAGGCAGCTCTATGGAAATAAGGGGCTATTTGAACACGGACCACTCCCTCCTGCTTGAAGGCCCCTCGGCCCTGTCCAGCCAGACCTTGGTGTCAAGAATGAGAAACTAAAGTTGACACAAAGTACTTGGGAATGAAGGAGGAGAGGGGAAGTCAGATCAGGGCTGGAGTCAACGCCTTAGGCCCTGGGATGGGAAAGTGTGTGTGTTGCAAGACAAGGCCCCAAAAGATCTGACCTTTCCCGGGGGCCATGTAGCCTCCCCGCGTGGTCATCTCAACTTTGGTCTGTTCCCGCTCACGTCGCTTCCTCAGAAGCTCACGCTGGTAGGCAGCCACTGAGCGCAGCAGGTCACGGCCCTCCACCTCTGATGGGGGGATCACGATGCTGCCATCCAGGAACTCGCTGATGGCACTTAGGAGGTCTTGCCGGTCATCTGCCTGGTAGGCAGCCTCATGGAACAGCTGGGGATAATGGGAAAGGCTGTGACTCACAGAGAAAGTCCAGGAGACCCTCGAAAGAGGACTAGAGGTAGGTGTGGGGTCACAGAGCTACAGAAGGATGAATGGTCTGCCATATACACCAGTCCAGTCTAGCAGTAACAGTTGTCAAAATATTAGTCCAGGTCCCTGTAGGCCAGCAGATAATCACTGCCCTGAACCTCCCAGAAATCCTCACTTCCCTTTGGGGTATCCAGACTTTTCCACACATGGCAACTAAAGTGGGACCACCTGGCTTAGCAGAGGCTTTCAGGGCTACTTTGATTGGGCAGCACCCATACCCTACAGACTGAGAAATTTTCCAAATACAGCATGTCCTGTTCAAGCCCAGAGAAGCTATAGCAAACATTAACACAGTGGCCTCCCATTCAAGGCCCATTATATCCAAAGCTTTGGGGCCTAGACTTCTCTCCCCCTCTAGCATCAGTCCTTTCTATGCCCCAGCCCATAGTTCCCCTTTCTACTCTGGGAAAATAGCTTGCCCAATTCTACTCATAAGTGTTGTCCCCACCAGGAAAGGCTCTAGCACCTGCCTCCTTAAGCATCATTCTGAGAGGGCCAGGGAACCAGCCTAGAGAGCCCAGCCAGGGAATACAGAACCTACCTTGTCAGACATGAGAGTGGCAATGGAACGCCCAAGCTCGTGATAGTCAGTGCTAGTATGGCTGGGCCCAAGCATCACAAAGAGAAAGCGGACAGGGACAGGAACCTCCAGCACAGATTCCAAGAGCACAGCCTCACTCAGTCTCACAAAAGCTGCCGCTGGCTGCTCCAAGAAAGGCACACAGCCTAGAGAAAGAAGAAGGCAGAGGGTGCTAGGCAAAGGACAGCAGTCAATACAGATACTGCACGGGAGATCTCAGGCTTTGATGTGCATCTAAGAGGGTCGTGCATTGCACAAGGAAGTCTCAATAAAGGGGTCCTGGTCATGTATGTGTTTATACGCTATTTCAATTTACCAGTAGATGGAAATTAAGGACATTAAATAAGGGTTGCTTTTTCTAATTCTCACAGTGGTGATACATGGACAAGAAGCAGTCCAAGATGGCAGAGAACTGAATAAGAAGCAGGCAGGAATAAGTGAAGAAAGAGTCTCTGGCCAGAGCACAAGATAAACAAGCCACAACAGAGGCCTACACTCTGTAGCTCCCGCTCCTAGTGCCCAGCTCGCCTCACCTACAAGCACGACAGTGGCCTCAGCATCTTCAGGGATCTTCTCCAGCAGCTTCAGGCTCTTCCCTCGGTGACCATCTCCCCCAGGCATGTGGAGGGGCTTCTAAGGACGCAGAACTGGAATAGGGCTGGGACCCAGACTGGAGGCCATGGCAGGCCCTCCCATCCCTCCATCCAGGCCTGGATCTGGGCCTTGCACTCTCCCTTCCCTTCTTAGGCAGGAACTGGTGGTACCACCACGTCACAGCAAGAGGGGACCAGCCCAGAATCTGGACTCTTCCTCCAGCCGCAGCCTTGTCTTGTTTCAAGGGTACTCATGATCTGCCTCAGCATCACATTTAACCCTGTCTCTAGCCCAGTGACCCCTCATAAATGTCACCAGCAGATCCCCAGTGTGCCTAGCACAGTACTAAGCATCCCACCTTCCCAACCTGGTCAACAAAGTCACTGATGTCCTTGACTCAAACTGGACATTCTCTTAGTTCCCTGCCCAGCCACAGCAAGGCCACTGACCTCCTTGGCATCAGGGTCGTGCGGCCAGAGTGGGGCTGGCTCCCCAAGGTCATCAGTCATGGTAGACACCACACCATCAGGACCGTGGCTAGGCGTTGGGTGATGATTCCCCAGGACTGAGTTCACACTGGAGCTCGACGGGTTTCGAGGGAAGAAGCCACCGTCCTTGTCATCGTTAGGATGGCTGGAGAAGGGGAAGCAAGCTGGGTTAGGAAGAGAAGCTTATGATTACAGGAGAGGCCACAGGAGTAAAAAGTGCAGGGTCAAAGCCTCCATCCACTGTCTTAGAGTGAAAACTTTCTAATGGCTGGAGCTATAGAAAGACAAAAGGGAAGTGAGTGTCCCACCACTTTTGGTATTTAAGGAAGGGCTGAGAGCCACTTGGAAGAGTCTGTGCTCTTGGAAGAGCAGCTGTACCAGACAGATCCCTTCAGGGTACCCTGCCCACACCTGTGTTTCAGTAGCAGGGTACGCAGGACACTGGCCCTGTCTTCTGGTCGGATCTGGTCTGATACAATCATGGTCTCCACCACAAGATGTGCAATGCCTGGAAGGGTGGTTTGCTCCAAGTCCAGGAGGGCCGCTCCTAGGATACAGTCAAGGCAGCGTATGTCCTTTCAGATAGGAAAGCCACTGCTCCCCAAGGAGAGGCGAAAGTGTACCCAACAAACCCAGGCGTGTGGCCATGGGCAGCTAAGAGGAGGAGTATGAAAACAAAACACAGAAATGAGGACAGGAAGTGAGGGGAACCCCTTCTCACTATGAAAGGGGAAGTCACATGTAAATCTGCAACATGGATACTATGTCCACTATGTGCCAGGTACAGTTCTAGGCACCAACGCACAGCCCCACTCCTCTAGTGATCAGACTCCACGGCCCCAAAGATCTCACCTGTGCCCAGAACCCCAGGGAGCAGTCCCAGGACACTAGGCAGCTTGACACAGGCTAAGCTCTGTGGTTATGAGGAGGGAAGGCAGCCCAGGCCAGGCAGGAGGACTCCTACCCTGAGCAATGGTCCTTCTGAGCTCCAGGAGGCTGCGGAAGGAGAGCGAGGCAACATGGGGCTTCCCCCAGCGCTCCGTCTCCTCCTCCACATCCTCTTCAAACTTGATCCAACGAGCTGTCTCCCGCCAGTGGGGCTCCTGGCTGCGGTCCAGCATCAGCTCATTCAGTTCCACGAACACCTGGGGTGGGGACCGAGGTAAGGTCCTAGGGGCCACCAGGTGGGAGGAACAGGCTGGCATGGGGGACATGGCCATGGGACAAGTCAGGGCACAGCTGGTATAGGCCTACCCACTCAGAATCCTGTACCTCGTGAGGCCTCCGGTCCAGCTTCTTTTTCTTTTTCTTCCTGCGCAGGATGGGGGCCAAGCCACTGGGACTTCCCCTCACACTCTGTGTCCGTGATGGCTTCTTCACTAAGTGCCGCCGCACACCAGGGTTGTCCTCTAGTCGGTGACCTGAACAGAAGGTGGGCTTGGCAGTCCCATGGGTCTAACTCAAGCCTTGAGGTCACAGCTCAGGGAAACTAGACCCTGTTCCACACAAATGGTCTACCCAGTGGGTGCTATAGTCACCAAAGGGCCATACTCCCAGGACCACAAGATCCAAAGTGGCCATTTCCTGGATTAGGAGACTGACCCTCAGAAAGGCAGAAGACAAGCCCAGAGTCACACAGGAGATCACTAGCCAAGTTAAAACAAAAAGGCTCCAACAAGTCCATAGGCCTAGTTGGACTCTCCAGCACTCCATAATGAACATCCCGCCCCTGTGGGTCCCTGTGACGGAAACTCTGTCTCCAACATATCCATATGCCTTCTCTTGGCACCTAGGTCCCCTCCCTGTGAGTACACTTCCTTCAGACTTCCCTCTTTCCCCTTTTCCCTTTCCTGGCCAGCAGCTAGACAGGGGCTGGCCACCCAGTTACTCACAAGCAGCTGCCTCTGCCATGGGGCTTGGCTGACCCCTGATGGGATCCCACAGGCCATAGTCCTCAAAGTCCAGCACAAACATTTCTAAGTCCTCTGAGAGCAGCAAGTCGCCAGGGCTGGAAGCTGGATTCCTCCCAGGGCTCTGGCCCTCAGTGTCCCCAGGCCCAGGGCTCAGTGCCCCATTGGACTCCATGACCTTGTCCGGCAGGCTCATCATGCTGCTCCCTCCCAGAATCTCAGTTCTCCTAAGAGGTGGGAGCCTGGGCAGCAATGGTCTGTGTCCAGGCAGAGCTGGAGATGGCATGGCCACCTGACCTCAACTCCTCATGTCCCCAAGCCTGCTCCTTGCTGCTTCCAGCCCCAATCCTGGGTCTGTAAACACGCCCTCCCCATAACCCACCCCCACCTCCCGCCCCATCCTGCTGCTGTGGCTGCTGCAACTGCTGCCATCGGATTGTTCCTGTCCCTGTCCTCAGGCCCTGGCAACTTTCCATGACGTACTGAACTCAAAACCCTACCCTCCCCCGCCCCTTGCCCACACCCTGTGGTTCTGAAGAGAAGGAGGGCGGGACCAGTGATGCCCCTAGCCTGGGCACAGAGCTCTGTGGGTGATGACAGGTGGCATCGAAACCAGGGTGCTGATAAGACGGAAGGAATGTGCAGAGATCACAGCCAGGCCTAGCCAACAGTGGTGGGCCGGAGGTAAGGGAGGCCCTGGCACTGGGAGAAGCAGGGGCCTGGCAGAAGGCTAGCCTACAGGGGCTGGTTTGAAGGGGAGTAAAGAGCAAAGGGATAAAGGAGTCAGGAGAGAAGGATATGATGTCCTCAAATGCCACATGGGCATTTCAAGGGTGACTCAGAGGACAGAATTAGGACTAAAGGGGAGAGGTGTCAGAAGAGAAATATCAGCTCTGGCAGAAAGGTAGTTTGGTGAGGTAGTAAGCTCCTTGTCACTGACAACATTTCACCGCACAGAGGAGAGCACAGGTACCCTCCAGGTCCCTGGGAGGCTAGAGGCCTCTGAGAGTGGCTGTGGGGGCAGCTGTGGGGTCTCACTCACTCTTCATGTCATCCAGGTCTGCAGAGCCCAGCATCTGAGCCTCTGCCTCATCTGTGGGCACCTGCTGCTCTGGGCCAGCTGGGTTTCCCAGGGCACTGCCTGGGCACAGTCGCTCACGCAGGTCATAACTGGCCAGTGGGCTCCAGGGCCGGCTCTTCTCAGCAGCAACCCGGGAGGCCCGAGCTCGGGGACTGGGGGAGCTGAGGAGGCAACAAGCAGCCATGGACTTGACAGGGAAAGGTAGTGGATATTCCCAGCTAGGAGGTCCCAATACCTTCCCAGCTTGGGGGCTCAGTGTGAATGCTGGGGCACCACACAAACGCTTCTCTCTGCCATCACACTGGTTCCTCATCCCTCTTGTATCCCCTCCTTGTCACTCTGACACTTGGTCCTCAGGGACTCAATCTCTTGGCTCTCCTCTTGCCCATTTTCTACCCACTACCTCCAGACCCTGTCCTCTCTCCCTTGTAAACCATGTGGATAAACAAGGCTGCGCCCTAGCTTTGCTTCTCTGGGTCACAACCAATGACATGCCTCAGGGTCAGGAAGGAGGACCATCAGGTGCCTTTGGCCTGACTGCTCTATGCTGGGCTGGGTCCTGCCAAAGGAATACTGGACCAGTACCTGACCACATGCTGTGGGCTCTGGTTGGAGTGCAGGCCCACAGATGGCAGGGGCTTGATGCTGGCTGCCCTTCTAGAGAGACCTGGGCTGTCATCCTCATCGCTTCCGATGGAGAACTACAGGCAAAGAGACATGTCCTGGACCCTGCCCGACTTAGCACCAGTTCCCATCCACCCACTACCTGCAACCCTCCCAGACCAGCACTTTCCTCCAAGGGGAAGGCTCTTACCTTTGCTTTCTGAGGGGACCCTGAGAGTGGGGGCTCCAAGGGTTCTGCCTCAGACTCCCCTTCATCTTCCTCCTCCTCCTCATCTGCTCCCAGTCCCCCCTCTTCCTGGATAGGTGGAGTCCCCTCAGAGGGGGGAGCAGAGGTTTTCTCCTTCTTCCTCTTCCTCCTGGTATGCCGGGCAGAGGTGGGGGGCGGTCGCCGCAGCTTGTGGGGTGGAGGCAGGCGCGCCGAGAGCGGGTGGTGGGTGTGGTGGGATGTGTGCCGGTGAACTAGGGGTGCAGGAGAGCCAGTTGAGGCCCCCACAGCAGAAGGGGGGGCCCAGTCAAAGGGCACACACCTTATTCTAGCTAAAGTCTTCAAAAAAATGCACTCTGTTCCTTTCTCCAGAGCCAGACTCCCCCCTACCCCAGAGCTAGAGTCCATGATCTTGTTATTGGTAAGGCCTGGTAAAGTGGGGGACAAGAGTGAAGGGAAGGTCACAAAGAGGAGGTTGGATGGAGACATGATACAGAAAGGTAGAAAAAGAGGGCAGAAGGAGGCTACAACAAGCCAGAGGACAGAGTGATCAGGGTCAGAGGGAAGATGAAGGTTACTGAGAAAGACTGTAGGCCCGTCTTCCTACATCTCCCCTAATCAGGGTCCCAGCTCCCCTTGGCAGGTGGACAGGCAATGGGTAGGGGAGGCGGGATGACTTAACATGGCGTGGTGGCCCAGCATAAAGTCCAGCACAGTGTCCAGCATAGGATGGCACTGGGTGACCAAGCCTGAGGTGAGCGCAGTGATGGTGGCGATGAAGGTGATGGTGGTGAAGGCGGCCACACTAGGGGTCCCCGGGCTACCCACACTCAAAGTCCCGCTCGCTGTAGCTGCGGCTGGACTTCTCCGGGTCCCAGGCCGGGGGCTTGCTGATGAGGTCCCCAAACCTGCTCACGGCCAAGGTCTTGCCCAAGTCATCATCTTCTTCTTCCGTGTCTGGACCCAGAGGGGGCTCCTCCAAGGGCACCCGGACCTGCAGGCCCACAGAGCCTCTCCTAAGGACTTCTGGCCCAAGAAAGCCCAACACCCACCCCAATTCCATGCACTGTTTGGGGTGCAAAGACAGCAGGGTCCATCTCGACAGCCCCTTCGCCCTGCAACCCAGGCCTGGGCTGGCATCCCGAAACCACCTCTCCAGGCTTCCAGGCCTTGGGAGGACAGAGGATCGCGGGTCTGAAAAACGTCCAAGACCTCTTTCCCCATACTCCCAGCCGAGCTCCATCCCTGGATCCGGCGGTCCCAGGGTCAGCCAGAGGACGTCCCGGCCGGCCCCTTCCCCGTCCTTCCCCTCCTCTTCTCCCGGTCCCGCGCGCCGTCACCTGGGGGAGGGGGGAGGCGCCCCCGGGCGGTGGGATCACTCCGTTGGCCATGGCCGGGCGGGCGGCGGAGGAAGCTCTCGTTCGCTGAGGAATCGGAGCCCCGGGTAAGAAGGGGGCGCTGCGGGGCCTAGTGGCGAGCCCTGGTGGGAAGGGCGAGGTTAGGATCGTCACGCTCGCGCCCCCTCCACAGGCCGAAACCCCGCGCCTAGCCCAGCGCCCCCAAAGGCCGCGCCGTGCCCGATGCAGCCGGGGCCCCGCCCGGCCGCGCCCCACAGTACCTCAGGGAGGCTGCTGGCCACGGCCGGGCCGCCGCCCCCATGCCCTCCCCGCCAGCTTGGGGCGCGGCCGTGGGCGCCCCGCTGGCCTGTCGCGGCGCAGACCGGCGGGCAGACGCAGGCGCCGGAGCCCGCAGCCCGCGGCTCCACCTCCTCGCGCCCCGCTTCGCCGCCGCCGCCGCCCGGCCGCACAATGGGAGCGGGAATGGTGACTCACCCGCCCTGGCCGGCACGGGCCCTGCAGAACCCCACCTGCCCGCGCGCTCCTTCTCCTGGCGCCCCACGCATCGCTGGCGGCGGTGCTCGGCCCTCAATTCCCAGAATCCCCCACACTCCCCCACCTTGCTAGTAGCCTCCCCTCCCCTCAGAGCGCTGGAGGAGACCCCTGTACAGACGCAAGCACCCACCGCCTTGGGTGCTTGGGAATGGAGATCACTGACACCCGAAAGCACCCACCGCCTGCCCTTGAAGTCCCAGTACAGCAGATGCCCCTCAAAGGCTCAGCCTCTGGTACTGGGTACCACCCACCATTTGACCTTGGCATATGACCTCCCCTCACTTTGCCTAAAATTTCCGCATTCGTGGCCTTACCGAGCTCAAATAGGAGTATTCCCAAGTAACTCCCAACAGTCTGTAGCTCAGTGTCCATCTTTCCTCTCTCTCCTCCCCTTACCCCTTGGAGGTCACATCTTATGAGGTCACATCTCACGTTCCAAGGGCAAAGTTCTTCCGCAGGAACTTCTGAATGCCCCCTTCTTCCTCTTCTTCTTCTTCTTCTTCTTCTTCTTCTTCTTCTTCTTCTTCTTCTTCTTCTTTTATTTATTTTTTTTTTTTAGACAGGGTCTGGCTTTGTAGCATAGGCTGGTCCTGAACTCACCATGGAGCCCAGGCTGGCCTTGGACTCACAGCAATCCTCCTATTTCAGTCTCCTGAGTGCGGGTGTTGCAGGAATGCGCCACCCTGCCAGGCTTATGTGGTGCTGGGGAATAGAACTCAGGCACTTAGCGTTTGCTAGCTCAGCACTCTAACGGCTGAGCCCTTGAAGCCCAATCTGACCTGCCTTAGATCTCTCTGAAACCCTAACACAATACCAGACTCATAAGAGCCCTTCGGTAAACATCTGCAAATCTACAAAAGCCACATCTCTGGATCCCGAGGATAAACATGAGGTCTGGAAGAACTGGGGATGAGGGTGATGGGCAGCAGCAGGTGGGCTAGCCAGGTCGAGAGGAGAAAACAACCGTAGGAGCAGCAGGGGGAATGGACAGAGGAAAGGACAGGCTCTATGACCTTAAGCTCGAACTTACCCTTCTGACCCTTCCCTTGTCAGGATCCCTGCCCAACCTGAGGAGTTACCACATGCAGACCTCCATGGAGGAGAAGGTAAGGGAGCAAGAGCTACTGGACACCCCCATGCTTTGTGCTTGCCACCCCATTCTGGTCAGCTCCTCCATATTTCCTGCCCCATCTCGGAGAGCTATATTGCTCCCTGAAAGAGATTCAAAAGGGCTTTTTAAGTTGCCACAGTCACAGCCAGGAAGGAAGCTGTTGGCAGATTTGGACATCATTGGGCACTTTTGGTGTGTGGACGGTGACTGCCCCAGCCACAGGCATTTAATTGCTCCAGCCCCCCAAATATCCTCCCAGTTCACAGGGTAGTGAAACAAGATGCCAGCATCAGCTGCACAGAACCAACAGGTATGTTCTGTCTCAAAATTTAGAACATGAGACCCATCTGATGGGGGTTGAATTGTATCCCCCAAAACTGATATGTTAAGTCTTAACCTTCAGTACCTCAGAACTGTCCCCTTATTAGGAAATAAAGTCAATACAAATGTTAAGATAAGGCCATACTTATGGAATAGGATAGGATCCTTATTCAATAAGATGCTGCCTCCTGAAAAGGGGAGATTTGAAGAAAACACTGAAGACTGGGGTTATGTTACCACAAGCTGTCAGAACTACCAGAAGCTAAGAGAAAGGCCTGAAGCAGGTCCTTCCCTAGCATCTTCAGAGATATACCTTGATGTTAGAATCTTGGCCTCTAGACCTGTGTGACAAGAAATGGCCACTGCTTAAGCTACCCCGTTTGTGGTACCTTGTTACAGCAGTCCTAGTAACTAGCTAACAAGCTCTTCCCACTCTTTTGCTTTAGAGAAATTCTGTCTCCCCATTCTGAGCCAGGTAACTTAGTTTCAAGTCTCTAGCCTGAGTGTTGTTTCTGCAGGGCCTTCACCAGAGATGCTTAAGAGCCTTGAAGGCTTCTCCTTTTGAGAGCATTGTGTGAGGGTCCTCTGATCCTCAGACTCCCCGTGACAACAAGGTGCTGCTTCCTCTTATAGCCTATGAAGTCACACAGCAGCCACTTGCTGGTGCTCTGGTACACTGGGCCCTATACATCCTGTATACTCTGAGGGAATCACATGACTGTTTTATCTGAGGATCCCACCCCAGAGAGGATGCTGGCACAGGTTGTCCTCTATAAGGGCCCAGTGGGAGGTCCTCAGCCCACCACAATCAGTAGTTTTGGTCTATACTCTCCCAAGCACCTTCTGCTCTCCTCTGCCCCTTTGGGATGATGGAGTAAAATCATATCTGGAAGGGGCTTCAGAAACCCATGTTCACCTTTCATCCTAGGTGGTACTAGCAGGAGATGCTCACACCTACTAGTTATCACCTACCAGCTCAGTCTATTCGACAGGATATATGCTTTTATTAAGTTTGCAGAGCTCCTCAATCCCTGCCTTCCACCTGCACTTTTCAGTCCCCTACAGTGTGTCCCTGATGGGGTCTTCATTTTGTGACAAGAGGACATTTTTTTTGTATGCACAAAAGATAGCCACGGTAGGTGTATGTCAATTCCCAGCCCAGAGCCTATAGATACTCACATGGTGACAGGAAAGGTGACAGCAAAGTTCAGATCCAGTGCCAGGCAACCTCAGAGCAGCATCCACCCCACATAGCCTCCATCAACGTCCAATCTAACTTGAATTTCCTGCTCTGCATGCTGATGCCCCAGGATGCTTGTCTGGCACATGAAATGCCACATGGCCTGCCCCTTTGGGTAGTCCAACGGAACATGACCCATACCACCACACTACCCAGATTTGGAGACACAAGCATAAAGCTCCCTGGGTTCCCCACAAATGGGCCAGGAGCGTCTTAGAGGTGGATTTCTCTCGTAGCCATTCCCTGTCTTACAGTCTGACATGTTAGGAACTGGAGCAATATGGCCATTATTTTTCATTGGTGGCCACCCAAGCCTCTGAAACTCCTGTCTTATGCCTTGGTCATTTTTCACATTATAAGTCCATTTATGCCGTATAATGTTGAAGCCAGAAAACTCTTGTGTTCTGAATCCCTTGCAGCTGGGATGAAGATTCTCACTTGGGTTCCGCCAATCAGACTTGCTGTGAAAGATTTTAATTCAGAAGTAAGCAATGTGCACAAGGTATTTCACTGCTTTGAGCAGGGAAACGGGTAAAATCAAGTGGCTTTTCTACAGGCAGCAGCAGCAGAAGCATTGGTGTCTCCGGTAGTCATGTTTCTGCTAGAGAAACTCAGATGATCACTAGTCAGGATTCCTAGCTCTCTATTCCTCCCCAAAATACAACCTAAAATTTGCTATTTTCTTTCATAAATTCCTTTCCAGCTTAAGGTACCTGTTGTTTGCAACAAGGCACCCTGACTGACAGAGTCAAGCAAAGGGCTTTGAGCTCAGGCAAGAGGCATGAGTAGTGCTGGCATTAGAGAGCTAGCAAGGAGAATATAAGAGTGGTCCCCTTGTTTACAGTCCAGGTGGCCTCTGCCTCTCTTATAAGTTACTTATCATTCCTCTTCATCTCCATCTTGTATTCATAACGACCATGGTGATGATAACTTTGTTAACTGAAAAGCAGGTGGTGCTTTCCAACATACAAGCTTCTTCAATATTAATATTCTCATGGTCCTCTCACTAACACCCTCTGAGATAACAGCATCCTAATCCCATTTTACAAGTGGGAGAAATGAGGCTCTGGAAATACAAATGGCTTGCTCAAGTTCCAAAGTTTTTGTTTTTTTAGACAAGGTCTTGATCTAGATGGTCCTGTGCTCACTAGGTAACTCAGGCTGGCCTCAATCTCATGGCAAATCCAGCCTCTTGTGCACTGGGATTTCAAGCGTGCACCACACCACACACTGCTAGTATGTGGTTCTAGGCGATTGAATCTGGGATCTCCTGTTTCCTAGGTAAGTGCTCCAATCACTGAGCTACACCTCCAGCCTCTGGTATTTTTTTTAATACCGGGTATTGAATTCAGGGCCTTCACCATGAGCTACATTCCCCAATCCTTTTTTACTTTTTAATTTTGAGGCAGCCTCACTAAATTAGTAAGTTGTCCAAGCTGGGCTCAAACTTGTATCCCACCTGCCTCAGCCTCCCAAAGTACTATGATTATAGATGGATATCACCATTCCTGCTTCCCAGGTAGATTTTTTTTTTTCAGGAAGCTACCCCTTTGTTCCTAGAGGCTGTAGTAAAGGGGAGAAGTTAAACATGAGACCCCTGGAGCCAAGTACTCTAAGTTCATACCCCAGCTCAGCCACCTAATAATTTATGACCTAGGGCAATTTATATATTACCCTCCCTGAGATTCAGAGTCTGGAGTTTCTGAAAGGATAAAAATCCCTGAAGAAAGTGAAGAGAACTGAGTGCTCACTAAATATTAGCTCGTTTCAATATTATGACAAATGAAAGAGACACAAATGCCCAGAAGTTCTCAGACTAACTTGCAATGTGAAAAATAACATGTACACACACAAGTGTACAAGTAGAAGTTTATGTACACTTACATGACACAGAGTCAAATTAAAGACACTATGAGCTGAGTGTGGTGGTGCACACCTACAATCACAGCTACTTGGGAGGGTGAGGTAGGAGAGTTACGAGTTCAAGCTCACCCTGAGCAACTTAGTGACTTAGCAAGACCCTATCTCAAAATTAAAAAAAAATAAAGATGAGGGAGCTAGGGACATAGCTTAATAATCACAGTGCTTGCCTAAGATGTGCGAGACCCCAGGTTCAATCTCCCATTACCACATACCAGCTGGGCGTGATGGTGCATGTCTGTAATCCCAGCACTCTACAGGATGAAACAAGAGACTTGCTGTGACTCCTAGGCTAATGCAGGCTACACAGTGAGGTCAGAGCCAGTCTTTACTACAGAGTGAAACTCTAGGGGGAAAAAAGGAGGCTATGAGCTGGATACCCAGTACCACCAAAAAAAAAAAAAAAAAAGGCTATCATTTAGCACTCCCTAGTTCAATAGCCAGTATAATTGAACAAACAAGGCAGGGAAATCCAGAATGGATCACCACCAGGGAGATTCCAGCAGTGCTTGGCCATTGAACCCATCTTGCTTTTTAGTTAATGTTTTCATTATTTATTTGTTTATTGGTGCTAGGGATCAAACCCAGTGGCTTGTGTATGCCAAACAAGTGCTCAACCACTAAGCTACAACTCCAGCCCCAGTAGACCAGTCTTTACTTCAAAAGCCCTAACTCAGCAGGCTGAAGAGCTTTTGGAAAAGGTTCAGCAAGCCCCAGGTTATCATGCAGACTCTTGCCAAAAATATCTCCCTGCTTCCCACAGCAGGGCACCCAGTGCCATTTACTGTTGACTGGGCTTGTGATGAGTAAGACATTTTTACAGGAGAGGTAACATGGCATTGAGAAAAGGCCCAGGCTCTGGAGTTAGAGATGCTATATGTAAGTACAAATTCAACCCTTGGCACAGAGTAGGTGCTCAGTAATTGTCACAGTTATTTACTATTGGTTATTCTGCAGTGGTTTATCCCATCATAATCCATGTGTCCCTCAGTAAACCTGGACTCAGCTTTGACACAAGTTCGACCTCTCGTCAGCCCCACCATCCCTGAGGGTTCTCTCACCCGACAGGATCCATCTTCCCACCTGGTATTCCTGGTGTATTTGTCACTAGAGGAGCATCGTGCATCGTTCACACTGCTCCTCTGCCCCTACCTGAGCAAGATGGCTGCTTTGAATTTTACCGTTATGCGGGGGAAATGGGTGGAACCGGGGGAAATGGGTGGAACCGAGAGCAAAGCAGTCTACCCGCCTTTCTCCCTTTTGTTCATTTGAAGCCAAAGCCTCAGGAAACTGGAGGTTTCAAGGGAAGAAAAGGAGGCAAGCTAGCAGCAAAGACAATGTCTTGGACAGAAAGGGGAGAGGTAGAAGAGCAGCCCTTTCCCCTCCCAGTCAATAAAGCAGAAAGAGGGCTGGAGGAATGGTACAGCAGTGAAAGCACTGGCCTAGCAGGCACAAGGCCCTGAGTTTGATTCCCAAGCATCACATAAAGCCAGGTGTGGTGGCACACACCTGTAATCCCAGCACTCAGGAGGCTGAGACAGAATTGCCATGAATCTAAGGCTAGCCTGGGCTACGCAGTAAGTTCAGGACCAGTCTGGGTTACAGAGCAAGATCCTGCCTCAAAAATAAATAAACAAATAAATAAGCAAAAGGAGGCTTCCTGTGGTGGTTTGGATCTGGAGTGCCCCCAAAAGCCTCATGTTCCTATGGATACTGGGTAGGGTTGGGAGGTGGGGCCTGGCTGGAAGAGGTAGATGCTTGGGGCTTGACCTGGAGGGGAGTGTACTGGTTCTACCCTTCCTCCCAGTTCTCTTATTTCTACCATGCTGTGAGGATCTCTGTCTCCAGGAGCCCCAGTTCCATCCCTGCCATGTGATTCCACCATTTTCCAGCCACCCACCTGTGAAAGGACTGAGGCCTTCTGAAACTGTAAGCTACAATAAATCTTTCCTAAGTTGTGGATGTCAGGTATTGAATCACAGCAATGAAAAAGTAACTAAGACACTCCCCAAGATCTAGAAGGGGAGAGAGTGAGGCCAGGTAGTCCTAACAACCCCATAGGATGGGAACTTGCAACACAGTTGGCTAGCAAATGTTCTAAAGTAGTATTTCAAGCACAGCTAAGTATGTAAGCAAAAACCCAGCCATTCTGTCTATACACATGAAATGTTGTGTATGGATCTGGTAAGGAAAATGGCCTGGGCCCTGCCCTTGAGCAGCTTACAAACAACAAGAAGGCCAGTATGTGATTTATAATTATTAAATGTGCCAAGTGCCATAGAGAGAAAGTCCAGTAACCGAGGAAGGTTAGGTGTCCGGGCCAGGGTCATCCTCAGTAAGGAGGAACAATTAAGAGCAAAGACCTAAAGAACATGAGAAAATTGGTCACACAGAGATGGGTGTGTTGGGGCATCCAGAGAGGGGAGGACATTCCAAGCAGTAGGAGGAGCCTGGAAAAGGCCTGCAGCAGGAAAGAAAGGGTCTGCATGCATCTCTGAGCTGTATTGTTTCACTGGTAGGCTGTGGTATCTCTGAAGTTGGTGCCTTGAGGTGACATACAAAAAAACAGCTGGAGGATGAGTCAGAGTAGGCACCTGAGAAAGCCCAAGAGACAATATGGTTGGACCCAGAATGACCCCCCAAAAGCCTCAAGTATTTGGATGCTAAGGATTACCTACGTAACCAAGTGCTATTAAGTTGGGGGCCTGGTCTGAAGGGGCGGATTATGGGTGTGTGGTAGATTACAGATGTGTGATGGAAGACAGGCGTATAGTAGATTACAGATTATATTCTTTTGGTGGATTAGAGGCTTAAACCTGGAAGGGGTTGAACATTGAAGCTGGACCCAGAAGGGGCAGATATCACTGGGACAGGGCCTGGAAGGGTATATGCCACTTCCTCCCTTTCAGGACTTGGCTTCCTGTTTGTAATACTGTGAGGAGCTGCCTCTACCTTCACCTCTTCCATGTGCTTCCACTGCTCCATTAATGGACTGTGATCTTCTGAAACTGTGAGCTAAAATAATCTTTCCCTCCTCTACTTCACGTATATTGGGTATTCTGTCACAGCAACAACAACAACAACAAAAAAGTAAGACAATGGGTTAATGGAAAGAGCACAAATTCTGCAGGGAGAGGGCTGAAATTAGAGCTCCAGCATCCCTCTAGCAAGATCACCCTATTAACATAAGCCTCAGCTTCCTCACCTGCAAAACAGAGAGCAGCTTCTCCTTCAGGACCATCAGACTAAGTGAGTAACATCACCAAAATGATCAGTACACAGGCCAGCACAAAATGGGTGTTCAAAAGCACTGTTATTAATATACTCTCTTACCATGATCTTTCCATCCTTCACTGCCAGCTCCAAGGCACCCTTCCCTATTTTCTCCCTGGACTACAAACCCCTGAAAACCGGAGCAGATATGATGCTTCCTCATGTCCCTACCCCATCTTTTCCCACAGAGCCTGGCTCACTGAAAGAGCTCAGTAAATGTGGAACTGAAAACAAGTGCACAAGTAATTATAGTAACTAATAAACTGAAGAGTGTTTTGGTGGAGGACAGAGAGGTCACCACAACGAAAATCATCAAATGACACTGGATGAGCCAAGAACAAAAACATGTCCTGGCTCAATCCTATGCTCAGAAGCATCCGTGGTCCCTTCCGAGGCCCTGGGGGAATATCCGCTCATAAATACATGGGCAATAAGACGCAGGCACTGGCTCTTCCTAGGCAACAAAGCAACATGTAGCAACTAGCAGGCAGGCTATTAACCAGCATTTCTTCAATGCTTTATGGCTCATACAATACTTTCACGTACATTCTTGCACTCGACAATTTTGTGAACTGGGTAGGTTACTCATTAGTCTCATGTTCATGCTGTGGATAAGGAACAAAGTTATTTGCTAGCAGTTAAAAAAAAAAAAGTGAGCCACAAAAAATAAGGCATAATCCTATATCTTCCGGATCTAATCCTGTGCTTTGCCCTATACCACAACTACGTCACACTGGACCTCAAGTGGTAGATGCAAAACACAGCATGCACTCAGACATGGGCAATCGGAATACACAGAACCATCTTTCCAAGACTACCCCAGCATCTTAACAGAGAATAAGTAAGAAGTCACCTCACACTCCATGTAGAATGACTCACAAAAAACGGACTCTGTCCTACCAAAAAAGAAGTAGGACCTTCAAGTTGGTTTGTTCCTGCTGCCGAAGTCCCAGGAAGCGATGTTTATACCACTCAGCATTGTCGGGAACCCCAACAGAACCTCGTTTTTGAATGTATATTCAGGTTTAGATGTTTTTTAAAATAAATAAAAATATTTTGGAGCTAGAGGAGTGGCCCAGCAGTTAAAGTGCTTGCTTTGAAAGCTCAAGGCCCTGGGTTCAATTCCCAGCATCATATAAAGCTGGGCATGGTGGTACATGCCTGTAATCCCAACACTCAGGAGGCTGAGGCAGGCGTTTGCCATGAGTCTGAGATCAGCCTGGGCTATATAGTAAGTTCAAGACCAGTCTGGGCTACAGAGTGAGACCCTGTCTAAAAAATTAATATTTTAAGCCCTTAAGACTCTGTCCTCCTTCATCTCTCACCACCCATTTCTTGTTTTGTTCCTCTAGGATTTACTTATACAAATGCAAGCAGATATAAACATATATTTTAATCCTTCCCATCTTCCTTTTACTGAAAATGCAGCGCAGTGCTCTGTTCCAATTTCAGGAGAGATCTTTTCTGCTTTCCAGGAGCCGTGAAGCCTTCCACTGCATGTCCTTCACAGGCCAGACAGGAGCCAGGCAATCAATAAGACTTGATGGAGGGAAAAAGTCAGGCTGAATGCACACATCAATTTCTAGGGACGGTTCAGTGTGAGGCAAGTGCCTCCTGACACCTGTGCCTAGTTTGCATGGCAAAGCAATCATGTTTGCTCAGAGTATTTCAGAGTTTAGAGAGGAGGTGTGTCCATCCAGGGCCCTATCTCCAATAAGGCACAAAGCTGAAATAAGGCACAAACCTGAAAGGTCAACCAGGGGCTGGTGGTACACACCTATAATTCCAGCACTCTAGGAGACTGAGGCAGGAGGATGGCAATTTCAAGCCCAGCACAGGCAATTTAGCAACTTCAGAACACATCTTTAAAAAGGAGTGAGGATACAGTTCAGTGTGAAGCCCCTGATAATGGCTTTACCCTATAACATCTCTGTTGTATTATTAAACAAGGAAAGAGACTTGAAGCACAAAGAATTTTAAAAAGCATCTGGCTTCCACTGGCTCATACTCCACTCTCCTGGTTCATACTTCTCTGTACATAATAATAAATGAGTACAGGTTATTCTGCCCTACCTGGACCACAATACCTAGCCTCTGATGAAGTATGTGCAAAAGAGCCATGGGTGAAGGACAGCTCCAGGCCAGAGGCAGGCAGGACCCTCCTCAGGACCAGAAAACTGGTACAAAATCACCGACAAAAAGGGGCTGTGCACATCACTGACAAAGTGGGCTAATAATTTTGGGAAGTTTAATTCAATTAAAAATTCGGGCAGCTGAAAGCAAAACACAAGTGAATTTATTTTCTGAGCCTCTGTACAAACCTCCTCCACCAACTCTCCTCACCTATAGTTCCCCAAGGATCTGTGCCCCAACAGCTTCCCAACAAGCCCTTTCGAAGAGACAGCATTTTCTCCCTCCCCTCCCAGACGAGGGCACTGGCTAGGCAGAAGCTAATATTAGAAATTAAACTTTTTATGTGTGGAGTTGCTAGTAACTCTTCTGTGGAAGGAATGTGTACATATTAAATTTCTGGATATACAAAATGTAAGTAACAAAAATTTACTTTAGAGGAGACTTAGAACTAGCAATGAAAACATTGCTGTATATTCTTAGGAACCATGTAAACGTTCTCATGCATGTTCAATAACTTCAGGTAAATTTTTTAAATAGTAGCTTTTAAATTTTTCCTCTTAATTTTTAAATACTCTGGCACAAATATTTAGAGATGTGCCAGGCCAAGGTTACATGTGAAAAGCCCAAAACCCTGCTTCTGTCCACACAGACCACAAACTGTCCAAGACCTTAGGCCTAACAACCTAACACAAAAAAGCAAGCTGGATGCATCATATAGCTTAAAATCAGGAATAGAAGCCAAGAACCAGAGCCTCTTTCCATAAGTGCATGGGTGCTGTTTTCATTCTTGTGTGTGAAAATGGATTCCCAACCACAGTGCCTCAAGTTGGACTATAGTGGTTGTTTAGAATTCTCTCAGCAGCTCATACTTGGTTCAAATTGGTTTTTCTCCCCAAATTACAAGGTCATTTAGCTCACATAACCTAAAATTACAGGGCCTGGACCCAGAGGACTCAAAGACAGGATCTGGTCTTATTCTCTCTACCTCAGCTCTACCTTCCTACAAGACTTCTCTACAAGGCTCCACTTTCAAAAATGTTTGCCCCTTAAGTGGGCCCAGTGGCACAGGCCTGTAAATTCTAGCACTTTGTGAAGCTGAAGCAGGAAGATTTCAAGTTCAAGTCCTGAGTAGGCAACTTAGCTGCTTAGCAAGGCTCTGTCTTAAATAAGCAATAAAAAGGGGCTGAGTATATAACTCAGAATGAAGATCTTGTGTTCAATCTCCAATAGAGGAAGCAAGGAAGGAAGGGAGGGAGGGAGGGAGGGAAAAAGGAAGGAAGGAAAGGTACATATGTGGGTAGGTAGGTAGTTTTACCCCTCACGGCCAGCAGCTCCAGCCTGCCCTCTAGACAATTCTCAGGGAAAAAATTTGCCTTTCTTGTTTGTGCCAACCACAAACTTGACCTGAGCGGGTTATACACCATCATGTCACATGTGTATCCCAGGCCAAGTACCATAGCCAGACACAGAGATAGAAGAAGGACTGGGGTTGACCCACTTAAGTCACTGAGCTGGACTGTGAGTAGGTTTACAGGTGCAGAAAATTCTAGATACCAATTCTACTTTCCGTGCCCAACACCCTCTCCAGTGGCCTGAGATCCACACTATCTACTACCAACTGAAATGTAAGAGTGACAGTCTAAGGCCCAGATACTTGACTGACAGTGATCCCATGGCCAGCCACCTGACAGGTCTCCCACAAGTCAGGAGTCCTACTTGATCCCATAAGCCAGGGCCAGAGTAGGATAAGAGACAGGGTCTCAAAGTACAAACAAGGCTGTGCAGGACTGTCCATTCAAGACAAGGTCAGGGCAATGGCAGGCCTTATGAGCAACAATCTGTGTACCATCCATAAATATGGAATGGAAATAACTTTATCAATACCTGAGAAAATGTGCAAGAGAAACATTCCTACTGACCACTTAGCCTGTCCTCTTAAATCAGATAATCTACGAGCCAGACTATTTCTCTCATCCTTCCCTTAGACCATAAATCATTTGGAGTCTCAGTAGCCAGTGCCCAAAGGCTGAAGAAGGCTGCAACCAGTGTCTAGAACCTAGAGCCATGGATGAGAAAAAGGGACCTCCACAGCATGGCTCCTGATGTCAGGCCAGGGTCAATGTAGAAGTTTCATCGGTCAAGGTCCAGAGCTTCCTGGGTCACAGTCCGGAGTCCGATGGAAAACAATTCCTCCCAGGGCTCCCGGATCCAGGCTAGCAGAGCTGTCAGCTGCTCCCGACAAACAACACGGAGTGCCCAGAAGCTTTCTACCCGAGACACCTGGCAAGCCAAGCATTTAACAAGGTGGGATATTCATTCAGCAAGCCACCTGGGATGGGGACTGGGAAGGTCTCTGAAAAGGACCCACCATCCTTTTTGGCTCATCACCTCTTCCCATCCCTATGCCCTTATCATTCCCCAAAACAGATGTTGACTCTGAGCTTTATAAATAATCTAATCAACACTGCTGCCTCTAGAGAGCTTTCCTATTGACTCTTATCTCTAACCTCCTATTGTAGAGAACTTAAGTTCTGGAGTTGGTTCCAAGAAGTATGTGGGTTTAACTCCTGGCTCTACCACTTGTGACCCATCCCCAACCTTCTTTCCTCATTATAAAATAGGACCAATAACCTCTTCACCTGGTATTGTAAAGGTCCAATGGCAATCACACAAGCTCACAGCAGCCAGGTGCCTCGATGAAGGCTTCCCAGCTAATAAAAAGCTGGACTCAAAGTTAGGGTGTTTCTACTGCTGATGCTGCCTCCCTCTCTACCTGATGTTCATCCAAACTCAGTAAGACACCACCCAATTCCTCGCACGCTAATTCTGTGTTCCCTTCACCAGCCTGCTTTTCCTTCAGATCCATCCTGCCTCTAATTCCCAGCATTCCTGACCCCATCACCACATAGCCCTCCATGCCCGGCACCTCCATGCGTATGCACACACATATACACACCTCATCATAGAAGACCAGCCGCAAATCTTCAGGGGCCATGCGATACAGCAGCACAGAGCTCAGACTACTCAGTGGCTGCTGTTCCTTCACGCACACAGAAGGGCCAGGTCCCGAAGGCAGGGCCTTCTCCAAGGCTTCACCAGATGCAGCTGGAAGGGAGGACTCTGTCTGGGACCCTATAGGGTCCTCATCTAACAAGTACAGTGTGGCCAGAGTCAGCAATAGAGACACAGGGCAGGTACTGGGCCCTGGAAGAAAGAGGCAGGAAGAGGCTCAGAGTGGAGAGCCATTAAGGACCAGAATCCCTAGGAGATGATATCTCAGTGCTGCTTGGGAGAAGAGGTGTGATCCACACTCAGAGGGTAGTCGCAAGTAGCCTACACCACTGGGAACCATGCTTCCTTTCCTAGACTCCAAGGATCCTTAGCCCCCAAACCCTCTGAGAGCCAAAACAAAGAAAGCCTGTCCCACTAATCACCCTGCCCTGAAGCAAACAAGGACCCACTGGCCCCCTGACAGGATGAAAGGAGCAGACTGAGCCAATGTGCCTGCATCAGGGGTGCTCAGACCCCAAAGCAAAGTCTCTAAGCAGCTAGGGTCCAGTGTCTCTTGACCCCAGCCAGACAAGGAGGGAACAGATGATGTGAGTGTGCCTGTGAAGAGACTTGCTGTGAGGGCACTGTGAAGGGATAAGAGGGCTGGTCTGGGGCCTGGGACAACAGGGAGTACAGAAACCAAAGCACATCTGCACCAGAGGCCTCACCTTCAACCAGGAACAGCCGGAGGTAGAAGAACTGGGGAGCCTCCAAGGAAGTATCTTGTCCCAGTAGTGGCCTAGGGGGCACGAAAGACACAGGAAGAGGGTCAACTAAAGGGCTGGAAAGGGCTTCAAGACAGGAGAATGGGTCAGGGGTAGACACGAGGCAGGCCTAGGGGAAGGGGTGAGCACGAAGACAGGCAGCATCCCAGTGTTGCATGGCCCAGGGCAGTGTCTGAGTTTAGTGGAAGGATCTGGGCACAAACTCCACCTTGACCTCCTACTGACTCACCACAGCCGATGCTGCGGGGTTACCTCCTCCTCTGTGGCACTGACACAGTTCCTCTGGGTGGGAGGCAGAGACTGCAGGACACCTGGACATGCATACGCCAGTAATAAGAAACATTCAGAAGGCTCTGCTGTCTTCTATTTCAACCTCTCCACCATTCTCCCCAGTTCTGATTTTAAGAACCTCTACAAAGGATGAACCCCATGACCCCTATCTACTGCTGGGCACCCGACAGGGAATGTATCCTAACAGCCCTGCCCAGCTCCCCAACCCTATCTCTCGCTCTCTCACCAATGAGCTCTTTGAGGAAGACCTGGCAACGCCTGGCATCTCGGGGTAGCAACACACAGCTGCCTACCCCAGCTGACCACTCCAGCCGCAAGCTCTGGCCTGCTAGGCCTAGCTCCATGCCACTCAGATCCTGCAGGGAAACAGCCAGGGCTGGCTGAAGCCAGCTAGCTGGAGGTCCACTGTGGAAGAAGAGGCAGAGTGACTAAAGGAAGGAACAGACAGATGCCAACAGGAAGTCCCCAGTGCTACCCTGTCCACATCCTGACTCACCGGATCTCCCCTGTCACCTTTAACAGGTAAAGCCTGTGGTCAGACACTACCACAAGACATAGAAGCTCCCCACTGTGGCCTGACAGCACCACTGGCACCTAAGGGGAAAAGAAAATGAATGAGAAACCAGAAAAGACAACCAAAGAGGGAAGTGCCAGACTGAAAGCTGAGCTGCCCTCCCCATCACTAGTCATTAGTGTTCAGACAACCTTGAGCTCAGCAGCCTCTCCTTCCTCCACTGCTCTTCATCCCTGGGAGCCCCACACTTACGCAGACCCTCGGCGGTCACGTAGCTGCCCTGCTCTGTTGTCTTGCCCCTCCAACTTGACTTCCACACTGGGCCACACTGCCCTAAATCATGAAACTCATCATCACTCCCGGCTTCACATCACCTAGTGCCTCCCAGTCACTGCCAGATCTAGTCCGAACCCCGGGGCAGACATCAGGTCCCTTCTGAAGGGCCCTAGTCCACCTCTCAGCCTCCCCTTCAGACATCTGACCCTCACACTATCCACCTGATCCTGGGCACTGCATCCCATCAGCTATTCCCTTTCACGCCTCCACCCGTGTGCTGCTTCCTCGACCAGCAATGCCCTTCTCTTTCCACTCCTCACTCCTCCCTGAAGATATGGCTTAGGCGTCACCTCCCGGGAAGGTTCCCAGCCCACTCAGGCTGTATTACATGCCCCTTCCAGCCTTCCAGGACCTTACTAACATTATGGCACTCACACACTGCATGATCCTGACTCAGCCTTGAGGGCAAGCTAACTCCCTATTGATTCTCAGTGTCCAGTACATCAAGCACTCAGCAAAGAGGGTCTAATAACATCTTGCAATGACAGGAGGCCCCATTTACTGAGTGCCAGGTACCGTGCTAAGCAGCTCACAGATTGGTTCTCAACCACCACACAGTATAGAGTATTAGCTCAGATACCACAGAATGTGCTTACAGCCATGCGGCCACTACCGTGGCTGAATCTGGAAACCAGGAATAGTGGTTCTCAAGTACTTGATCTGACTCCCTTCACTGTGGTAGACAGTGGCACTGTGGCCAGTTAAAGTATGGGACAGTACCAAGCAGCACAGACCTTGATACAGCACTGGAACTCCTCCTGGGCATCGTCAAACACCTCAACATCCAAGAAGAGCCGAAGTCGGTGGTCCACAGAGCGAAAGTCACAGTGCTCAGCGGCTAGGGAACACCACTGGGTCAGCAACCTGGCCCTGCGAGCCCATAGCTCTGTCTTCACCTCCTGTCGGTATCTTGACGCTCCCTCCCCTGAACCCACCCCATCTTGTTTCACCTATACTCACAAAGACTGAGGCTCCAGCTGCTGCAGCCATGAGACACCGCTGCCTGAGATGGGACGCTTTCAGCCCTGCCTGGATCGTCATGCTGGCCAGGAGAGTCACAGACAGAGCCAGGGGACTGAGAGGGAGCTGGTGACTGCTTGGCCTGACTCTGCTCCCTGTGCGGGATTTCCCCAGACAGAGCCTGGAGAACCACATGGTCACTACCACAGCGGGGACACACAGCAGCAGACTCTGGAGAAGAAAATGAGCATAAGCCGCATAAGCCTCTCCACACAGTATATCCCTGCCATACTCATAATGCTACCTGCTGCTCTCAGAACTCCTGGGGGCCCCATCTCCAGCTTGATACACAAGCACCATTTCCCAGCCTCCCCAGCTCCTTCTCCAGGCAGTTACTGACTAATCACACCCCTTCCCAGTAGGAGCTAAATTAACCCCTGGCTGACAGTTTCCTCAAAATGACCCCCCTCTAAATCCCAGGCCTCTCAGAATGGGCCACCTCAACCAGACCCTGCTTTGGTTCCATTCCACAATCTTAGACTGATCAGGTACTGCTCTATCAGCAACATTTGAAAGACCAAACTGAACAGAATGGGAAGAGCAGGAAGGAATCTGATAGATGTGGTCCAAATCCAGGCTCCAGCAATGAATGGCTCTAATCACAGGCCAGTTATCTGTAGTCTCTGAACCTGGCTCCTATCTGTAAAATGAAACTAGTATATATCTCAGGGCACTGACAAAGTTGGACAGAAGCATATAAAGAATACAGGACTACGATCAGCAATGAGAAAACAAACACTCTGAGTGGCTGCAATATTGTCACATTTCATCCTCACCAAAATTCTACCACAGAGAGCATGATGGCACACACCTGTAATTCCAGCTACTCAGGAGGCTGAAGCAGGAGGATACTAAATTTAAGGTCAGCCTGGGCAACTTAGAAGGTCCTGCTTCAATATAAATTTTTAAAGAGACTGAAATATACTCAGTGGTAGAGTGCTTGAGTACTTGCCAAGCATTGTGCGAGGCCCTGGGTTCAATCCCTAGGACCACCAAAAAAAATAAAAATAAAAATAAAAACGAAATCTCTCCTTACTCCACTTCTCAAATAAGACAAGAATGGACTGGGGTGTAGCTCTGTGGTTAGAGTGCTTGCAAAATACAAGGTTCTGGGTTCAATCTGCCACTCACATAAAAATGAGCTGGATGTGGTAGCGTACACCTGTAATCCCAGCACTCAGGAGACTGAGGCAGGAGGACTGTTGTGAGTTCAAGGCCAGCCTGAGCTACATAGTAAGTTCAGGACTAGCCTGGACTACAGAACAAGACCTTGTCTCAAAAAAAAAAAAAAAGCAAGTAATTTATGTGCTCCTACCCATTACAATAGCTGGGGAATCAAAACAGTAGCAGCTATTAAGTATGGCAAACTATCGCCCTGCCAGTCAATATGCCTGACACCTTACTGCCACATTTAAATTTCATGAAGAGTACCACAGGGTGGGTTCATTTTCCTCTTTGTTCAGATGAGGTAACTGTGACTCAGATCAAAGTAGAACATAGGACACAGTCACAAGCATTAATAATGCTACCCCAGATAAGATCCCAGAAGCCACAGGACTTGTGGAATACAGCCAGTGTCCTGGACAGGGTGGGTTTTCTGCTGCACACATTGTACACTGGGCCTGCTGGGCTGCAGCCAACCTGGGCAGGCTCAGGGTGAAGACCAGAGCAGGGTTCTATTTTCTTAACAAAACTTAAGACCTTGTTGCAACTGCTGCCAAGAATAGAAAAAAAAATCATGCATTTCAACACAACATTATCAAGAATATTCTTTTCTTCTTCTGTATCTTCTGCAAAGACCTTGCTTTTTAAATGGTCTACAATGGAAAAAATCTCTTGTTTTAAAGAACAGGATATGAAGAGATGTCACAAGATGCTTCTTGCTATCAAGTAGCTTACAAGGTCAGTCAAGGAAACACAAACTATGCCAATTCTCAACACATCTTACTAAATAGCTCCACACTCAGAGGGCAGCGTGACAACCTGACACTGCAGCAAGGGCTCACTGGGTTCCATGCCATTCCTGAAATATTAGCCACAACAACTCCAAAAGCTTTCCTTCAAAGTATGAAAAAACAATGGGTGTGTTTAAGTATAGTTAAAGAGACTGAATTTTCTTTCATAGAAAAACAACAATAAAACAATATAGTTGCCTCTTTTTCGTTTTTGTTGGTGGTGGTGGTGAAGTATAGCAGGCAGGAAATTTTATTTCTCCTGGAAGTCTGCTAGTCCCCACTGCTCCGAGCTTGTTCCCTGAGCTCCACTACCATCCTCCCCAACTCAAAGTTGCCTTTCCAACAGTGGAGGAACCATGAAAGCCACATGATCAAGGGCAAGGCTGATACCTGTCTTTTGAAACAGAGGCATCCAGCCTTCCTCGCAGTCCAAACCCAACCTGGGCTCCTCGGGCCTGAACTCACAACCACAGCGCAGACACTGGAACCTGCCCATCAGCGAGTTGCTATCTTCCCCAAGCTGCTGCTGTGCAGCAGCGAATGGGGTGAGCACAGCAAGAAGCTCCTGAAAGAGCATGGGTGAAAGGACGGTGTTAGCAAGTGTACTCCAGGTGAACACCCTGCCAGGCTCCAGCACTCCAGCGTGAAGCTGCTCCCACTGGCTCTTCCTGTCTCCCTCACAACCTCCTGCACCATCACCTGGGCGGCTGTGTGTGCATCAGGCTCCAGCACCACATAGCGACGCAACTGCCGGTCAGGGCAAATGTAGGCAAAGCGCAGCACAAGGACGGGGGCCCTGGAGAGCAGATCTGAGCCCTGCAAAGCAAGTGGGGAACTGGTGAAAACAGCAGGAGCCAGAGGGGTTAGGGTTATACCAAGCATGAAGAAACACAGTAACTCTAGACCCCATCCAAATGCTGCTGCTGACACCCAAGCCCTAAGTCCAGCCTCCCGAATCACCTGCAAGCACACTATGCCTCCCGCCTAAACCCTTCTCCTCAGCTCCAAGGCCCATGAAAAATAATGGAAGCCACCTAGCCCAGTGTTGGTACACAAAGCCATCATGCTGTCAGAGCTGGCTCCTGAAGAAGCCTAGCACTTACTCCAAAACCAGCCTCCACCCCAATCCCACCACTCACCTCGGCCACCGGTTCTCTCTGAGTTGGGGTCTCAGGCTGTAGCTCGGCTGCCACCAGACTCTGCAGCTCCAGCTGCTCCAGAGTTTGAGCTGCTTGGAGTTCCACCTCAACCAGGTGGGCAGAAGTGACCCTGAGAAAGCATTCCCTTGCTGGCATGTTCTCAGAGCCCTGCAGGGGACACACCAACATGGGGCGGCAAAGCTCCGCTGTGAGAGACAAAGAGAGGACCTTGGAGGAAGGAAGGGTACCCAGAGACTCTGCCCTCCTGTGGTGTGGGCCTCTATCCAGCTGGGCCTTTCCAGAATCTCCAGAACATTCCAACATCACGTGCCCACCCACCTTCCTCCAGAGCCGCAGGGTGCTCACTTTCCACTTCCTTCCATTCCTGCTCCTCGTCCTCTTCACGTCCCTCCTTTGCACCCTCTTCTTCTTTCTGTTCTTCCCTCTGCTCTTCCTCCTGAGTTTCACACTCTACCTTGCCTTCTTCAGCCACTTTCTGTGGTGATTCCTCAGGTCCTCCGGCTTCCTTCTCTGAGACCAGAGGGCTGGGTAAAGTCTCCCGGCCCAGAGCATCCAAAGGAGAGGTGCAGGCACTAAGTGCAGGAGTCTTGGAGGTGGCCAGAACGGGGCTCCCAGAGGTCTCCAGGTGATTCCTATACTGCAGCCAGTCACAGCCAAACCGCTCCCGGAAGCTGTTCAGGAGCTCAAATTCCCGATGCTGCTGCGTAAACAAGCCTCAGCAGGGGGAGGATGGGAAGTTAGGCTGGCCCCTACCCAGACCTCACCCCACACCACCTCAGCCTTTTTCCATGGGTAGTCCTCAATGTGAAGCAAGAGGGGGAGTAGAGGCTTCCTCTAAGCAATATGTCCCTAACTGTATCCTATGGAATGCTGCGGTCACAAGCAATTCAAAAATCTCACTTTTGGAGATTTGCAAGCCACATCAGCACATCTAGGCCTTGAGATGGACTGCCGAAGAAAACTATTTCATTTTTTAAAGACAGCACCTCCCAAACTTATCTCACCACAAAATTCCTTTATTATTTGACCTTTTGACATCTCACAAAGTTAATATTCCTGGAAAATCTTTGGAAAATGCTGCTTTGCCTAAATTAAAAGGACAGAAGACAGACTAAGAGACTACAGTGTTCTACACCACCAGAAAATCAAGATTCTCCTACTAGGCCTTCATAGTAACACCAATATTAGAGACAACTTAAAGGCATGAGAGGAAGATTGGGAGGGGGCTGACTTACCAGCTGGGGAAGGGTCCAGAGTTCGGGGCTCTGGGTCTGTATCACTGGGCTCAGAGATGCTTGCCCTTCTCACACGGACTCGGCTCTAGATTGGGCAGAGAGACAAACTTTTACAAAAGCCAGGGCCTTCACCCTGCCATTCATGGCCACCCACCCAACCTGCTAAAAACATCCCAACTACTAAAAATGATAAGGCCTTATTATTACTAATCCAGGGCCCCATAAAGATATCCAACCCCTGGCACAAGACAGCCAAGAATGCTCCTTACCTTAACCTTACGTAGTGGGGCCTGGGCCACAACACCCCCTGAGGAGAGGCTGTCACTCAGCTCAGGACCACCTGAAGTTTCGGTGGTACTTCCCCCAGTCCAGGACAGAGGTGGAGCCATAGGGCCAATCCCCAAGGATGTAGAGGTCTGGCATGTGACAACAAAAAGAAGAAAGAGGTCAGATCCAGTGGAGTACCTCTACCCCACCCAAGCTAGCCAGGAAGCAGGTGCTACTGTCCCCTGACCAGGAAGATCTTTCTTCCCCAGTCATCCATTTCCCCAGCAGCCCTCACCTTTCCCCCACTACACAGACCTGAAAATCCTTCAGTGACAACACCTCGCCATCAAGAAGGAACTGAATAAAGACAAAGGAGGGAGGGATGGTGGGTATTCCTGGTGGAGTCATTCCCACCAAGTTCCAATATTAACAGAGCAGGGGGCCAGGTCCTTGGCTCCTCCCGGGACAGCAAGAGGACACCAGGATGGGGCAGGGAAGGGGAAGCAGAGTGGACACAGAGCAATCACTCACTCCATGAGCCGCATCCCTGGCCCGGGGTGACAAGTACTGGGCAGTAGCCACTCGATGTGCAGGGTGGAACCACAAAGGGTTCCCTTCCAGGTAGAGCTGAGAGGTAGGAAGGGAAGAATGAGGCAGTCCTGGGCCCTTCCTATGTGAAGGAGGCACTCACCTCCAGCCCAGAACGGCCAGGCACAAAGGTGGCTCCCAGGACCTTGAAGTACCCAATCCCACCTTGCGGAGCTCAGCTAGCAGCCACAGTGGAGACAGTTCCCTGTGTCCTTCCAGAAGATTGTATGCCACATCCAGGTGCCGTAGGTTCCTCAGCTGCTCCAGTCCTGGGGCAAAGGCAAGAAGGGAAGAAAAGGCATGCATGGGAGTGTCCAGGTATGAGAGTGATGGAGATCACAGAAGATAAGCAAATCAAAATGCCTCAGCCCTACAGGAAGGTCTCGTGAGACTCTGGAGGCACAGGGTCTCTGGGTTACCTTAAATCTCATGCTGCCCTCGTTCTCCCCACCTTTGCCCCACCACACTTCTCACCTTGCAGGCTCCGGAGTTCATTGCCTCGCAGTATCAAGGTCCCCAGGGAAGCCCCTGAGGGTCCCATTTTTGGCACCAAGTGAAGACAGTTATAGGAAATGTCCAGATGGCAGAGCTCAGACAAATCCTGGCAGTGGAAAGGGGAGGACAAAGAGCCTCACCTTAACTAAGCTCAAGTCAGGGTGATCCAAGCCCTCTTCTCCACTAGGCCTCCACCTTGGCCTACAATAACTGCAGACTCAACAAAATTGATTTCGTCCATTCCATCCCCACATTAAAGGTTGAACAAATATTAGCAGAGTTCCTGACAATTTTGAGCTATAACTCTAGGATGATAACTCCAACTCTCTTATGCTCCTGCTGGAAAAATTCAAGGCTATCTAAAGAATTTACTGTTCGTTCCAGCCAACACTTCATGACATAGCCCATCTCCCAGTCTCTGTGGGAGAGTACAAACCTAAGTTTCACAACAGCCAGTGAGTTAGCAAACCCAAACGGCTTGCTTTTTGTAAATTTCTTCTTCTCTGAGTCCATTCAACCCCATCCCCTCTCCCTGCTCCTTCATTCTCCTTGTCTTTTTTATTTTGTTTTGTTTTGTTTTGTTTTGTTTAGCAGTACAGGAAATGCACCCAGGGGCTTGACACTGAGCTATACTCCTAGCCCATTTTTAAAATTTTTATTTTGAGACAGTGTCTTGCTAATTGCTAAGTTGTCCAGGCTGAGCTCAGACTTGTGATTCTCCTGAGATTACCAGAATGCTGGGATTATAGACCTGCACCTTAATTCTCCATTTAAACTGCCCAATCACTTCTGCATAAATCAAAGTTGAGCTCAGTTTATATTGGACGCTTGTCCCTACTACCACAGTTTTTTCTAATCAAAATCTGTCCTTAACACTTTAGTGCTCAGCTATGTCATTGACAGCGATGGAAAGAACAGAAGACTCATCATTACTAAGGCTACCCCACTTCTTTTGGTGCTACTGGAGAGTGAACCCAGAGCCTTTGCACCAAGCTACATCCTCAGCCCTTCTTATTTTTTTATCTTAAGACAAGGTCTTGCCAAGTTGCTAATTTACCCAGGCTGGGCTCAAACTTGGAATCCTCCTACATCAGCCTTCCAGAGTACTAGGGTTATAAGCATGCACCACCATGCCTGGCTCACAACCACTTTAATATACAAAAGCAGGTACTACCCTATGAGTTCTACCTTACAGGAAAAGAAACAAAGAAATTAACTCACCCTAAGACACACAAGTATCAAAAGCTAAGACTGGAACTCTACCCCAAATACTATTACCTCCCAGGATATGGCTCCCGCCAGGAGACAAGAGAAAGACAGAGTCCAAGCAGGTCCAGGAAAGAGGGCATGGACAGAGCAATCCAAGGGCTCAGGCTGCAGACTGCTCACACTTACCATCAGGAAGCCTTTGCAGTCCTGGACTCGATTGTGGCTTAAGTTGAGGAAGCGTACAGCTGACAGGAGACGCTGAGGGGACGGGAATAAGTAGAAGAGGCAGAGAATGGGTCTTTATCAAAGGACACCCTCCTCCCTATGGGCACATCCTTGTCCCCAAAGCCCCTCTGAGGCACTCACCAAGGAGCTGTCTAATGCTGTCAATGCATTATAGCTGAAGTCAGCAGAGAGCAAAGCCAGCCAGGGGAGGGCAGAGCAGAGGTCACCACCACAGGCTGACAGGAGCTCCTAGGCAGGGGACAGTCACTTCTTTATTCCACTCTACCCCTCCTCTCCATGCCAGACTCCATCATCAATCACTCTTTCACCATTTTATATTCTGGGCTCTAACCAGAGGTATAGACTTTAAGAAAGCCCAAAAGAAAGGCCACGTCCTGTACTCAAGGAATGCATCATGAGGAGATTAAGGAGGCAGGCACTAGAACACAAAGTATGTCAGGTGTGACTAAATCTACAACAGGTACAGAGCACTAGGAGGCCCAGGGGAATGAGCAAATAAGAACATAAGAGCTTGGGCTTTTGTGTCTCTGAGGTTAAGACATGGGGCCCACCTCTTACCCTTCTTACCTCTAGTGCCTGGATGCTCCTGCTGCAAACCAGGGTCTCCAGCTGAGAGTAGATTCCCTGGAGGCCATGGAGGTGGTGGAGGGGGACACCTCGGAGCTAGGGCAAGGGAAGGAAGGGAGGGAGACAGAACTTCACAGAAGACACAGACCTCATCCATGTTTCCCATGATGGGAGAGAGAAGATGACAAGGCCCAGCTATGGAAGCATTCGGGGAAGCATGATAAGGAAGACAGTGGTATTTTCAGGCCTGGTCTTCCCACCAAAAGAGGAAACCTCTCTGGGACCGGCTCTCATTAAATTTTGCATCCCTCAGTTCCCCCGTACCTCCAGCTGTCGAAGAGATTTAAAAGGAAAGATCTTGATAGGCCCTGGGAGGCCAGGTCCGGGGATGTGGACCAGCTGTGAGAAAAAGAGTCAGGTTACTGAGGTACAGCAGTCTCCCTTTCCTCAGAATCCCTTCCTCTACACAACCGCCCATTCCTGCGACATCATCTGGACCTTGGCCTTGCATACTTCTTGCAGCTCTATCTCACTCCTAGCCCCCATCATTCCCCTAAGCTCTGTGCACAACCTTGCTGCAACCTCCCCACCCAAGAACCTTGAGTGAAAGCGTTTTCTGCAGCACATCAAAGAGGAATTGAAGCTGGAGGATGACAGGGGAATCAGCAGGGTGGGAAGGCAGAGCCACAAAGCCTGTTTGGCCAGGGCCCCATGGCCCCAGGTACAGCTCAAATACTCGGTTCAGCTGCTGCAGTGTGACCGTCAGTAGGCTCAGTGTGCTACAGCCAGACAGGACAGCATCGCCTGCAGAGAGAGAGGCACCAGGAAGGGTCTTTCCCTTTGTTCTATCCATACTGTAGATTTTCCACTGTAAAATCAAACTTTCTATGTCCTACTCAGCTCAAAGTCTTCAAAAGCACCCCATCTTCAAAATTAAAAGGCCTAACTCTTCAATCTAATGTACAAGACTGATTTGCTGCGTAAACCCAATCCACTTTTCCATATTCCTTCGCCATCTAGTCAAAAAAGCCTAGTCTACTCACTGTGCTGAGAAATACAGACAGCTTAGTTCACAGCTCTCTCATTCTCATACATGCCCTGCTACCACCCAACTCAAGACCAACTAATACTTCCAGGCTTCTATGTTACAATCACTCATTTTTATGCAAAAGCTTACTGGATCTTTACTATTTTTTATTGCAAAGTTATATGCACATTTACAGAAATTTCAAGCAATACTAATGTAATACAAAATATAACCATTCATTATAGCATTAAGGTATAGTTATCACTCTGTAGTAAAATTTATTGGGACTGGAGGCATAGTTCAGTGGTTAGTTTTTAACTATCATGTGCAAGGCCCCAGCAACACATAAAGATGCTAGGCATGGTGGCACATGCCTATAATCCCAACTCTTCAGATGCTGAGGCAGAAGGATCGTTCATGAGTTCAAGGTCAGCCTACACGATGAGCTCAGGACCAGCCTGGAGTGTAGTGAAACTCTGTCTTAAAATAAACAAACACTCTAATGAGATTGTTATCCTTTAGAGTAGCCTCGGGTCACTTTGGCACTCCTCACTATACCTAACGAGATACAGCTGCAAGCTAAGCATAGAGCAATTTTTTTAACCTTTTCTAAAAACACAAAGATAAAGTCAAAGGATGTTGCAGAAATACTAGAGGCTTCTTATACCCTCTGCCCTGTTTTCCACATGTTCAAATTTTATGTGACTATAATACTACAGTATCAAAATGAGGAAATTGCTATTAATACAATATGTCAGTATACAGTTTTTCCTTATCCTTCTTTCCTTTTTTTTTTTTTTCCCAGTACTGGAAATTGAGCCCAGGACCTTCACATTGAGCTGATTTTTGAGACAGGATCTCCCTAAGGCACTAAGTTGCTCAGGCTGGCAAACTTGTAATGCTCCTGCGTTAGCTTCCAAGAATGCTGCAATTACAGGCAGTTCTACCTGATGCGAACCTCATATTAAGCAAATTCTGGGCTTCACTACACCCGGGCATTGGAGAAAAAAATAGCTACCAACTCTGAACACATACATAGTAGTAATTTATGTGAGTTAAATTTAATTCCCACAACATTTGAATTAAGTACAATCCTTACGTCACCTATTCGTAAGATAAATTGCAGCTCAGAGAAATTAAAAATACTACGGCCAAAGAGGGTTGAGATCCCAACCTAGGTGGGTCTGACTCCAAATCCGATTTTAGTTACACGGCAGTATACAACAATGTTTAACATCAGTCTTTTATCTCGAGGGACTTAGAGTCAAGCAAAAGTCACCTTTGTGAATATGCGTACAGAAAGTGGCGCTCTCTAGTTTGGTCTCTAAAAACAGCCAGTTTAGGCTCTAAAAAAGCAAAGCACACTGCTGGGAATTCATTAGGGCAAAACCAGTAAGAGGATTAAAGAAATGAACTCTAACACCTCATGACGTAACCAGTCCTAACTCCACGACTTTTAAGGCGTGTCTCCAGAAGACCGACCAACCGACCCGCGCCGCGCCGGGGCCCAGCGCAATCGGAAGTCCACTCACCAGACTCCCGCAGAAGCCCCGCGAGTTTCCACACTAGGGAGTCGCGCGGGGCGGTCGTCATGGCCACGAGACGCTGGGGGCGGAGCCTGGGGAAAGAGGAAGCGGAAGATCCTCAGGTGGGCGGTGGTGCCTGACATCCAGGGCGTTCGCACAATCCGAGGCGTCTGGTGGAGGAAAAAAGCAAGGGGAGAAAGCGGGAAAGAGCGATATCCTGCGCTTCCTTTCGAGGAACCTAATGCCTAGCCAGCCAGACTGACCGTTGCGAGAGCCCCTCCAACCAGCTCGGCAGCCCTGAGCGTTGGCTGGCCAGGAAGTCCCGCCCAGGAAGTAAAGCAAGGAAGGATGACCGGAAAACACGTCTCCACTGTCGAAAGCCACGCCCTAAGGGGGGGTCAGTGTGACGGGGCGCTATCAGCTTGGCTCCCACGCCTTCTGTCTTACACCGCCTAGTCTCCTGCTGTGTGCACGCAGGAAAACATGACCCTTTTGGAAACCGTGCTGGGGCGCACAGTTTGGACAAATATATATTTTTTTAAAGAGGAAAAATTCATCCAAAGCGAACGTTCATTTTTGAGTCAAAGGAGACCGTGTCTACCATGCGAAGGAGATTTTTACTCTCTATGTACGGTCCCTTATATTTTTTATTATTTTTTGAGACAGCCTCGCTCTATAGGCCAGGCTGGTCCTGAACTCGCTTTGTAAGTCAGGCGGGCCTTTGACTCACAGCGATCCTCTTGCCTTAGCCTCCCCAAGTGCTGGGATTACAGGCATACTCCATCATGTCTGGCTTTATGTGGGACTGGGGAATAGAACTCAGGGCTTTGGGTGCTTGCAAGGCAAGTGCTTTAACTGCTGTGCCATTCCTCCAATCCTGGCCCATTTTTCTTCTTAGCCTTAACACACTTTAGAATTTACTGCATATTATGATGCGTGACCCAAATGAAAACCCTAAAAGATAGTGTCTTAGCAATTTATTTGTTGCTACAACACAATATTCAATATTCATAATTTAAGGGACAAATGATTTATTTTAGCTCACAATTTGAGAAGGTTTCAGTTTATTCATGGGCAACTGGCCATAGTGGAAGCACATGGTGGAAGCACATCCAGAGGGAAAACTGCTCATAGCATGGCAGACAGGAAGCCAAGCCAGAAAGGAGGGGCCAAGCTAGCATACATCCTTCCAGGTCATGTCCAGGTGATCTACCCCTTCCAGGTCAAGCCCCAGTCTTCTGACCCTTCTTCAGGTCCCACCCGTTAACAGCACATGGTTCCATAGGAAATCCACAACATCCAAATACATGATGCTGCTGGGGCCATTCCAGATCCAAACCATGACAGATGGTTAATGAAATAATGGGAAATACATAATTAACAGCAAAGTAGTATATAAATATAAAGTCAGAGCTCAATTAGTTTTTATTGAAATATTAATCCCATAACACAGTGATTATTAGTTCCTGTATATCAGTCATCTGGAACTAGGGAAAGGGTGAGGTCTCCCATACTGACATGCCAACTCAGCCTCTTAAGAAACAAAATTCTGGGACTGGAGGAATGGCTCAGTAGTTAAAGTGCTTGCCTAGCAAGCACTAAATCAAATGCTGAGTACCCAAGTTTGATTCCTCCAGCACCACTTAAACCAGGCATGGTGGCACACACCTGTAATCCCAGCACTTGGGAGGCCAAGGAAGGAGAACTGCCATGAGTCCAAGGCCAGCCTGGGCTATATAGTGAGTTTAGGACAAGCCTGGGCTACAGAGAGAGACCCTGTCTCAGAAAAAAGAAAAGAAACAAAATTCTTTCGAAATCCCAGTGCTTGAAATCTCTTTAACCAGGTGCCTTCACAGCCCGCAATTATTTTCTCAGAATTGCTCCATGTATATGAGTAAACCCTGAAGCCTCATTTGTTTTACATCCCTTTGCTTCCAGCAAGGTCCAAGTGAAACAGAAGCAAAGAAAGCTGAGCTACAGAAGGAGAGAAAAATAGATCTGCTAAGAAAAGTAACAAAAGGAAACCAAGCAGTTCTTGTTTTCATCCCCCTTGTGAGGCCCTCTCCCCTTTTTGCCCTTGGCCTGCAGGGTAGGCCTTGGCTGCTTTCCAAGGAATTCTTCTGTGTTTTCCCCCAAGTTAGTTTGAATGTCCTTCTGTAAATTGCTATCATAAGAACCTTGACTAAGACAAAGTCTTCTTTTTAAAAGTCAAAGGAAAAAAATAATTAAAAAATCAAAAGCCACAGGAGAAAAATTCTGTTTTACTAGAGCAGCCAAAAGGATACATAATACATGTATCAGGCATTTGAGAAATATGCCAGGTCTATGTGAAGAAAATAAGAGAACTATAAAGACATTAAAAATTATCTAACTACATAAAAAAGAATGTGTTTCTGGAAGGAACATTGAATGTTTCAACATTGATTTAATGTAATTTCAAAGTCAACCCCAATGGGAAGATTTTGGAACTGGACAAGTTGATTCTAAAATTCATTTGAAAGACTAAACACATGAGCACAGCCTTGAAACTTCAGGGAAAAAAAGTAAAACAAAAAGCACTAATAAGGACCTTGCTCTACTAGATAACAAGATGTCTTATAAAGTCACAGTGACCAAAACAGCATGGTAATGACAAAGAGAAAGATAAATATTAATAGATCAATGAAACACAGTACTAAAGCAATTGGGGTTTTTTCCCATTTTTATTGATATGTACAAGTGCAAAATTTAAGGTTTACAGTGGAGTTGAGCATTTTGTGCACATATGTATCTTGTCCAAGTGACAAGGGCTTTCCCGCTGCACATTGGTTTTTTTAATGGGAATTTTTTTTACCAAACATGATAAAACTGACTTTAAGTTAATGGAGAGAGTTATTCAATAGTTTTGAAATTACTAATTGTTCATCTGAAAAAAGTTAATTGTCTGACATCCTGCACATTAGATTACAGAATGATTAAAAAGCTAAATATTTTCTAAAACATTAAATCTGTGCACTCCTAAAGTTTGAGGTACCAATTCTTTTTTTTTTTCTTTTTCTTTCTTTTTTTTTTTGAGACAGAGTCTCACTCTGTAGCCCAGGCTGGTTCTAAACTCATTATGGAGCCCAGGCAGACCTTGGACTCATGGCAGTCCTCCTGCCTCAGTCTCCCAGGTGCTGGGATTACAGGCATGCACCACCACGCTCAGCTTCCAAATTCACTTCTTATTTAAAAGATACACAATTCACTTCTTCATTCCAAATTCACTTCCATATTCAAAAGATAGTCTTTTTAAAATTTTTTATTAGACAATATCTTGCATGATTTATTACCAAGAGTGATGAATATTTTCAAAGAAACATGATATCATGCTCTTAACCTATAAACATTCTTCAGAGTTTTAGTACCCAAGATTAACATATGACCTAAAATCAAAAACATAAAGCTAGTTCTTACAGGCACATGATCAAGACCTCTCATCACAGCAGTAGATTCAGTATTCAAGAGGCACAACCGATATGCCTCACATTCCACCTCCATCTTATATTAAGAGAAAGCTGCTATTGATAACTTCCCTGCCATCTTTAAACTCCCTGGAGCAGCCTCTGCAAATAATTATGTAAAGAAGGTAATAAATGATGTTCCAGTTACTAACTTAGGCTGTGGTTACAAGATCAGTGAAAAGGGTATCTGCATACAAGAGTGACAAAGTGAGCTAAAGAACACAGACCTCAAGACACTAGTCCTAAGCCTGCTATTTCTGTTATGTAGGGGCATGCAGGACCAAGGACTGTTGCCCACCCAGGAACGGAAGTGATAGTTCATCTTGAGGACATGAGCCATGACCTTCCCACTATGCTATGACAGCCTCCAACAGAAAATCAGATAAATGAGACCTAAGAGCTCCTCCAAAATGAAATTTTCACACTTGGATTAGGAGTGAGGGGAGTTAAAGTATATGATTCACTTGTTTTTACCAACTTAGTTCTTCATGGAGTGGGAAAGGGAGATGGATGGAAGAGAATGAGATGTGAACTTGACCTCCATAAATAGAATTTTAGTGAAAAGTTTGTACTCTCAACCCCAGAACTGAGTTGCCAGAAGCAGACCTTCCTCTGTAAGTTGCCACTCTATGATTCTTGGCTCTGTTACCATATCTGGTCTCCAAAGACTGGCCCACTAACTTGGCTAACCACCAAAGTCAAACACACAGACCATGACCAAGCAAGCTTACCAAAGCATGTTCCTGGAGAGACTGGACTGAATTTGGGGCAAGAAGAAGGAATACCAACCTTATTGGGAAAGAAATGAAGCTAACTAAGGCCTAAGAATAGTCTACTGAAAAGGAAGCAACAAAATCATATTCCAGCAAACAGGCAGCAGCTCTGGTCACCCAGCCTGAGAGAACTTGGCAATTCTCAGAAAATAAAGGGAGAGATTTCATAAGTGGCTTTGTAATAACCCCGAGTAACAGGAGAGTGCCTTAACTTCATTATCTATCCTGGAAAACTGTGTAATTTCCTAAAAAAGAAGTTTAAAAAGGCCTTTAATAAAGATTGTGTTTAATTCAGGACACAGAAAAGAAAAAGAACTTAATACTACATTGTCCATCCAAATTGACCTGAAAAGAGCAAAATATTGATAGGAAATATGAGTTCAGACAGCTGTAGAGAAGAAAAGGCAGCAGGTAGAATATGGGAGAGGAAAAGACACTGTTTCAGGCAAATCCTGCAGAAGCCTTCTTGGCAAGGTCAGGTACATATGGACCGCATGTGTGCTCCATCCCAATTCTCCTAAACCCAGGGCCCAAGGGAGGCAGGCAAGGCACAAAGCTGAGCCAAACAGCTGAGCATAAAAAAAAAAAAAACAGAGTGAAGTGAGAACACAGAGTTGAGGGGCTCAGGCAGGGCAGGAAGAAGGTAGGGGCTGCCTTGGAATCTCAGGGCCTCTTCGGAACCACAGAATTAGAGCAGTCTTGTTCTTTTGTTTGTTCAACAAGTATTTACCAGCTCCTGGCTCCATTCTGATGCTGAGTATAAAGACCCAAAGATGTGGCTCTTTTCTCAAGAAGCTGGCCCTGTACTAGAAGAGACAAATTCTAAGAGTCATATGTCAAAATTGTATTAGCTTCCTATTGCTGCTGTAACAAATTATACCAAATTTAAAACAACATATTTATTACCTTAGCATTATGAAGGTCAGAAACCAAACTAGTTCCTAGTTCCCACTTGGCTAAAATTAAGGTGTCAGCAAAACTATGGTCCTTTCCAGAGGCTTTAGGGAAGAATCTGGTATGTGGAGGTGACGGGATGCAGGGGTGGGGGACAGGAAAGCTGTCTACCAACTGAACTCAAGCCGTAGCTGGAGAATCAGTGTTCTTATGTTTTCCATCTTCAAATTGCTGCCTGTTCACTGTTTTGTGGTGCTTCTTCCATCTTCAAAGCTGGCAATGGCTGCCTGAGTCTTTCACATCATAGCATAGTGACACTGTCTCTCTTGCCTCCCTTCTCAATATTTAAAGATAAATTGTATTAGACCCATTCAGATAGTCCAGGAGAATTTCCCTGTTTTAGTTCAGCTACTTAGCAACCTTAAATCCAATTGCAATCTCAATTGCCCCTTGCCATGTGCCATATCATATTACCAGGTTCTAGGGATTGGGATGTAGGCATCTGTCTACCACAGACATTAAATGTGTTACATTGGAGATTGGATTATGGAAGATAGTACCAGTCCAAGACTGCAAACTGAATACGTGCTGCAGCCTCTCCCTCATATCCCATAGTCTTAGAAATAACATGAAAAAAATCTAAAAATAAATTCATAATCACCATGGACAACAAGGAGAGAGCCTGTGGTAGACCAGAAGCCATGGTAACTTCCTGACAGATGGGTACCAGGTAGAAATTGGTCACAGAAGAAAACCACAGCCCAAAACACACAGAGAATTAGGCTGCCCTAAGGGAAGAATGCAACACAAAGAGTACTCTGCCAACAGAGGTAAGTGCCAGAACTAGGGGGACTCAGAGCAGCCAACAAGAAACATTGTTTAACATGCTGCAGCAGGCACTGCCAGACGTGTCAGCCACTCCACATAACCTTGATAAACTTCTCAAAGCCAAGAGACTCCAACAGGATTACTGCTGGTGAGTAAGGACAAGGGAGAAAGGCAGTGTTCCTGGAGACAAGTAACACTGAGAAGAAAGGGAAGCACCCATCTTCAGAGAACAGAGTGCCACACTCAGCAGGATATCCCATCCTTGCCAGACAATTATTGACAATAAACTTCATACACACTATGGCTTATCTCACAGCTCATTCTGCAAGGACCATGTAGAAAGCACACAAAGGCCAGTGCAGAATCTCGGCCAAAAGGAACTGTCAACCAATAAGTACTAAACATTCAAAGAAAGCCAATCTTTTGAAGGCGAGATATCAATAATCTTCCACATATTGCTGGGCTTGGTGCTGCAGCACCTGAGAGGCTTAGACACAAGGATTGCAACTTCAAGCCAGCCCAAGCAACTTAGCAAGACCCTGTCTCAAAATAAAATACAGGCTGGGGTTGTAGCTAGGGTTCCATCCCCTGTACCACAAGAAGAGGAGAAGAAGGAGGAATCTTCCCCCGGTAGAGTTGCTTACAGTACAAGAACAAGACTTTAAATAATGACAAAAATATATCCTATTCATTGTTTAAATATCAATTGAAAAGTTTAATATGACTAGGAAACAATAAACATCCAACAGAATGATCAGGAAAAAAATGCCCGTGTGACCTGGATAATTGAGCAAGTATGTTTTCACAGCACATAATACAAGATAAAATGTGGAAAGTCCTGTCTTTTGTTTAATGTTGCTGATGAGATCTATAAAAATAATCCCTCAAAACCTACTATTAAAATGTAGTAAAACTGGGAAAAAAGTATGTGTTTAAAAACAAACTATCCAGAGGACCAATTTAAAACTTTTAATATTATGGCAGGCAAGAAGAACTGAACTCGTACGTTGCATGCACACCCCTTGTGTTCCCCCATTTTGGCAGGAGAGGGACTTGGCTTCCTGACAGCTGTCTTACTGCTCCTTCTCATTCCCTCTCACTTCTCTTGGCTCTCCCTTGCTCCCCCTCCCAAGAAGGGACTGGGACAGTGTGCCTCCACATCCTCCCCACCCCACCCCATTTGGGTTACTTTGTAGCCACTCTGTGGGCTGCAGCTGGAAGTTACAGCAGTCATGGTGTCCCTCCTCCACTCCTGTACTCCAGACCAAGCAGAGAGGAAACCACCATAAATACAACTAAGACCAGGAGTCTGTGATGGGGGCCCTCTTGTTAACAACCCCAAACCCTACCCCCATCCCCATCACAGTGAGCTGTAATTAACACAGGTAACCCATCCTCCATTAATACCACCATTTTCTGCTTGGACTGGACACCTGTCAATCAAAACCACCACTAGCCAGCTGTCATGATAGTTGCCATGATGTACCGCACAGGCACTATTCAAATGAAGGCTTGCTGTCCTGGTCCTGTCAATCTGCTAGTGGTTTATTTCTCAGGTAGTGTGGGCTTAAAAGGTCCTGTAAATCAGTGACTCTCCAAACTTTTTGACCGTCATTCTCCCAAAGTTTAGTTGACAATCATACTATTAAAGATGGGGTGGAGTTGGGGGTGCAGTAAGTCATTGGAGGATAGCCTGGAAATGGCAAACATCGGCAAGAGGGGAGAAGGGAAGCAGGGAGCAAAGCTCCACTTCCTGATGGCCCTGTCTGGTTTGGTCTGCAGACTAGAGGTGGGGGGGTCTCTGCAGGAAATCTACTCAGGGTCCTTATCCTGAGTTGCATTGACAGAGTGATTGCTTTAATGAAGGAGCTAAAAATACTAGGGGCTGTTAGCCCAGAAGAAAACCAGAAGCCAGCAGCAGATGAAAACCAGCAACTGATAGGGTTGGCTGATGACATAAGGCAGAACTGGCTTAGAGCAACCAGCACAAGTCACCAGCACCATACAGTGGAGGCTGGCAATGCCAGAGCCAGTAATTGGGAGTTGACCAACAACATCCAGCATTAACTGGCGTCAGCCAGTAGCATCACAGTCACTAGTAGAGCCATACTTTGCTAATTCATGATTTCTATTTGAATCAGCAAAAGATCCCTCAACTGATTGGTGAAAATATCAATTAAGAGTTCCAAAGTAGAAAATGAAAAGAAAAAAAAAAAACAGGACATTATATTTAAATAAATAATAGAAGGAAATTAGGTGGGGTTTTTTTTTGTTTTTTGTTTTGTTTTGTTTTGTTTTGTTTTGTTTTTTGTCACCATGGAACTTCAATGGGAAAGGGCCCATAATGCCAACCAGGACTTTTTTGTAAAACTAACCTGCAGCTCTATTGTGATGAAATTTCAGATAACACAGTAAGGAAGAAAATCCTGAAAACCTTTGATGAGGTTATGAAGGTGAAAATATTGACGTGAAGCCTCTCACTGAAAACCATGAGATAAGAAGAAAGGGGAGAAAAAATTTAGAAGTGCAGAGAAAAAATATCTTGAAATCTAAAATTGTATACCAGCCAGCCCAATCATCACTCAGGTGTGAAAGTTAGATGAGGACTCAGAAAATACCACCTACAGAGCTGCTGTGTTGTACATAATAAAAAGGACATGTTAACATGAGGAAAATGAATCCACAGTGACAGTGAAAGCAAACATGAGAAAAGACTTTAGTGAATCTGTTCAAACTAAATAATAGGCCCAGGCAGGCCCAGGGAGGTGAAAAAAGAATCATTAAAAGGATAACAAATTTCTAACATTAAAAGTGATTGCCACTGGATTTATAATCCTAGCATTCTGGGAGTCTGAGGCTGGAGGACCACAAGTTTGAGCCCAGCCTGGGCAATTTAACAACTTTAAAAACTGAGCTAGAGATGTAGCTCAGTGCAAAGGCCCTGTGTTCAATTCCCAGTATTAAAAAAAAAAAAAAAAAAAAACCTCTGTCTTCAAGAACTGTTATGGGGCTAGGATGCCCTCTTCACCAATGGACACAAACAGTTTCATCTCCTCACAATGTTTTAAAAGACAGGAGAATGAAGGGAGTAGCGGCAGGGTGCACTCTTGAACTAGAGTTCTGGAGTCCAAATCCTGACTCTACTGTTTATGAGAAATGTGACCTTGGATAAATTGTTTAATCTCTCCATGCTTTAGTTTTTCTATCTGTACCAGTGCCTGTCTTGTAGGTTTGTTATGAGCTTTGTGTTGTAATATGTCTATCTGATACACACTTACCATTATATTAATATTTGATGTATAAATAATAAGCCAGGCATGGTGGTGCACAGCCATGATCCCAGCACTCTGGGAGGCTGAGGTAAGAGGATCACAGGTTCAAGTTCAGTCTGGGCACCTTAGTGACTTAGCAAGACTCTGTCTAAAAATTAACTAGCTAGCCAAATAAATAAATACATACATACATACATACATACATACATATAAGCTGTGGATATAGATCAGCTCTGGATGTGAAAGCCCTGGGTTCAGTCCAGGACCTCTCCCCACTGTGCACACACACAAGAAGCTTATCTCTTGGTGGGGAAGGAGATGACTGCTAAGGAAAAAATAAATAAAAGCCAGGCCTTTACAGGTCCAGAGGCAGACCTGTAATTTTAGCACTGTAAAAGATTGAAGCAGGAAGATTGCAAGTTTGAGCCCAGTCTGTGCAACTTAGCAACTTAATAAGAACTTTTCTCAAATAAAAAAGGAAAAATTCAAAAATGGGTTGAAAATGTAGCTCAACGTGAAGGCTCTAGGTTGGATCTCTTAAGTTGGGTCCACAGAACACATCTCACATGTGCATACACCCCCCACACACACACACACACACGAAGAGAGGAGCAACAGCAGCACCTGGACCTAGTAACACAAACCTATAATTCCAAAACTCCAGAAGGCTGAATCAGGAGGATCACAATATTGAGCCCAGTCTAGGCAATGCCCTAGGTTCAATCACCAGGAACACACACACACACACACACACACACACACACACACACACACACACACAAAGCAGTAATAGAAAAACTGGAAGGTAAATCAAAAAACTCATGAGATATAAATAAAGTAATTTAAATCCAATACACATGACATGATATTATTTTTGAATTAAGAAGACTTATTTTACAAAACATACGTACATATATAAATTTATAAAAATATTCCTGGTGGGACACCTTACCTCTGTGAAAAGAAGTGGAATTGGTAGTAATGGGTAAGGAGAACTTCAGTTTTATCTTGGTATTTGAATCTTTCATGTGCAAATGAATCTATGTGTTATTTATTAAATTTTTTAAATTAACTTTTTCAGAAATTAAAATTAAAGAACAAAGTGCTCAGGACATGGTAAAAAAAGTGAAGAATTTGCCTTTAAGTAGTTCAAGAAAGGGTCACAGAAGAAGTGATATCAAAACTGTCTTTGTGTGTGTGTGTGTGTGTGTGTGTGTGTGTGTGTGTGTGTGTGTGTATACAACTGAGGATTAAGCCTTTACACTGAGCTGCATCCCCACCCCATTTTTTTAGTTTTAGTTTTGAGAAAGGGTCTTACAACTCCCTAACTTAGCCAAGCTGCACTCAGACTTGCAATCCTCTTGCCTCGGTCATCCATAGTGCTAGAATCAGGCCTGTACCACCGGGCCAGGCTCCGGAACTATTGCCTAAGGAAAAGAGACGCGCTGAAGACATGGTAGCTTTAGAAGAAAATGTCAAATTTAGGAATGGGTGGGATTTGTGTCAACAGAGTTGAGTGGATGTAGTTGGGCTTGTCTTCATCTATTCCTGCTGCTACAGTAAAATACTTTGAACTGGATAAATTATAAATTATGTAAATTGAGCTGGGGCTATACCTCAGTGTTAGAGCACTTACTTAGCATGTGTAAGACTCTGAGTTCCATTCCTAGAACCATATCAAATAAATAATAGAAATTTATTTCTCCCAGTTCTGGAGTCCGGAAAGTCCAGGAGCAAAGCATTCACAGAGTCTCATCTTGTGACCTAATCACCTCCCGAAAGCCTACCTCAGAGTACCATCACTTTGGGGGTTTAAATACCAACATATGGATTTTGGAGGGACACTAACATGCAAGCCACAGCAGTGTGGCAAGGAAAAAAAGGAATGGATATGAAATCAGACTGCAAATATAGGATTAGAATCAATACCTACCACGTGAAGGAAGCTGATTTGTATGGGCAATGTTTTAAGTCACCTAAGTGATATGATCACTATGAAGGCTCAAAGGATTCTATGGCAGATGAGTGGAGGATGTATGCTAAGGTAGAGAGTGACTGCTGGCTAAGGAGACTGTGACTGCCTGGCCAAGAACTGTAAAATAGTGTCTATGTAAAGAGAGAGGAAGTGCTTAATTTTAATTAATTGAGAGGGCGGGAGGAATAGCACAACAGTTAGAACACTTGCCTACCAAGCACAAGGCCCTGAGTTCAATTCCCCAGCACCACATAAACATGGTGGCACATGCCTGTTAAACCCAGCATTCAGGAGGCTGAGGCAAGAGATTGCTGTGAGTTCAAGGCAAACCTGGGCTCCATAGTGAGTTCAGGATCAGCCTGGACTTCTGTGCGAGACCTTGTCTCAAGAAAAAATTCAGAAAGTGAAACACTGAACCTCTTAGAAGACAAACTAGACAAATATATAAAAGACATAGCTGTAGGCAAAGACTTTCTTAATAAGACAATCTAAAGCAAAAGAATTTGTCCCCATTATCAATAAATGGGATCATCTCAAATTAAAAATTTTCTGCACAGCAAAGGAAATTATCAACACTGTAAAAAGAGAACCAACAGAATGGGAAAAAATATTCACCACCAACACCTCAGAAAGGAGGCCTATAACCAGAATATACAGGGAACTGAAGAAATGTAAGCCCCCCAAAATCAATGACCCTATTAAAAAATGGGCAACAGAAATGAAGAGGCAGCTCACTCAGGAAGAAGTTCAAATGGTCAGTAAATACATGAAAAGATGTTCAACATCCTTAGTCATCAGATAAATGCAAATCAAAGCATTGCTAAGATACCATTAACTCCACAGAGATTGGCCTATATCAAGAACACAAACAGCAATCAGTGCTGGCGAGGCTGTGCAGAGAAAGGAATCCTCCTGCACTGCTGGTGGGAATGTAAACTGGTACAACCACTATGGAAAGCAATATGGAGATCTCTCAAAAGATTGGAAATAAATATCCCCTTTGATTCAGCAATACCTCTTCTGGGAATAATCCCCAAAGAATTTTTAAAAATACATAACAGAGATACATGTGTACCCATGCTCATAGCAGCACAACTAACAATAGCTAAAATGTGGAAGACACCAAAATACCCATCAACAGACCAATGGATACACAAATTGTGTTATTTACACACAATGGAATACTATGCATCTATAGAGTCAGATAGGTTGGAGGCTTTTGTAGGCAAATAGAGGCAACTTGAGACCATCACGCTTTGTAAAGTGAGTCAGAAGCAGAAAGTGAAATAT
>PVKB01003067.1:0-43059 GCA_004027205.1 Ctenodactylus gundi | reverse complement strand
AGTAATGCAAAAATGACTAATCCAGTGCTTGAGACTCCCGGCTGCAAAGGTAGGACTCATGATCTTGGCTAAGTCATTACTAAGCCTGCTTCCTAAGCCACCTTTCCTGAAAAGGCATGTGATTCCAATTAGACAAATCAGGCCATTGGAACCCATCCTAGAACTTTTGTAAGCCAACTCCTTTATACTGAACCAAGTGGTGTGACCATAGGAGCCTGGAGCTGTTTGGGGTCACCTTGGGCCTTGGATGGAACTGACTCAGGGAAAGTAGAACCTATAGATGGGTCCTGGTAGCATCGTCTAAGCCTAGAATCAAGCCATACCTTAGCCAAATACTCCTGTGGATTTGTCACAAGCCAATGGGCCAGTTATTAATAATTAAATATTTATTGTCTAAGCCAGTTTGAGTTTTCTGTTTAAATTGGTTCCAAATTAAGAGTACTCACAGAGTATTCCTACTGATTAGCACCAGGAACAAAGAACACAGTTGAAATTCACTGCTCTTTGAGTGTCTTGTAGTGAAGAGTAGGATCAAAAAAATGTCCTTACCCACCACTGGGCCCCTCTCAGGAAAGGACAAACTTAGCTTTCTGATTTGCTAAGTTAGCATAACCTAAAGACTCTGAGATCCTATAACAGGTGGCCTGGGCCAATGACTCCCAGACTTTGGGATTTTAGTGATTTCGGAGAACAGCGAAATTACAAAGAAAAATCTTGGGGTACGGACTAGAATTGCTAAATTGTAATTTGTAAAGTAAAAAACTTTAAAAAGAAAAGGACCCTCTACCTTCTTCCGTGTTCATAATATAAAAGAAATAACATTCATTCACACTTGTACATGCACACACACACACACACACACATATACATACACACGTGAAGAATAACTTTAGAATAACGAATAGTACTTTAATTTTTTTGATTGACTGAGAACAATGCTATTTATTTATTTATTTATTTATTTTGAAGTATTGGGGACAGAGATCAGAGTCTTCACACTGAACTATATCCCTAGTACCTCTTTTGAAAATTCTTTTTATTAGTATGTATTTATAATACATAATAACAATGAGCTTGAGAAATTAGTGCATTTACATGCCACATCTTAATCGTTTCTTGTTCCTTCCTCATTCTCACCCCCTAACCCACATTTCCTTGCCTTCTCCACAAAGTTTATCTTCCACTTTTCTTCCATCTCTCTTTTACTTTACTCTTTCACATTTTTTTATGGTTTGGCTTTCTCATATTAGAAAAACCATGTGGTATTTTTAACACTTTCTGTGTCTGATTCATTACACTAACCATAATGGTCTCAAGATGCACCCATTTTCCTATAAGTGATTCAAATTTATCTTTGTACTTTGAATAGTACTTCATTGTATAAAGATACCACATCATCTGTACACATTCATCTGTTGATGGACATACTGGCTACTTCCAAAATATAGTTATTGTAAATTGTGTTGCTATAAACACTGGTATGCATGCATCACTGTTGTATGATGAGAGATATCTAGAACATACATAGGCTAGATCTTTAAAATAAATACATTTGGTATTGCAAAATATTTATCTAGGGCTGGAGGAATGACACAGCAGTTAAAGTGCTTGCCTTGCAAGTGCAAGGCCCTGAGTTCGATTCCCCAGCACCACATAAAGCTGGGAGTGGTGATGCATACCTGTAATCCTAGCACTCAGGAAGCTAAGGCAGGCAGATTGTTCTGAGTCCGAGGCAGGCCAGTCTGGGATACACCAGTGAGTTCAGGACCAGCCTAGATTACATAGAAAGACCCTGTCTCAAAAAGAAAAAAAAATATTTATCCAGTACATGGCACTCTTCTCACTTTGTCTCAGACATGTGAAACTTTTTACTTTCAATACACTCTACTGCTGGGATCAGAGTGTTCCCAGCTCTCAGAGCTTCTCCACCTCGGTAGAACAGGGAACATCTGGACAGCAGAGAACTAAGAAGCCCAAAAAGAAAGACCAAGTAGCCTAAGTGATGTAGGAAAACTAAAGTTTCCAGGGAAAGAGCTTGCTGTTCAGGCAGGGTGGCCTTGGGACCTGGGCAAGGCAGATCTGACCAGGAAGCCAGGCAGGGAACAAGGGAACACAGGCAGCCTTGAGAGAAGTCCCCCAACATCTCAAAGCACCTCTTCTAGCCCATGGCCTCAGTAGGGTGCCTCAAGCTTTGATCACTCTGCAGTTCCAGTGCTAGGTGGAGATGAAGGTGCTAAAAGACTCCAGACTATGAAAGCAGCAACTCCCCCTTGCCCCAGGAGCAGCAACCTTCTGCTCTCAGTGAGAACAGAAGCCAGGCTGGTGCGGGAGTGCCCACGCGAGCCGCCCTGGAGGACCTCTGTGCTGCAGAGAACAACAGCACTTTCAGATTGCCTGGGGTGAGGTTGGGGGTTACTGCGTGGGTGTGGGTACTAGCATCAGTGCTACACATTACAATTCCTTCTCCTCCACAACCTCTAGGCCAGGGCCAGAGGCTTACTGACTTCCCCTCCCCAACTCTGAGCTGGGCTGATAGAAGAGAACCTTTGACAACACACACTGAGGTTGCACAGCCCTGATCAGCAAGTTCTCAAGTTTCAGTACTCACTATACACACACACACACACACACACACACACACACACACACACACGTGTGCAAACTAATTAGGGACCTAGGGTGAGGAAAAAGATAACTAGCAAGACCGTGTGTTCAATTCCCCAGCACCACACAAGCCAAGAGTGGTGCGGCATGCCTGTAACCCCAGCACTTGGGAGGCTGAGGCAGGATTGTCATGAGTCCAAGGTCAGCCTGGGCTACACCACTGAGTTCAGGACCAGCCTAAATAAGACAAAGCAAGACCCTGTCTCAAAAGAAAGGGAGAGGGGGGCGGTAATGAGGATCTTGACTAAAGTAGAAGGAAAGCCAGAGTTAGGGGCTTCCTGATATACAATTCTGGAAGCAAAATGGACTGACAGGAGACAAGTGGGAACAGGAATACTGCCAGACCCGGCATTCTCAGCAAGTTTGTTGAGTGTCTATATAACCTCACAAAAGAGCACATAATTTCCCAGAAGAGTCTCTGTCTTTCTGTCCTTCTGATGTTAAGTACTCACATAAGGCACCCTGTTAAGGTACGTAGGATACCACGGGACCAAAGGATTTCAGGAGCCAGGGCCCAGTTCAGTGAACCCTAATAAAGTCTACTTCAAGAGCCAACAATGGATTAAAAACAGTCTAAGGACTCCCAGAAAACCAAGATTTCCCATCTTCATTCTGGTGGTACCTCGTCTCTGGCTTTATCCATTTCTTTCTTATACTGCTAAATTATAATGGGCCCTTCTCTTTCTACTCCAGCTCCCAAGAGACCCCAGGAACTCACTAGCCCTGAACAAGCATTTCAGTGGGGCTCCAAAGGACAGTTTCTGACCAAGCTTTGGATCTCCTAAACTTGAGGTCGGTGTGTATCTGCAAGAGCAGATGATGGCAGGGGAAGGGTTCATGGTCACTTTGGATGGAAGCACTGAGTGTAGCTGTTTCTTCTTGGTATGGCAGGGAAAGTGGCCTGAATGACATGTCAGATTCAGCTTTCAGGAGACCAATTTTGTCTCTGACGTGCTGTCCAAAGAGCCAGGGACACCTGTATAGCTTCTCAACAAATACATACCCGATTACAGATCTTAGGCCCCAGATCTCTGAGGTCAAATGCAAATGAGTGTCCTGAAATCTTATAATCCTGTGCTCTAAGGGCCCAGGCCTCCATAACACTATATCAGAGAAGTCTGAGAATAAATGTATACCAAGTCATTCACACTGTGTTCTTTATTGTCATGTTACCCATGGGATGGGAGAGGAGTGGGGATGGGAGCCCTCAGGCAAAGAAACGGAAGGAAAGAGGAATGGGGGGCATTAATTTTCCAAACTCTGTCCTTCCTTTCAGCTGATGGTGGTGAGGGCTTGGCCACCAACCATGGGATAAGGAAACAGGAGACTCTTATATACAAACACAACGTTGTGTGAGAAGATTGGGCACTATCTCATACTTGAAAGAGTAGCCTCCATCTGAGGTGGTACGAACATGTAGAGGCCTCATGGTCCCTGCGAGGGCAGCACAGCAGGGCTGGGTCCCCAGCAGCAAGGAAAGGGGTTGAATAGGGGTCGGGGGAACCCCAGGACCTGTCAGAGGCAGGTCCGGTGAAGTGGGCAGCCCACAGCTACCATGGCAATAGTGGAAGATGAAACTTGGAGGATGCACGATCCACCGGTCCCAGCCCAGCTCCTGGAAGGAGATGTTGAGTGCGGCTCTGTGGCAGGATGCATGAACTGCAGGATCCTCCAGAGGTCTCTGCAGCAGGCGCAGGGCTGCAGGAGACCAAGGCCAGCGTATTGGGGGAGTTGAGCGCCGGGCTCTCTCCCCTCCACTTGGTGGTCTGGCCCGAGTGTGGGCCACAAGGAATGGAGTGGTTTCTGGCTGGTCTGAGCAGGAACAGAGAGGACAGCGAAGCAACAGCACCAGGACAGGGTGGGTCAGCAGAGTGAGAGCAGAGGTACCAAGCTGCAACACAGCCCAGCGAGGGGGAGCCTGGCCCAAGGACATAGGCACAGATATAGGCCTCCCAGATGACAGTACCAGCAGTCCTAGGAGGGGCCCAGAGCTATTGAAGGGTACTGTTGCCTTCCTGTCAAGTCCTGTGTAGAACCACAGCTTAGCTGAAGTCACCTGGCGGCTGCGTATGTGCTGGGATGGCCGGAACACATATGTGAAGAGACCCTCCTCAGTCTCCTGGGACAGTCCTCCAGCAGTTGCCTTGGCCTCACAGCTGGCACCTGCAAGGGACAAAAAGGAAGGGAGAGGGTAGCCCTAATCAGCAGGACCCAGAACCCAAGACCCCTCACTTCATCAGCTGATGTGGCCACCATTCACAAGCGCTGTGGATATGCCACATCTCTGCTGACTGCCCTCTCAGACCTCAGGATTCTCCTGAGTCTTGGGGGAAATAATATAGGCTTCTCGTTTTTCATCCCATCATTAAAGTATTTTAAAACTACAAAACACTGTCAACTTCTCTCTGAAATGGTTTTACCAATTAAAATTCCTACCATCAATGTGGAGGAGTCACTATATTTTCATCAATATTTCGAACTGTTTAAATTTTGGCTCATCAGACACAGGGAAGTGATATCTGGAATACTCGTGTAGATGAGTGTCTGTTATATTATTCTTTATATCTTTTGGTATAGTAGAAATGTTGCATGATAAATTCTTTTTAAAATTCCATTTTCAAAATACAGCTTAACACACACATAAAAAGAAAGGAGAGGAAGAAAGAAAAAGAGAAAGAAGAGGGATATAACTCAGAGAGTGCAGTCCCTTTCGAGCTAGTGTAGCTGGCAGCCTTGTCCTGACATATTCACAGCCTACAATAAGTAATCATGGGTCAGCCTCAGCCTACTGACTGGCAATTAGGGCTATGTTATCACAGTTTTTCCCATAAATTCAAAACGAAAATGAGGCTTTAAAAAATGAAGTTAAGTGTTAAGTGGCCAAGCCTGATCCCAAGGTCATATTTTCCCCAACTATGATGCACTGGGGTTGAAGGAAGAGAGGTAGGGAATCACGTCTAAGAAAAAGGGGTCAGATGAGGAGAAAGGCCTTCGAGAGGAGAGCTTTATTTCTTCAGTCCTTGGGCCACAAGAAAGATGTAAGAAGGTAACATAAGAACTCAAGAGAAGGTAGACTAGTTAGTTGCCCAGGAAAGTTTCTCAACCAATCACTTTCATACATTCATGGAATTTCTCAAGTCTCAGCTACCTAGAGCTAGAGAAACAAGGCTTGGGGTAGGAATAAAGTCCCAGACATCTCTGTCTCTAGAGACCTTTGTCTCCCAAAAGCCTGTATGCCAGTCACTCTACTTTCACTCAATCCTGAGAGATATTACCACTCAGTTGACAGATGAGGAAATAGAGGCTCAGGGAGGTTTAGTAACCAGACCGTTGTTGCAAAGCCAGCTGAGTGGCAGGATTGGGATTCAAACCTAGGTCAGCCAGCCTGGCTCCCAATCCCATGCTGTACCGAGCTGCTTCTCAAAGTCACTCTGCCAGTTCCCCACCCTCATTACCTGAGGCTGGGAAAAGGATGACCTGGGACACATCTTCCTCCTCAGGTTCAGAGCCTCTGTGCACGAGGTCTTCCGCGGCGTGTCTTCGGGGCAGCCGTCTGGCTCCAGGACCCCCACCTTCTTCCCCAGTCACTGCTGGGGGACCCAAGGCATCCAGGAACAGGGCCTTCACCTTAGCCAGGACAAGCTCTCGGTCCAGCTCCAGCCCATGGCAGCCGTGCCCACACTTTGGGGCCAAAAGCAAGAGAAGCAGCAGAGGTAGCTGGAGCACCATAGCTCACCTGGCCTTGCCAACAGGGATCCCACACCCTGCCCAATGCTCCTGCCACCAGGGTCTGCCCAGAGCCTTCCCAGTCTCCCCTCCCCTCCCCATCCTGCCCCCCGCCCTCTTCTACCCTTCTCACCCAGGTCTTCCCCAGTCCTTCCCACGCCCTGCAGACCAAGTTGCCCCTGCCCATGGCATTGAGACCTCCTATCTCTGACGCAGACTGCCTGTGGCCCTGAGCCTTATCTCCCACTCCCGCCAAGAATGTGGGGGAGGGGACTGAGGAGGGTATTCACCCCAAGTGACCTGACCCACACATACAGGAAAGCAACCCTTTCTCTACACAAGCCTGTGAGCACATACACTGTCTCACATGCCAGAACTCAACACCAAGGTGACATCAGGTGTGTCAGGAGTCTGGGAGCTGGGTTTGCCAGCTTCTGAGAGTGTCACTTGTCAAGAAGACCAGACTCCTCAGATCTTCTGGGGCCATTTTCAACCAAAGAGCTGCTGGGCCAGACAAGTGTGAGTGGAAAGGCTAGAGCTGGGGCTAGAACTGGAGCTTTCGTGGGGACAGGTGGTCCCGCCTGCTCTATACTTAGCCCCGGAGGAGCCAGTCTGGGCTCCTGTCCTCCAGCTGTGTCATCAGAGAGTATTTTTGGGTTTGGCAGCCGCAGGCGCCTCTGCCACTCAGGCGCAGGTCTGGCGGGCGGTCGGTCGGGGGCCTGGCGGCTGGAGGTGGGAGGGATGAGGGGAAAGAGGCCCAGGCTGCGGGAGCAGACTGGGAACAGAGGCTCCCGGGAGCAGGAAGCCAGGCCACAGCCCCACGCTGGAAAGGCAAACAGGAAGGCCTGCCCCCCTTGAGCGCCGGGCGGGAGTCTCCGCCGCGCTGCGGAGCTGCAGCTCCGGCTGGGGGTAAGCAAGACCCCGGGAGGGGGCGAGCGGGGAGATCTCGCGGGACCTCGCGCTCACGCCCCAGCGCGCGCTCCCCGGGGCCTCCCGCCGCCCCCCGCGCGCGCCGCCCGCCCTGCGCCTCCGCCAAGGCGGCGTCTGCACCCGCCGCGATGGAGGCGGGCTCGGGGGACCAGGAGAGCCCCCCGTGCTTCCTGCGCTTCCCGAGGCCGGTGCGGGTGGTAAGTGGCGCCGACGCCGAACTCAAGTGCGTGGTTCTGGGGGAGCCGCTGCCCACCGTGGTGTGGGAGAAAGGCGGGCAGCCGCTGGCGGCCTCGGAGCGCCTGAGTTTCCCGGTGGACGGCGCCGAGCACGGCCTGCTGCTGAGCGGCGCGCTGCCCACCGACGCCGGAGTCTACGTTTGCCGCGCCCGCAACTCGGCCGGCGAGGCCTACGCGGCGGCCGCCGTCACGGTGCTAGAGCCGCCAGCCCCCGAGCCCGAGCCCCCGCCCTCCGAGGGCGCTCCGCCGCCGCCGGCGACCGGAGAGGGCGCCCCGGTGTTCCTGGCGGGGCCCCGGTCCCAGTGGGTTCCGCGGGGGGCGGAGGTGGTGCTGACTTGCCAGGTGGGGGGCCTCCCCGAGCCCGCGCTGTACTGGGAAAAGGACGGGATGGCCCTGGACGAGGTGTGGGACAGCGGCCACTTCGCGCTGGAACCCGGGCGCGCCGCAGGGAGCCCGGGCGCGAGCCTGCAGCTGCGCATCCTGCGAGCGCGGCTGCCGGACTCCGGCGTCTACGTGTGCCACGCCCGCAACGCGCACGGCCACGCGCGGGCCGGCGCGCTGCTCCAGGTGCAGCAGGAGCCAGAGAACCCGCCTCCGGACCCCGAAGAGGCCCCCACGCCGGTGGTGGAGCCGATCAAGTGCGCGCCCAAGATTTTCTGGGTGAACGAGGGCAAGCACGCCAAGTTCCGCTGCTACGTGATGGGCAAGCCCGAGCCCGAGATCGAATGGCACTGGAAGGGCCGTCCTCTGCTCCCCGACCGCCGCCGCCTCATGTACCGCGACCGAGACGGTGGCTTTGTGCTCAAGGTGCTCTACTGCCAGGCCAAGGACCGCGGGCTCTATGTCTGTGCTGCACGCAACTCTGCGGGCCAGACGCTCAGCGCCGTGCAGTTGCACGTAAAAGGTAGTGTCTGCTAGGCTCCCGGTGCCGGGGAGGTTTTCAGCACCTGCAGAGGTCTTTCTTGCTCTTGCCGCTGTCGGGGGCCCAGTACTGCCCTATTCAGAGTAGTAGGAGGTGAAGCAGGAGCCAAAATATTAAAATACCTTTTCCTTTCTGCCTCCTGTTTAGTATGTCTCCAGGGTACCCGTTTTTTTGTTTTTGTTTTTTAAACTCCAGGCTACTCTTGAACCAACTTCTTAGCAAACTACCAGATGATTTCTAGGAACACAGTGGGAAACCTCTGAGTGGTTGATGTGGTTGTGTTGAACGTACATCTACTAGCTTTCAACATTTATTATTTTGTCCCCAACAGAATTCCTATCCCATAACCCCAATGTGTAAAATAGATCAGATGAGCTTAAGTTAGGAGAATAAGGCTTTAGAATCACAAATTCTAGGCCAGCTTGGACAACTTGGGAGACCCTGCCTCAAAACAAAAAATAAAAATGGATGTACCACTGTGGTAGAGCACCCCGGGTTCCATCCTAGTGTGGAATAGGAAGGGGAAGAGTGTAAATTGCTAAGTGGACATTTATAATGTATTTCTAAGAAATGTATTAAATACACGTTTTGGACTAGAGGCTTTATTTCATAACAGATCTGTGGGAAAGGCCCCTACTACCGACTCATTCAGAAGAAAGGTAGATTTGAAGGAAGAAAACGTGTCCCACAGTTTATTTAATTGCCAATATTGAAGATTGAATTCAGGGTCTTTACACTGAGCTATATTACCATTTTTATTTTTTATTTTGAGACAAGATCTCACTAAATTCCCCATTGTCAGATTTGAACTTGAGATCCTTTTGCCTCAGCCTCCCAAATACTTGGAATTACAGGCATGCACCACCATACTTGGCTAATTTTGTACTATTCTTTTATTAAACTGTGCCTCGGATTTGAAAGAAAAAGGTAGAAGAGAGAAAATTTACATTCAGATTTACAAAGTTGGGAGGCTGGAGGAATGGCACAGTGCTTAAAGCTCTTGCCTAGCAAGCACAAGGTCCTGAGTTCAATTCCCCAACACCACATAAAGCTGGGTGTGGTAGTGCACACCTGTAATCCCAGTACTTGGAAGGCTGAGGCAGAAAGATTGCTGTGAGTCCAAGGCCAGCCTGTGCTACATAGTTCAGGACCAGCCTGGGCTACAGAGCCAGAGCTAGACCCTTTTCAAAAAAAAAATTTTTTTACAAAGTTAAATTACTAGTAATATCGAATAACTTCTCATTACTCATAAACAGAAAACTCAGGGGAAAAAAACACACCTTAAACTCACACTGGAATGCAAAGCTCTTCATAATAGGACTTTATCCCAACTCGAAGGAGTATACAACTTCCCTGTTATTCCTCAGCTTTCACCCTCATAGGGAAAAAAAATGCAATTTCTCTTGAGCCTTGCCTGGCATGCAGTCAAGTATGTGGCAGCTGGGCTGTAGCAGTGGCCTCATTCATACAGCTTGGTGTGCACAAACTTGCCTGGCCAGTGGTGACCTGGAACTCAGTTAAGGAAGAAACACCAGAGGAACTTCCCACAGTGGCACAGAAATTTGCCACTCCAACAACCCTAGTTATTTCTTAGTTTTGAAAATGGTTAGAATGCTTTAAAAATGAAATTCGACACAAAGCCTCTTACAGAATTTGTAAGGTGCCTCTAAAGGGTCCAGGGAAGTTTGAAAATCACTGATCTGGTCCACTCCTCCCCTCCCTTACCCTGTTTTGAAAGTAAGGAAACTGAGCCCGGGAACATCAAAATAGACTTGCCCAGGGTGATATGATGTAGTTACTGTCAGGGTCAGATGAGAAGTTAGGCCATCTGATGTCTCTCTGGTGGTTTTGCTAAGATTCTAAACGTCTGCTGGCTCTGGGGAGAAGGCAGACAGCATGAACTGATGTATGTTTAGGAGTCCTTCCCTGCCACCCCTCCTCACTCAGCTGGCCCTTTTCTAAAACTTTCTCGCCTTTCTCCTCTGCAGAGCCCCGCCTCCGATTCACAAGGCCCCTGCAGGATGTGGAGGGCCGGGAGCAGGGCATTGCTGTGCTGGAGTGTAAAGTGCCCAACTCCCGCATCCCGACAGCCTGGTTCCGGGAAGATCAGCGGCTGCTGCCCTGCCGCAAGTATGAGCAGATAGAGGAAGGCGCTGTGAGGCGCCTCATCATCCACAGGCTGAAGGCCGACGACGATGGCGTCTATCTATGCGAGATGAGGGGCCGGGTTCGAACCGTGGCCAATGTGACCGTCAGAGGTTGGCTGGCCAGTGGGAGGAGGCCAAGGCTTAGAGTAACGCTGGCAGGTGCCTAGGTACTGGGCTGATGGACTCCTGTCCGCATCACAGGACCCATCCTGAAGCGGCTGCCCCGGAAGCTTGATGTCCTAGAGGGAGAAAATGCTGTGCTGCTGGTGGAGACACGAGAGGCCGGGGTTGAAGGGCGCTGGAGCCGTGATGGAGAGGAGCTGCCGGCCACATGCCAGAGCAGCTCTGGCCACATGCATGCTTTGGTCCTCCCAGGGGTCACCAGAGAGGATGCTGGCGAGGTGACCTTTAGCCTGGGCAACTCCTGTACCACCACTCTGCTCAGAGTCAAATGTGAGGACATGAAAATCCCTAGAAAAGAGGGTCAGAGTAGGAGGGCGACCAGAGGCCAAAGCCTGGGTTGGCAGAATGGATTTAAAGTAGAAGGACTATAGGAGGCTTGAGTAAGGCTTGTGTGCAAACTGATTTGTCTTAGGCATCAAGCACAATCCTCCGGGACCCCCTTTGTTGGCTGAAATGTTCAAGGGCCACAAGAACACTGTCCTGCTCACCTGGAAGCCTCCTGAGCCACCTCCTGAGGCCCCCTTCATCTACCGGCTAGAGCGGCAAGAGGTGGGCTCTGAAGACTGGATCCAGTGCTTCAGCATTGAGAAAGCTGGAGCTGTGGAGGTGCCAGGGGACTGTGTGCCTTCCGAGGGTGACTATCGCTTTCGCATCTGCGCGGTCAGCGAACATGGCCGCAGTCCCCACGTTGTGTTCCCCGGTTCTGCTCACCTTGGTGAGTCAGTCTTGCTAGTCTCTGCAAGGCAGCCATCACTCCTTGTTTGTCCCTCCCATCACTTTTCCCTTGTCTGTCCCCCAGCCATTGTCCTCTTAATATTTTTCCATTTTTCAGTTCTTCCTTTGCTACCCTTCTCAGTTCTGATGGCTCATTCTCTCCCCACCCCAGTGCCCACAGCTCGCCTGGTAGCAGGTCTGGAAGACGTGCAGGTATATGATGGAGAAGATGCGGTCTTCTCCCTTGATCTCTCCACCATTATCCAGGGCACCTGGTTCCTTAATGGAGAAGAGCTCAAGGGGAGTGAGGGCCAGGTGGATCCTGGGCCCCTGCGGTACCAGAGGGAGCAGAAGGGCCTGCAGCACAGACTCATCCTGCGAGCCGTCAAACACCAGGACAGTGGGACGCTGGTAGGCTTCAGCTGCCCTGGTGTACAGGACTCAGCCTCCCTTACTATACAAGGTTGGTGCTAGTGGGGACTTGAGTGGGGACACAGGATCAAGACATAAAAGACCTGTTGGCCAGACTAGATAAATATAGTTCCCATTTTTCAAAGCTGGATCAGGAGAAAGGTGTATCCATGGTAGGCTCAGAAGTCCCAGAAGGTCAGTTTCAACCCATGTGAAATATGCAGGGCACCCGTTGTTTTTTCTCATTGGCATCATGTCCAATTCCCTGGAGCTCTTTGTGCTTTACAAAATTCTGTCCTTTTTGTCATCTCACTTGAGAGACGTGAACCCTGGCCTCTGGTTCCTGAGTGCTACCTGTCCTGTTGTGTACACCAGCAGTGTAGTAGAAGATTCCTACACATCAAGCATAGTCTTGTTCTCGATATAAATTAATGGAATCCTGTCAAGTCATTTTGGCATTCCCATTTTACACATGGGGAAACTGAGGCACTGAGTTGTTAAGTGGCCTACCCAATCATAAAGCTAATGAGTAGTGATGCTGGGTTATGAATCCAGGCATTCTGGCTCTGGAATATACCTGTGGCACCTGTTGAATCAAGGAAGGAGAAGGAATGATGATCCCTTGAGAAAGACAGCTAGGGATTGGACAAAAATTTCAGAAAATATTTCTAACATTTGGTGTTTCACATTGCTGGAGTTTGTAATACCAGACAAGAAATCTAGAAGCACCCAAGCCTGGGGCCTAGAAGTGGTGGGCTAGCAACATTGGAAGAAGAGAGCAAAGGCACAAATGAACAGCAGCCTGAGCAGTATTTCCAAAATATGATCCAGGATCACCAGCATCAAAGGCTGGTTTATACTGCAGGTTCCCTGGACCCTGCATATTTGGAGTTCTGAGAATCTGCATTTTGTCAGGCTTCTCAAGTCTTAGGCATGTTACAACCATTGCTTTAAGACTTAGAGTGTAAAAGCTGGGAGTGGTGGCTCATGCCTGTAATTCCAGCACTCGGGAGACTGAGGTAGGAGGATTTCCAAGTCCAAGGCCAGCCTGGGCTCCATAGTGAGTTTGGGACCAGCCTGGACTGTAAGAGAGACCTTGTCTTAAGAAAAAAGAAAAGTTGGAGTGTAAGCCTATAGTATTTTGTTTTCTGTTGCTATAACAGGGCTAGGAGTATAGCTCAGTGGTGGAATAGTTGCCTAGCATATGTGAGGCCCCAAATTCCATGGCCAGCACCACAAAATAAAAATAGGAAAGAATTTCTGACATTATAACTGGAGTGCCTGATGCCAGGTACTTTATAAAGGAAAGGCATTAGGGGCTAGGAGAATGGCACAGTGGTTAAAGCACTTGCCTAAAAAGCACAAGGCCCTGAGTTCAATTCCCCAGCAACACATAATGCTGGGTGTGGTGGTGCACACCTATAATCCCAGCACTCGGGAGGCTGAGGCAGGAGGATTTCTGTGAATCCAAGACTAACCTGGGCTAAATAATAAATTCAGGACCAGCCTGGGATAGAGAGTGGGGTCCTGCCTCAAAGAATATAAAAATAAAAGGTCTGTTTAGCTCATAGTTATAGAGGCTAAAAAATCTCAGATTGAGCAGCCCCATCTATTCATCTTTGGTGAAGACCCCCCTTGACTGAGGCACAGCATAGAAAAGACGTGAGAAGAAAGTAGGTATGTGTAGAAGAAGCCAAGCACATAGAATATCCCTGCGTTAGGATAATCTACTTTCTCAGGAACTAACTGGGGTCCCATGAGAACTTCATTAATCTCTTCGAAGGATTATGCTTCCAGTCTGCTCCATGGTTCCACCTGTTAAATGCTCCATCCTTCCAACACCACCACATTGGGGACCAAGCCTGTACATCACATGAGCTGTTGGTTGGGGGTGGGGGGTGGAGACACTGAAATTATATCTAAACTTACTTTTTAAAGCCCTAACAACTGCACTGACAGCAGCTGTCTTCCCTAATGCAACCTCCCCTGTTCTGAGCACTTGCACTGGAGAGGAGGACACATATCTGAGGCACAGAACTCTGACATGCTGCACGTATATTCTCCTCACACAGAGAGCCCAGTGCACATCCTAAGCCCCCAGGACAAGGTGTCACTGACATTCACAACTTCAGAGCGGGTAGTCCTGACCTGTGAGCTGTCACGTGCGGATTTCCCAGCGACTTGGTACAAGGATGGTCTGAAAGTGGAAGAGAGCGAGGCACTGGTGGTGAAGGTGGATGGGCGCAAACACCGTCTGATCCTGCCTGAGGCCAGAGTCCAAGACAGTGGCGAGTTTGAGTGCAGAACAGAAGGGGTGTCAGCTTTCTTCAGCATCACCATCCAAGGTCAGGAGCCATGTTGACCCAGCTTGCTAAAGCTCCAGCTGATTCTGAGCACTATGCGGGCCCTACCCCTTTACTCTGTGTTTTGGGGAGCCGTTATAGGGAAGGCCTAGTGGGCCAGGGTCGATGGTTTGAGCTCACTCTGTACTTCTTTGTTCTTCATACAGCAGCATACTCTAGCACACCTGCCCCCACATACCTTCTGTTGGGTAGGATGAAGAAACTAAATGCAGTTGAAGGAGAGATGGGAGCTCATGTTTGCTGGGCACCAACTCTGAACCTAGAGCTATGCTAGGTATTTCACAGATACGTTGTTTAGTTTAATGAAATACCCGAGATACTTAGTTTACAAAAAGAAGAAGGTGGGCTGAGGGCGTAGATCAGTGTTTAGAGTACTTACTTGTTTAGGAAGCAGGAGGTCCTGAGTTTGATCCCCCAGCACCACATAATAGCCAGGCATGGAGGCATATGCCTATAATCCCAGTACTCAGAAGGCTGAGACAAGAAGATTGCCATGAGTTTGGGGCCAGCTTGGTCTCCATAGTGAGTTCAGGACCAGTGTGGACCACAGAGCAAGATCCTATCTCACAAGTTCAGAGAGAGAAGGAGCTTATTTTGGCTCACAGATTCAGAGGTTCCAATCCAAGATAGGGTGGACGCATCGTTTCTAGCCTCTAGTGGGTGTGCTGGATGCAATGGCAAGGAGCCTGTGAGCCCCACCCTCTTTGAAGGCATACCTCAGGGACCACAGAACTTCTCATAGGCCTCACGTTCTAATGATCCATAGTGCACCCAATAGTGCTGCCCAACCTGAGGAATAAGCCTTCAACACACAGACCTTTGGACACACTGCCCATATTCAAACCAAAGCACTGTCCAGAGGGAGCAGCTGGGTGCCCTTAGTCATTCTTTACCTTCTGCCCATCGTGGGAGCTTTCTTGTAAAGAAAGCCGCAAGCTCAGCCAGTGTGGCTTGTAGTGACAGCTTATCTAGACAAATGGCAGCTCTCATTGTGTGAACCCTGTTAATTTCCCACCCAGCTACCTCTGATCCATAGGGGACCCATGAAGCACTTAGTTACCACTGGATTGTCTGTCATGCCTCACCTCCCATGCCATCATTGCCCCTCAACCTCTGCACTGTCTTCCCATGCAGAAACTGTGTCCTGGCCATGAGGCCAGCTTGGACTCATGCCTCCCACATACAGGATGTCTGTGATCATCTCTGTTCCCTCCCTAGATCCCCCAGTGCACATCGTGGACCCCCAGGAGCATGTGTTTGTACATGCCATAACTTCTGAGTGTGTCATGCTGACCTGTGAGGTGGACCAAGAGGATGCTTTTGTGCACTGGTACAAGGATGGGCAGGAGGTGGAAGAGAATGACTTCATAGTGCTGGAGGATGAAGGGCCCTATCACCGCCTGGTGCTGCCGTTTGCCCAGCCCCCTCTTGGGGGCGAATTTCAGTGTGTTGCTGGAGAAGAACGTGCCTGCTTCACTGTAACAATCACAGGTGGGGGGCCAGCCAGAGGGCCTGTTCCACTGTCATTCCTGGGTCACTCTTTCAGTCGCTGTTGCTTTCCCTCTGGCTGATCAGACCTTCTTCTCTGCCGGTAGTCGAGCTACACTCAGGAAATGAGCACTTGCCCTGGCTGCATGTGGCACGCGGGGACCCTGCCTTCTCCATTCTTTTGCATACCCCTGCCAAAGGGTGATCTTTGGGGATGGCAGTTCTACGGCAGGGTAGGTGGTCTTAGGCTGTAGAGGAATCACAAGCTCTCAGAGGTCTGAGGGGGACCTCAGCCCTATCTGGGGACCCAACCCCTCCCCCATTTCAGCCTTCATACAGTCCCTGTCACAATCCAGAGGGTCTGAGGTCAGCACTGTAGTACTGCTGTCCAACCCCTGCGTAGCACAAGACCTGATGTGCTTTGGTGTCAAGGTTCTGTTTCCCTGGCCATGATGGTTTTAAGGGGACTGTGTCCCCACCTCTGAAAATAAGTCAGAGGAAGGCTTCTTTTCTTCAACATGTGGACTGCTTTCCAGGCATGAGGACCAAGTCTGGATCGGGGGCAGCACTGGACCCAGCTCCTCAAGCCAAGCAGTGGCTGTCCCTGTCCTCTAGATGTCTCCTCGTGGATTGTGTACCCCAGTGGGAAGGTCTATGTGGCAGCTGTGCGCCTGGAGCGTGTGGTGCTGACTTGTGAGCTGTGTCGACCCTGGGCTGAGGTACGCTGGACCAAGGATGGTGAGCTGGTTGTGGAGAGTCCAGCACTACTCCTGCAGAAGGAAGACACTGTTCGTCGCCTGGTGCTGCCCTCTGTCCAGCTGGAGGACTCTGGGGAGTATTTATGTGAAATCGATGATGAGTCAGCATCTTTCACTGTCACAGTTACAGGTGTGAGTCCACCCCAGCTCTCCAGGGTCATAAGAGGGCTGTCCTTAACCCTGGGGGAGCCAGCCAAATGATGATACCTTGCTTGTGAGCATACTGGGAAGGAGGGGATGTGGGTTCATTTGCATGTGTGGGAAAGAGCCCAGGGTTTTTATTCAAATGAACAGGTCCCTCCCCAGTAACAGCCGGGATTAGCTGTGTTCCATCACTTCATTGAGTGAGCATGGTCTTGGCAGCCTGGCACTATGCCAAGAGCCACAAATAACTTCTAAGTGATACAGATGTGGTCTTAGTTCTGAGGGAGTTGTCAGTCTAGCAGGGGAGGCAGCTCTTAACCAGGGGTTGCAAACACGCAGTCCCTGAGGACCCTGTGCAGACCACAGATGTTTTTTGTTTGGCCTGCAGAGTCTTACCAAAGTCAGGACAGTTCAAATAACAATTCGGAGTTGTGCGTCTTCTTGAAAAAGCCAAAGACCCGTCGGCTCTGGTCCCGCTTCCCCCCATGGCGACGAACAGCTGGTGCTGAGTAGCAGCTGCCCCTGTCTGGCCCTCCCTGCCGTTCTTTTTTGGCCCCTCTCCAGACTCCTTCTGCCACTGACCTAACCTTTTGAATTTGCAACTCCAATAAACGCACAAATAAACATATAGTGACAACTTGTGATAAGTGCGGAGAGGGAGGAGAGCTCAAGAGAGTAGCCAGGAGAGGCAAGGAAGGCCATGAAAAAAGAGAGCTAATCACAGGTCCAGCCCCAGGTGGGGCTCCAATGTTCAGCAGCAGGCAGGCAGACCCTTGCTTGCCTGGCAGGACAGGCAGAAGTCAGAGGGCCAGAAAGAGGGGACAGTCAAGGGCAGCCAAAGAAATCCCAAGTGCTGACTGCTGTTCAGGGCACCAAGAAGTGCCTAGAGCTGAGAGGGTGTGGGCAGAGAATATTCTATTACAGGTGGGAAAAGCACACAACTATGGAGGAGGTGATGATGATTTTGTGCTGGAGCCTAGCACCACAGCTCATGTGTATGTGTGGAGGTGTTCAGCGGCTCTGGATAGCACAGAAGAACCTCAGTGACTGTGCTGGAGTGACCATCCTCCTGGCACAGTTTTGTCCCCCTCTCCCCTGCCCTGCCCTAGAAGTAGTTCCAAGCCCAGGCTCAGCTGCTTAGGGGTTTTGTACTCCTTGCACTCCAGATAGTGACCTATAGTGCCCATAAGACTGACACACATTCTGTCCTATTTCTCCTCACCATCACGCTGGCCAGCCCCCAGCCTTGGCCAGACATAATGACCACTGCTCCACAAAGCACCAAGCTTTTTACAAGGAGGGTCACACACACACACACACAAAAAAAAAAAACATCTTGGCTCTAGGCTAGAGTGAACCAGGTCCCACACCAAGCTGAGGTCCAGGGCTAACCAGGCATCTGAGCCCATCGCTGCAGCCTACCCTCACACCTCAAACATCCTGTTTCAGTCTCACGGCCAAGCAGGACTTTGGAGAACCAGCCTGCATCTTCCAGACTTAGAGCCAGCCCATTTAAAGTGGTGGATTACAGAAGCTCCAGGGTGCAGTCCCAGAGAGGTGGAGGGCTCTAGTTTCTGGGTCCTGTCTGCTGGTGCTCCTCCCCCTACATACCCTCTCAAGCCAGCAGTTCCCCAGTCTGGCCACGAGGGGGCTAAGCACACTAAATTCTGGAGACCTGGAGAAAATGAGGGTGTGGGGATGTAGGGGTGTGAGCAGGCTTGGACTGGATGCCCTGGTCACTTCCAATACTGACTTGGCTTCCTTTCTGTGGAGGAGTAGCCATCACATGGGTTTGAGCTCCCAGAATCAGCATGTAACATTTCTGGGGGAAAAGGCAGGTGTTGGCAACCCCCAGGCACAGATGCAAAACTCATTACTGAGTTCCTGCAAGCCTGGGCTTGGAGTCCCTACCGCTGCTTGCCAAGTATGAATCTCCTATGTACGAATGATATTTTTCCCCCATGCCCTAGATTAGCTGTAACAAGCTGCAACCTTAAGGAAATTGTTGATTATGGGTGGATGTGTCCAGTGGGGACAGAGTATGTGAAATATGAAAAATACATGGTTTCTAGAATACAAAGCATTCTAGATTCTATAACATCTCAGGCCCTCAGGGTTTCAGAGACTAAACTGTGGACTTATTACTGTTATGTGGGTGACAGAGATGGTCAAATAGCTCCAGGGAGCCATCAGTGGGTTTGCTGTGATTGCTGCCACTCTGCAGAGCCCCCTGTGCGGATCATATACCCCCGGGATGAGGTGACCTTGATCGCTGTGAGCTTGGAGTGTGTGGTGCTAATGTGTGAGCTGTCCCGGGAGGATGCCCCAGTGCGATGGTACAAGGATGGGCTGGAAGTGGAGGAGAGCGAGGCCCTGGTGCTGCAGAGTGAGGGGCCACGCCGCCGCCTGGTTCTACCTGCTGCCCAGCCTGAAGACGGCGGGGAGTTCGTGTGTGATGCTGGAGATGACTCAGCCTTCTTCACTGTCACTGTCACAGGTGGGTGATCTCTGGGGCACCCCCAGGGAGGCAGAAAGGCATGGGATTGAGATAGAAGATACCCATCCATCATCCATCTGTACTTTCTGCATCCTAGAGACCTCCTGTTTGCCTTCCACAGCCTTCCCCTGCTCCCCAGCCTTGTTCTCAGCCATCAAAGCCTTACTTTTTGAAATCAAGAAGGAAGAATGATTACAGGTACAGCGGAGGAAGCCCAGCAGTTAGGACCATTCATTCTCTTATGTACTCAACAAGTACTGAGTGACTACTCTGTGCTTGGCACTGCTCAAGATACTCGTGATATAGTAATGAACTGAGACAAAACTCTGTCTTCATGGCACTTACATTCTAACGAGTAAAATAGATGGATTTTAAATGGTAAGTGTCTCAGAGACAAAGCAGGGATCAGGGAAGAAAGTGAAGGTAAGCCTAGGGAAGGAGTTAGACATCTGAGTGTGTGACTTTACCTTTTATCTTTGTGACTTTGGGCAGGTCACGTCTCTGTATGGGGACCTGAGGTTCTCACTGTAAAGCAGTTTGTGTATGATGCTCCCTTGTTCTGGAGTAGCTGAAAAAAGCTTCAGTGTGCTTAGCACACAGCTTGGCACTCAGAAGTACCCCACAAATTGTAGCTGGTGTATTTCTAAGAACTGTGCTGCAAGGAGAGGACTGAGCATCTGATGGGTGAGACAAGGAAGACTGCTGGACTAACCTTGTGCCTCTGTTTCTGCCCAATCTAGCTCCACCAGAGAGGATTGTGCACCCTGCAGCACGTTCCCTGGATCTGCAGTTTGGGGCTCCAGGGCGTGTGGAGCTGTGCTGTGAAGTGGCCCCAGCCGGGTCCCAGGTGCGCTGGTACAAGGATGGGCTGGAAGTAGAAGCATCAGATACCCTGCTTCTGGGTGCCAAGGGGCCCACCCGAACCCTCATCCTGCCCCATGCCCAGCCTGAGGACGCTGGGGAGTACGTGTGTGAGACCCGTGATGAGGCTGTCACCTTCAATGTCAGCCTGGCTGGTAGGTGCATCTGGTCATCATGGGTGGGGTAGTGCAGTAAGCAAGGGCTCATACCCTCCTCTCTTTGTGCAGAGCCCCCAGTGCAGTTCCTTGCACCAGAAGCAGCCCCTAGCCCACTCTGTGTGGCACCTGGGGAGCCTGTGGTGCTGAGCTGTGAACTGTCCCGGGCTAGTGCACCTGTGTTCTGGAGCCACAATGGGAAGCCTGTGCAGGAGCACGAGGGCCTGGAGCTCCAGGTTGAGGGCCCTCGCCGTGCCCTCTGCATCCAGGCTGCTGACCCAACCCATGCAGGTGTCTACACCTGCCACTGTGGGGCAGCCCCTGGGGCACCAAGCCTTAGCTTCACCATCCAAGTGGCTGGTGAGTAGAGCTGGAGTCATACCCCAGCCCCATGGACTCCCCTGCTTGTCCATCCCTTGCCCACTTCTCAGCATCTTTCCCATCCTGCCTCCTGCTCCCCTCCTGCTGCCCTTGATCCTCTCTCTCCCAGTGACCCCCAGCTCTGACCCCACAGAGCCCCCCGTGCGGGTGGTGGCCCCCGAGGCAGCCCAGACAAGGGTTCGAAGTGCCCCAGGCGGGGACCTAGAGCTGGCGGTGCACCTCTCCGGGCCAGGGAGCCCTGTGCGCTGGTACAAGGACGGGGAGCGCCTATCAAGCCAGGGGCGGGTGCAGCTGGAGCAGGCCGGGGCCAGGCAGGTGCTGCGGGTGCGGGGGGCACGGAGCGGGGACGCTGGGGAATACCTGTGCGACGCGCCCCAAGACAGCCGCATCTTCCTCGTCAGTGTGGAAGGTAACATTGCACCCTTCCCTTTGGGCTCTGGCACCTCAAGAACCACCCCTTATGATCCTGGCCCTTCTCCTTTCCCACCCCTGCCATGCTGCTCCTGGCTCCCACAAATGCATGCATGACTTCCTTGGGAGAAGGCACTGGATGCCTCAGGAGGAGAAATGAACCCAAGGCTAGGAGCAGGGCCTCTGGAATTGACACATTATGTTCCAACCAATATTTTGCTCTCCAAGTTGCATGACCTTAGCCAAGTTGCCTAATCTCTCTGAGCTTCAGTTCTGAAATGAATGGAGAGTGTTTGTTTTATAGGGCTGTTGTCACAATGCTATAAATAGGGTTCATGGTTAAACGATCTGTCGTTATTCGGGAGTCAGATATGGGGTTCCAGGCTGGGATTGAGAGGAGATAATTAAAAGAGTGAGTGGCAGGAAGTTGGGATTTGCCCTTTGATCACCCTCCCTGGCTGGCACACAGTAGGTCCTTACCAAAGATGTGATAAATGGCGGGGGAACAAGGCCTGTACCCTGAGGAGTGAGTGGAAAGAAGAGAAGGCGAGAGGCCAGCCTGGCTGACTGCCTGATCTCACCTCCAGAGCTGCTGCCAGTGAAGCTGGTCTCAGAGCTGACGCCACTAACTGTCCACGAAGGTGACGATGCCACATTCCGGTGTGAAGTTTCACCCCCAGATGCTGATGTCACCTGGCTGCGTAATGGAACTGTTATCACGCCAGGATCCCATCTGGAAATGGCCCAGAATGGCTCCAGCCACACACTGACCATAAGAGGCTGCCAGCTTCAGGATGCAGGCACTGTGACTGCACAGGCGGGGACCACAGCCAGCAGTGCCCGGCTCCATGTTCGAGGTTTGGTGTTAATGAGGATGAAATGCTCTGTTCCCCATACCACTGCTCTCAGCCCTGGCCCTAGCAACCTTGCACTAAGGCTTGCAGTAGCCAGCCTCCCATTCCCTGGGTGCCAGGCTCCAGGCTCCATGACCTTCTCCCTTCCTCCCTACCAGAGACAGAGCTACTATTCCTGCGGCGGCTGCAGGACGTGCGGACAGAGGAAGGCCAGGATGTATGCCTCGAAGTGGAGACAGGCCGAGTAGGCATAGCCGGGGCTGTGCGCTGGATTAAAGGAGGAGAGCCACTGCTGCCCGACTCTCGCCGATCCATAGCCCAGGAGGGCCACATTCACCGCCTCTTCATCCGTGGCATTGTGCTAGCCGACCAGGGCACCTATGGCTGCGAGAGCCACCATGACCGCACCCTAGCCAGGCTCAGTGTGAGGCGTGAGTGCCTGTCCCGTCCTAATGTATTAACTGTCGCATGGTCCAGCTCCTTCAGGCTGCCCTAGAGCCTCAGAGCGCCCACCAAAGTGCCCCTAGTTGCTGAGGAAGGTCAGCCCTGATCATCTCCACAGCTGTCCATAGGAAAACTTCTCATTTTCTCTTTACCTCAAAAGTCCATGCAATTTTGCATTCCATTTCTTATTTCCAAGTTGGCTTTGCTGTAAACATAAATATTACATTGCAGAAAGACTGTGTGTGTTCATCCTTCAAACACATGCCTCGAGGATACAAAAGCCCATGTAGGGATGGCTAGTAAATAGCACCTCCTACCCCTTTGCCCTAGCTGGAGTCGTCTATTTGCTGTTGGATCCAATGCAAGTTACTTAATCTCTCTGAGCCAGGTCTCATTTAAAATTAATCTGCTGTCTATCTCCAGAACTCTTAAGGACCACACAGAAATTGGTGAATGACTATCACTGATGATACATACTTCCTGATGTAATCATAATAAGTCCATGCCTCAATAGTATTCACCTTATATATCTGGGAAATTAGGGCCCAGAGAGATCAGACAATTTGTCAAAGATCACGTATTACACAAATTATATGGTACAGCAAGGTTCCAACCTTAGTGTATGTAATCCCAAATTCTCTGCTTCTTCTAGTCACACTTAGACTCACCCCCCCCCCCAACCAGGCCTCAAGTGTCTTCGTGTGTCCTCTCATCCTAACCCTATCGTATCCCTACCCTGACAAAGTCTAGCCAATGTGCTCTTCTCTTTCTGCCTGATTCCCCCCACACCCTAGGTTCTGAACTTCTGTGGTTGCAGCCTGAGGTGGGGTATGGGGGGAGGGGTGCAGGCACAGCCAGGGGGTGAGTAAGCCCCTGTTTTTTGCCCTGCCCCCCCACCCCACCCATAGCTAGAGCCTGCATCTTCATTCTCTCCCTGTCTCCCCACACCAGCACGGCAGCTGCGGGCACTGCGGCCTCTGGAGGATGTGACCATCAGTGAGGGGGGCAGTGCTACCTTCCATCTGGAGCTATCCCAAGAGGGTGTGATTGGGGAATGGGCCCAAGGTGGAATCCGGCTGCAGCCAGGACCCAAGTGCCACATTTATGCCGAAGGCCACACTCACCGTCTGGTGCTCAGTGGCCTAGGCCTGGCCGACTCGGGTTGCGTCTCCTTCACAGCAGATTCCCTGCGCTGTGCTGCCAGACTCACCGTGAGAGGTTTGGCCTCTGGGCCTGCCATCTGCTTGCTGACTGTGTGGCCCTGCTCAATCACCTGCATGTGACTCCACTACTGATCCCACTACCTGTGTGGTCCCTATGACTGGGACTGCCCCAGTGTGCCTCTCACTAACCTCTCTGACTTCCCTGAACCTCTGGTCCTGTGTGGCCCATTTGGTGCCATCTAGCCCCTGACTCTTTGGACCCAGTGTGCCTTGCCTAAGCGTGGCTCCTTTACTCGTCTCAGTCCCATGTCACCTGACTGCACAAGACCCTGTAAATCCCTGTGTACTTGAACACACTCAAGCCAGCTTGGTCCCTATTGTCTGCCTAAATACGGCCCCACTGGCCACTCTAACTGTGGTGCCACTGACCTCCCTTGCGCTGTGACCCCTTCTGCCTGTATGAGTATGGCCCTTCTGACTTGCCAAGCCCCTCTGATCTACTGACTGCCTGTCTGCTGGTGACTCCACTAGTAGTTCTATTGGAGTGCCCCGCATTTTTGTTTCTAGCCCCAGTGAGTTTCCCACTGGCCACAATGCTCTAGGTCCTCCCCCATATCCTTGCTACACCATGAGTCCCTCACTGATCCATCCCTTCTGCTGTCTAGTCCAGCCAAGGGTGGCCTCCACTGGTGATACCTGCCTATGGCTACTGGCATCTTTGACCCTCTAGCTCCCACCATGTCTTCCATTGACCACCTTAAAGTGTGACTGCCAGCTGGCTGGTCCCACCCCATTGACGCTGCTGAGTCCAAAAGTGACGAGCATCCCTCTTGAACCACTTGTTCCCACATGCCCCCCACTCACTAGTGGCCTGCACTGATCACATTGTCTAAATGTGTGTCACTGATTCCTTTGCCTGAGTGTCCTCCTTGTCCTGCAAGCTGGGTTCTCATCTTGCCCCTACCCACACGCCCTCTGCTTTGTCTTCCCTTTTCCACTCTCAGAGGTCCCAGTGACCATTGTTCGGGGCCCACAGGACCTAGAGGTGACAGAGGGTGACACGGCTACGTTGGAGTGTGAGCTTTCTCAGGCTTTGGCAGATGTCACCTGGGAGAAGGTTAGAGCCCAACCCCCAGTGCAGATCTCCCAAGCATAACGCCAGTAATAGTGCCAAGGCAGGAAACAGCACGCCAGAAAGGATGTGCCTGGAGCTGTGCTAAGTTTTACATTGCGTTTAATCCTTTCATCCTTACAGTAACCCTATGAGTAGCTCTTACCACCCTGTTTGTTACCTATGAGGAAACATCCTCAGCAACATGAGTTTCCTTGAGCAGGGGCAGACAAAAAGGATAGAGACCATTTTCAATACAGGTTTACCTAATTCTAGAAACCGTACTCAGACCCCCCCCCCCCCATCTGTACGTGGCTCTGAGCTTTCTGCAACTGTGACGCCTCTTCTTGACCCTAACATCCCAAAGGATAACACCTAGTCCAAGAGGCTGCTGGCAAAGCCCGGAAAGTAAGGTGTGGAATAGCACATCCCTAGCCTGGGGACACAAGGCACGCAAAAATGCCCCTCCACACAGCTTGGCTCAAAGAGGGCGCAGCCGCCCGCCGCCGCCCTCCCCCCCCCCCCCCCCCCCCCCCCCCCCCCCCCCCCCCCCCCCCCCCCCCCCCCCCCCCCCCCCCCCCCCCCCCCCCCCCCCCCCCCCCCGCTTCGAGCCCTACTGGGCTCCGCAAGGTCCTCTCTCTGCAACTCCCGCCCCTAGGACGGGCGAGTGCTTATTCCCAGTCCCCGGATCCGACTCCAGTCCCTCGGAACGCGCCGCCTCCTCCAGCTGCGGCGCTGCAGCAACTCGGACGCGGGGACCTACTGCTGTGCGGTGGGGGTGTCCCGCGCCGGGCCCGTTCGCCTGACCGTGCACGGTGAGTATAGGGTGATATTGGGGTTGGGCACTGCTTTGGGCAAGGGGACTGCAGAGAGGTTTTACGCGGAGCTGAACCTGAGCTCTGCAGGGGAGGGGCGCAAGGGGTGTGGCCTGGAAAGGCCCCGCCCCCTCACGCTCCGGGCTCCGCCCCAGAGCGCCCCGTGTCTGTGCTTTGCGAGCTACGGTCGGTACGCGCCCGCGAAGGCGACGGCGCCACATTCGAGTGCACTGTGTCCGAGGCCGAGACCCCGGGGCGCTGGGAGCTCGGAGGCCACCATCTGAGACCCGGGGGGCGCGTCCGCATCCGTCAAGAAGGTCTGGCACCCTTTCTATCCGCTCTGGCCCCTTGCTACTCCGCCCCAAGTTAGACCCCGCTTCACTAGGAGGAGACCCGCCTCCGGCTCCAGCAGACCCCGCCCCGCAGCGCGCGACTAGCTGCCCCGCGACTTTCCTCCGCCCGCAGCTCCGAGTCCTGCCCGGCTCCTGTTTCCTGTCTGCAGCCCAGTTCCACCCACCTCTGCGCACACTTACCGTGTCCGAACCCACCCGGGGCCTAGTCCGGCCTCACCCTTAATCCCGAACCCTCTCCAGAGGCGGCCCCGGCCTCGCTAGCGCCCCCCTCACCCCCAGGGAAGAAGCATATTCTGGTGCTGAGCTTGCTGCGCGCGGAGGACGCCGGTGAAGTCCACTTCCAGGCGGGTCCCGCCCAGTCGTCGGCTCTGCTGGAGGTGGAGGGTAAGCTACGGAGGGCGTCAGGGCGGGGGGCGTCCCCTCCAGCACTGGGACTGATGGGCAGGCTGTTGGTCCCCAGAACCTCTTCCCCTGCCTCTGTCCTCTGTTGGGGCAGGTCACGGGGCAGCACGTTTCTTGGTTGGAGGAAATGGGGAGGAGGAGATTTCGGGTGAGGGATGCCGTACGACTGGTGGCACAGAGGGCTTGCGCGAAGAGTGGAGGCCGCGTCTTTCCTCCTGGGGCCATACGTGTCCCTGGTAACCTAAGCCCTTACCTTCCACCCTTAGCATTGCCTCTCCAGATGTGCCGCCGCCCACCTCGTGAAAAAACGGTCCTGACGGGGCGCCGGGCAGTGTTGGAGGTGACCGTGTCCCGCCCCGGAGGCTACGTGTGCTGGCTACGAGAGGGGGTTGAATTGTGCCCAGGAGACAAGTATGAGATGCGCAGCCACGGCCCCACCCACAGCCTGGTCATCCGTGACGTACGACCTGAGGACCAGGGTACCTACTGCTGCCAGGCAGGCCAGGACAGCGCCGACACGCGGCTGCTGGTAGAGGGTGAGTAAAGCCCATGGGTCAGAGATCAGAGGGGTAGGAGGGGACTCCTGGGAGCTGCGAATCGGAGACACTCCCACGAGATTCTTGGCAGTTGGTTCTGGGACAAGTCTGAGGTGGGGAGTGGGAGGTAGAGGGGTTGGGCTGGGGGGAGGGTTGGGGGGTAGATCACATCCAGGGCTGAGAAGAAGCAGCCCTGAGTTCTCAACAGGAACTGTTGGGCTTAGGTCAGCTGTCCCACCTTTCTAAGGCTTTTTCCTCATTCCCTTCTGCTTCTGGATAGGGATTGTCTCTCTTGAACCCCAACACCTAGGAGGGCCTCATGTTCTCTCCTATCTGGCACATCTGTGCTGACACCTGTCCCCCACCAGCTTCTGCTTTCTATCCAGGTGGCTTCTGTCCATTTAAGCAAGTTCAACATCAGTGTGGGCACAGGGCTCCTGAGCTAGTCCCTTTTCTTCCTTCCATGTACGAGATGCCTCACCCTTCAAACTAAATCCCTGGGTTTCCTTCACATTCCCCCTCTGCCCATCATAACTGACCCCTACCTTCCTGCCTCTACAGCCAGCCTTGACAGAGGCTCAGCTTCTCCCGTGGGGGTGCCCATTCTGTGCAGGGGAGGAGGGTAACATCTCCTTTTCCCCAGGTCCCATATGGAATCATTCTTTCTCAGGTGACTAGGAGGATCGAGCCAGGCCAGGCTGGTGTCTTTGGATAGCTTGGAAGGTGTCTGCTCTCACCCCAGGCAGGGTGGGGAGGCAGGGGCACCAGAGGTGTTGGGAAACAATAAAAGTACTGCAGCTCATTTCCCTGCTTCTCGGTGTGCTTTGGGAGGGAAGACCTAGCCTGGGGCCCCTGGAGTAAGTGACGCGGCAGCCTGGAGCTGCAGTGCTTACAGCTTAGCCCACAGAAGTGCCAGCCACTGAAGACTACCACTCCTGGCAGAGGCCACGCAGTTTGGCACATTTATAAAAGATGTAAAACCAGGGGGTGGAGAGGAGACAGAAGCATGAGGTGTCCAGGGTGGCATGACAGACACCAAACATGCATCGTGCATTTAAGCCCCCCCTCCCTTCACACCCCTTCCCCAACCCAGCCCAGACCAGCACCCCCCCCCATCCCCTGCCACTACCCTCAGGCTGGTGGCTTTGCAGAGGCCAGGAGACCAGGGTAAGGGTTGCTGCAGTTTGCCCCATGAATAAGGACAAGAACCCTTAGATGAGTGATTAGGAGGTGGGACAATGGAGGAGGTAGGAAGGCCTCCTCCATGAACACATGCAGGAGAGTGGTCAGTGAGACCCCAGCAGAAGGAAGGGAGGCAGGGCCAGCCTCAGGGAAGCCCTACCAGTCAAAAATCCAAGGCAAGGGTCCCATTGTCCCCTCCAAGCCTACCCCCTCACACATACACACAAACACACACACACACACACACACACACACACACACACACGCAGACAGAGCAACTCACAACCCTGAGCACACCCCAATGGGGCTCACACTCCAAGTTCCTCAGGAGCTCCTCGGGAGCTTGGAAGGGGGCATTCGCTCAGGCCAGGCCCAGCCCAAGACAGATCCTCCCTTCTACTGGCCAGGCCAGTCCCCTCCAGGGAGGGGAAAGATAGGCAAAGGCAGCAGGGCCAAGCAGTTGGGGTGGTGGCCTGGCAGGCCTCCCCAAGCTGGCAGAGCTGGTGACTACAGTCTAGACAGGTGGAAGGCCAGCTATACCCGCACAGGGGGTCCTGAGCAGGCTGTCAGTGGCCCCTGGGACCCGTACTCAAAGTCCGCATCTGTGGGTGAGGCCATGAAGGAGCTCAAAGAGCTCCCAGTTTGCCGGTCCCGGAAACTCTGGATGTAGCTCTGTGAAGGAATAACGCAGGTATGAGCATCCCAGTGCAGATTCTTGTCCTGAAAGTCACTTTCTGTACCTCACAAGGCCTGAAGGCAAGGCTCCCATTGCATAAACCCATGACTTCCCCACACCTAGAAGTCCACAGTTCTGTCCCCACAATGTACCAAATACCATTTAAAATCCATATTCAGGACACCTTGCATCAAGCCCCGGAGCAGGAGTTCATACATGAACAAATCCCAGGCCCCTGGGAAAAGCCCAGTTCTGCTTGGACGGAGTCTATACCACACACACACACCTCCATGTAGGCTAAAGGGGCTTAAGATGCTCACCGGGGAGAGGACATCTCCATTGAAGCGTTTGATGGGCACTGGCCTGCGTCGATATGCAGGGTCAGGGGGCCCCGGCCTTGGAGGAGCCCGGGGACCTTTAGGGGGAGCCCGAGGAGGTCTCTTCTTCCGCCGTTTCTCCTTGCGTTCTTCCTGCTGCCGAATCCGCATCAGTTGCACACGTCGTCGCTGCCGGCTGATGACCACTGAAAAGGGATGGGATGAAAAGGAACTCAAAGGCCCATGTCCCTTTTCACTCCCAAGCCATGCATGGCCTTCTCTCCCACCAGGGGACTTCAGTCTTCTTGACTACCCTTGTCCATTAGCCCCCACCCTGCCCCACCTCTTCACTTTCTAGTCTCCCACCTCCCAAATGGCCTTTCCTTGAGTTGATGTTTTCTCCAGAAAGTCTCTAAACAAATATTTCCAGACTTCTAGGTAACCCCCTCCCCAGCTGTTGTTCTTCTGATCCTGAGCCACAGGTGACTTTCCCAGGCCAGCCACAATTAACTTTCAACCTGATATCCACAGCTAGTTCCCCACTACATGTGTCTCCCTCCAAGTTTTTCTACACTCAGCAACAGAATAAGCATGCCAAACACTAAGTTGCATTTTATTCTGTACTACCTTAAATCCTCCAAAGGCATCTCATTACCCTTCTAATCAAATTCAGGGACCTCCTCATGGCCCAGAAAGTCCACATAATCAGCCTGACACCCACACATCGCCTGCCACACTCTAGGCCCACTTACTCAAACTCCCCCGGGACATTCTTTCTTAGGGCCTCTGTCTGCCCTTGCTGTTCCCTCTTCTCAAGCTCTTTGTATGGTTGACGCCTTACCCCTCAGGTCCCTGCCTATCTGTTATTTCCACATGGCTCTGGCTACCCTACTTGTAATAGCCTCCATAAGAACACTCTTTCATATGACTCTAGGTATCTCCTTCATGTCATCCCACTTAACTGGAATCATTTCGTTTGCATGTCTAATATCTCTGTCTTTTACCTTCCCTGGATGTATATCCATAAGGGCAGGGGCTTTTCTAGTTTTGTTTTTTGCTGTGCTAAAACCCAGTGCCTTGCATATGCCAGGCAAGTGCTGTACTACTGAGCTACCTCTCTAGTCTCTCCTTTTCTCTTTTATCTCTGCTGTACCCTCAGTGCCTGGAATAAGGCTGGCCCAGAGCAGATGCTCCCTTGTTGTGGAAGGCATGGTGCTGCTTGGTCCTGGCCCCATGAGGCCTTCTTTGATAGTGTGCAGTTTCTGTTACTTTTCCCCGGTCTTTCAGCTCCCCATCCATCTCTGGCCATCCCCTCCTCCCACATCCACCCTGGCCTATGCCCTCTCACCTTCTGTGTGGGAGTCCCTTTCAGTAGTCACCCGCCACTGCACCAGAACACCCATCAGGCTGAGCAGTGGCCACAGTGCCAGCAGGGCCCAGCTCCGCCAGCAGAGGGGAGGCACGGGGGCAGCCCGGAGTCGTTCCACAACATAGCGCCCCAGTAGTAGCAGCTCAGCGAAGTAGTCAGCAGCAGTGGCGATGAGTGCAGCACCAGTCACGGCGGTGGCCAGGGTGGTGAGTGGTCGAGGCCAGCGCAGTGTGAGCAGGGCACACAGCAGGCCACCTCCCAGTAGCAGCCCTAGTGGGCCCCACACAGAGCCAGGCTGGTAATAGGGTGCAGAGCCCAGTAGGGTGGCAGCAGCAAGCAGCAGACCAAGCAGCAGCCCCACCAGGAAGAGGCCCACACTGCGCACCAGCATGGCTACCAGCCCACAGAGCAGCCCGATGCCCAGTGCGATGCCGGCACTCGCCCCAGCACTCAGCTGCGTCTCCAGCACCCGTTCTCGGTAGCACAGCAGGAAGATGACCACCGAACCAAACAGCAACCCAGTGAGGAAGAGCACTGCCTTGAAGCAGCGGTAACCTGGAGGGAAACAGGGACCAGTGAGGGGCCAAAATAGGTCATCGGGCTTAAAGAAGTCCAGATCGGTCACGAACATGAGATCTCAGGGGAGCCAGAGAAAAGAACACTAAGGTCAGAGAATTGTGAGCCACTGGGGTCATGAGGTACCAGTGATGAGGCCACTGAAGTCAGGAACTCAGAGAAATATGGTCCATTGGATTCACCGGGAAGGTAGACACAGTCTTTGGGGCCTTTGAGGGCCAGAGGAGTCAGATAATCGCTGGCATCAAACAAATCAATAATAGGGCATTGGCATCTTAGGGATCAGAGAGGCCTTTGGGGTCACAGGGGGATCAGCAATAGAGTCACTGAGGTATTTGGGGGAGGGATTGCTCAGAAATGAGGTATTTAGAAGTCAAAAAGATTTCTAACTTTGAAAGATTGTTATCACACAGGCTTCAAAGATAAGGCATCACTGGAAATTACATAGAGGACAGACACTTGAGTTCTTGGGTAGAAACTCCAGAAGAGATCTTTGTAGGTCAGGGAGATTGACAGAGAATTAAAAGGTTTGTGAGAGAGAGCTGCAGGGTTTCTGAGATGGGAACACTGAGGCCAAAGAAATAGGATCACTTATATCATGATGAAGGGTGGGGTGATCCAACAATAGAGTTACTGGGATTGGAGAGTTAGAAATAACCAGGGACCAGTGCTAGTATTACAGAGGTCTCAGAGGGGTGAAAGACAATGAGATAATGGTGAAATATCACTATGGTTGTAGGACTCAAGGAGGACTATAGAGGGAAATAGTGATGTGGTTTCAGAAGCAAAGGAGGACATAGGACCCTTAGGTCCTCTCTCTCTCTCTCTCTCTCTCTCTCTCTCTCTCTCTCTCTCTCTCTCTCTCTGTGTGTGTGTGTGTGTGTGTGTGTGTGTGTGTGTGTGTGTGTGTCAGGGTCTCACTCTGTAGCCCAGGCTGATCCTGAACTCAGTATGGACTTGGCAATCCTCTTGCCTCAGCCTTCCAGGTGCTGGGATTACAGGCATGTGCTATCACACTCAGATTTATATGGTGCTGGGGAATCAAACCCAGGGCCTTTGGCTTATTGGGCAAGTGCTTTAACTCCTGTGCCACTCCTCCAGCCCCATTTACAGTATCTGAAAGAGGGAGAAAGGTATAGATCCTGAACAGTTGGGATAATGGAAGTTCAGGGTCAGAGGTGGTGCTCAAGGAGACAGGAAGAACCAAAAAGAAAGATAATACAAGAGCAGATTCAGTTCCAGGCATAAGGGTAAGTACTGAAACCCAGAAGGTACTTGAGTCAGAGAGAGGAGTAAGGCTCTTAGACAAGGACTCAGAGTCTAAGAGTAGGAGTGTCCAAGAGGAGTAGGATGTCAAGCAAGTCTGCAGGAGTGGACAAGGCTGCACTCAGCTCCATGCAGAGGGACTGGGTATGGACCATGAAGGGAGCAAGGTGTGATATAGACTGGAGACCCAGGACATTTCCTGAACTCTTATAGAGAATATTTCCTCCTGTCTACTCTGCAGTTATTTAGTCTAAAGTTTGTGGGTGGAAGGGAAGAGGCCATTTGGCTCCCATCTCATCTACCCACCCATTCTTGGGGAAGATATAACAGCAGCAGAAACAAGTCTTGCCTCAATTCTGCTCAGATCTACCAGCTTCCTTTGCCCCAGTAGTTCCAGTCACTTAAAATCTTCCTGCTGTAAGCTTCCTTTGACCTCTGCCCATAGTACCCACTTTCCTATCTGAAGCTCTGTAATTCTTGCTTAGAATCACTGAGCATTTATTCTAGGCTGCCACTAGCCCATATGACACCTATTTGCAAATTTTAAAAAAGTGTGATTTTCTGTAGGGAAGACAGCCTTACACAAAGCCTTGAGTTTGGCAAGTGAAGTCTGAGTTTGGATTTCAGCCCCCACTTGCCTGTTTAACTGAGCTGTCTTTTGCAGTACCCATCCAGTACAACTCTTCCGAGCAGCTTTAATTACTGGAGCCTGCCTTGTAGGCGATCTCCATGTGTGACTACCTACCATTCAACCCACTCCCATGTGTACCATAAATGTGTGTATTTCAGGAGTCTCTCCCCCGCCACTCAATATGCCCTGTTGTAAGGGATTATATACTTCATCACCTTGCTGAGTTTTCAGTGCTTTCCTGTAGAGCACAGTGATCCAAATACATCTTTGCCACAATAGCTATTATTTACTGAGTGCCTACTAATTCTTATGACAACTCTATGAGACAAGTATCACTTGAGATATCATATGAGACAAATATCACAAATATCCCTTTGTTCAGGTGAGAAAAACTGAGGCTCAAACAGGTTAATATGCCAAGGTATCACAGGTTCAGATTCAAGTATGTCTAATTCAGAAATCTGTGCTCTCTAGAATTGACAATCATGTGAGAGATGCAAGGGAGAGAGGGAAAGAGGGAGGGAGAACGAATACAGTTATCTTGGGGAGAGTTCTGGCAAAGATTTAGAAGCCTCAGGGCAAAAAACTTAGGAAAGGTGTGGGGAGCCCTGGTGAGGGATGAGCGGGGAATCTCACCGAAGAAGCAGTAGACGACTCCAAACAAACAGCACATGATGCAGACGAGGGCCGGCAGCGCCTGGTACCTGCGCTCCAAAGGCTGTTCGCAAGGGGAACCCCAGAAGGCATCATCTGGGTCTGGAGGCAGGAGCTGGAACCGCAGTGTCTCCATAGTGCCCGGCATAGTGGTGGGAGAGGAAAGGGGTCACCCTCCCAGCTCCACCTGACAGGGAAGAAGTTGTCATCAACGAAGAGTTTTTAGTCTCCCCCCGGGTGAGGGTGGGAGTGGGAGTAGGAGAACTCAGCAAGGGCAGAGTGGACAAAGGAGTGATGCCCACAACATGCAGCTAGGGAAGCATCCCTGGAGTGGGGCGCAAAGACAAAGGGAAACAAAAGTGTCTGGGTAGAGGGCGTTGGGAGGGAATTAAAAGGGGCCTGAGTGGAGTGGGGGAAGCCGAGGGCGGTGTGCTGCTGTGAGAGGCGGCAGCCACAAGACTCATCTGTGCGAGGCTAAATCCGGGATTGCCCAAGATCTACCTGGGGCGCCAGCGACCTGAGCTTCTGAGCAAAAGAAGCTGTGCAGGGGCCGTAGGAGCTGGAGTTGCGGGGCGCTCGAAGCTCCAAAAGACTGGGTTCCGGGGAAAGTCCGCCCTGCGGGGAAGGGGGCTGATGGGCCAGAGAGACCGGTGTCTGAGCGGCGGCGTCGCCGCTCCACCTCCAACACGGGTTGGCACTCCAGTCCCGCGACGTCGGGAGCCTCGGGCCGGGCCCGGGGAAGGGAAAAGGGCAGGAGCAGGGGTGCGGGCTATTCCAGAGCCGCGGCCCCATGCCCTGAGCCCGCCCGCGGCCTTTGGTGCTGATGGACAGCTCCGGCCTCTGCTCCTGACGTCACTCAGGGCGCACCATCCAGGCAGGGGCGGGCTGTTCCTGACGTCACCCGGGGCGCACCAACCACGCCGGGGGGAAGCGTGGGACTCCGCCCCCAGCGTCTCCTTCTCCGGCACTGAGGTGGGGGCACTTCCGGGGGTCCTTCTCCTTTAACCTCCCCCTTTTTCTGCCTCGCCGGTAGCTGAGGCCCGAGGCTCCACCCCGAGGGCAGGGCCCTCGCAGTGACACGTCGGACCGCGGCGGTAGCGTTGGAGGCTCGGAAGCCCCGCGCGGCTGGAGGAAGATCCGAGTACTGCCCTGGGGGCTGGGCCTGGGCCGCCGGCTCTGCTCAGAGCGGAGCGAGAGGGCCCGCCCGCTGGGTCCGGGCCCTCCGGATCCGCCCCCTCCCCGGTCCCGCCCCCTCGGAGCCTCCTCGGGCGGCTCCGGCGCTGTGCGGGGGCCGGGGGCCCGCGGTCCGGGCGCCATGCGGGCATCGCTGTTGCTGTCGGTGCTGCGGCCCGCAGGGCCCGTGGCCGTGGGCATCTCCTTGGGTTTCACCCTGAGCCTGCTCAGCGTCACCTGGGTGGAGGAGCCGTGCGGCCCAGGGCCGCCCCAACCCGGAGACTCTGAGCTGCCGCCGCGCGGCAACACCAACGCGGCGCGCCGGCCCAACTCCGTGCAGCCGGGAGCGGAGCGCGAGAGGCCTGGGGCTGGCGCAGACGCCGGGGAGAACTGGGAGCCGCGTGTCTTGCCTTACCACCCGGCCCAGCAAGGCCAGGCCACCAAGAAGGCCGTCAGGTAAATGATCCGCTCCGCTCCGCCCGCCCCACCCCCTGGGCACCGGCCGGGACGCGCGCGCAGGGCAGGCCGCCGGGGGCCGGGTCAGGCTCCGGAAGGAAGGGGCTGGCCTGCCAGGAAGTATTTCGGCCCAGATAACTTCCGATAGCCGTGTTTCTCCAGGAGAAGCGGGGCCAATTTGAGGCCTTCTGGGTCCCATCCTGGACTGAGCTGAACCTGCCTACCTCTGTCCTAAACTGGCTCCACCCCGTGGTTCTCTTAGCCCTGGCTGGGCGCTTGGAGTTAAATAACTGCTGCGTAGAGTGAGTGCATAAAAGAGAAAGATAACTAGAGTTTGCCCTTATCTCATTCTGGGTGTTGGGCCACCTGGGGTGAGATGGAGTAGGAGGAGTATGTTCATTCCTTTAACGTCTTTGCCCATGAGTCGAAATAGTTTAAGTAGCACTTGGTTCAAATTCCATTTCTACAACTGACTGTCTTACAAGAAGTAAGTTTGCCTCTCCCCAAACACATTCAGTGCGCCCTTGGGCTAAACATTTCTTTATGTGGTGTTCTTGAGTTGCAGCAGCACATCGTAGAGAAGCAGGCGTGCACCCAGTAAGCCAAGCATTTGTCTGAGATCAAGCCAGACTTGTTTCACAGATGGCACAAGTTAAACAAGACGTTCAAGGACACCTCTAAGTAGTGAATTCCAGAACCAGGCCCGTGAGATACCTTATATCTGAATGGATATTTCTCCTCTGGTATACAAAATATTGTTTGGGTACACCAGCTTAATCCTTATGACTCCTGGGATATAGGTATTATTCTTATACCATAAATAAACAAGGAAGCAGGACCAGCGGAGACAGTCGCTGCTCCAGGAGTCTGTGTGCTGTCTCCAGCCAGTTTTGTTTGTTGTTGTTGTTTTGATATCCCTGTGCTTTGTTCCCCTAGAACCCGATACATCAGCACGGAGCTGGGCATAAGGCAGAGGCTGCTAGTAGCAGTGCTGACCTCACAGGCCACGTTGCCCACACTTGGTGTGGCTGTGAACAGAACACTGGGTCACCGATTAGAGCGTGTTGTGTTCCTGACGGGCACGCGGAGCCGCAGGACACCATCGGGCATGGCAGTGGTGACGCTGGGCGAGGAGCGGCCCATTGGGCACCTGCACCTGGCGCTGCGCCACCTGCTGGAACAGCACGGTGATGACTTTGACTGGTTCTTCCTAGTGCCAGACGCCACCTATACTGAAGCGCATGGACTGGCACGCCTAACCGGCCGCCTCAGCCTAGCTTCTGCTGCCCACCTCTATCTTGGCAGGCCCCAGGACTTCATTGGTGGTGAGCCTACCCCAGGCCGCTACTGCCATGGCGGCTTTGGAGTGCTGCTGTCACGCAACCTGCTCCAACAGCTACGCCCCCACCTGGAAGGCTGCCGCAACGACATCGTCAGTGCACGCCCTGATGAGTGGCTGGGACGCTGCATCATTGATGCCACTGGGGTGGGCTGCACTGGTGACCACGAGGTGGGAAAATAAGACTTCCTGTTGGTGCCTCTTGTTAGAGCTTGCCCACTTGCCCTGAGAGGGAAAGGGTTGGTGGAGATACAAGTCTCTGTTTCATTTTGTATCTCTGTGACCTTGGGTAAATTGCTAAATCTGAGCTTCAGTGTCCTTATGCATGCCAGTGGAAGTCATTACCACCCAGTATTGTTACGTGGATTAGAGAAAATAAGGAACCATTGCATGTAGTAAGTGTTCAATGTTATTATTTTATGGGAGCCCCAGGACAGCTCTGAAACAGATTGCATGGCCATTTCATAGATAAGCTGGCAGAGGTGTACCCAGAGTCACCAAGCTCAGTTGGTCACAGTATACTTAAATCCACAGATATCTGATTATGAGTCCTCAACCAGTCAGAGAATGAGAGGAGATACTTTGAAACAAGGGGGCAGTCAGTACATTATTTCCCATTATGTACTCTTCCCTTCTTCTTTCCAGGGTGTGCACTATAACTATCTGGAGCTGAGCCCTGGGGAGCTTGTACAGGAGGGGGATCCTCGCTTCCAGAGTTCCCTAACGGCCCACCCTGTGCGTGATCCTGTGCACATGTACCAGCTGCATAAGGCTTTTGCCCGAGCTGAGCTGGAACGAACATACCAGGAGATCCAGGAGTTGCAGGTATGGCCTGGGTTTGAGGGTAGGGGAATGGGGTGGCTGGCAGTAGAGTCTGAGGTCTCAGAGATCCTAGGATAAAAAGCTTATGCTAGAATCACTGAACAAAATTGCTTTCCAGTTCATATCTGTTTCCACCTCTGATGAGCCTCCCAGAGTCTCCCCTTTTAACTTTAGGCTGCCTCCATCTGAGGAAAAGATTCCTAGGGGATTTGGGGGATGGGCAGAGGTTGGCAGTAGATTGGAAAACCTGCAGCCATCCCAATCCCCAGCTGTGTTCTGATCCTGGGGTCTCTACCTGTTTTTCTGGCCCAGTGGGAGATCAAGAACACCAGCCACCTAGCTGCTGATGGAGAGCGGGCTGCTGCCTGGCCTGTGGGCATTCCAGCGCCATCCCGCCCTGCCTCCCGCTTTGAGGTCCTGCGCTGGGACTACTTCACAGAGCAACACGCTTTCTCCTGTGCTGATGGCTCACCCCGTTGTCCACTGCTTGGGGCTGACAGGGCAGATGTGGCTGATGTTCTGAGGGCGGCCCTGGAGGAGCTCAACCGCCGCTACCACCCAGCCTTGCAACTCCAGAAGCAGCAACTAGTTAATGGCTACCGGCGCTTTGATCCAGCCCGGGGTATGGAGTATACCCTGGATTTGCAGCTGGAGGCATTAACTCCCCAGGGTGGCCGCAGGCCCCTTACCCACCGAGTCCAGCTGCTCCGGCCACTGAGCCGTGTGGAAATCTTGCCCGTGCCCTATGTCACAGAGGCCTCCCGTCTCACTGTACTGCTGCCTCTGGCTGCAGCTGAGCGTGACCTGGCCCCCGACTTCCTGGAGGCCTTTGCCACTGCAGCACTGGAGCCTGGCGACGCGTCAGCCCTGACCTTGCTGCTACTGTATGAGCCACGTCAGGCCCAGCGAGCAGCCCATGCAGATGTCTTTGCCCCTGTCAAGGCCCATGTGGCTGAGCTGGAGCGACGTTTCCCTGGTGCCCGGGTGCCCTGGCTCAGTGTGCAAACAGCTGCACCCTCCCCACTGCGCCTCATGGATCTTCTTTCCAAAAAGCACCCACTGGACACTCTGTTCCTGCTGGCCGGCCCAGACACCGCACTCACACCTGACTTCCTGAACCGCTGCCGCATGCACGCCATCTCTGGCTGGCAGGCTTTCTTTCCCATGCACTTCCAGGCCTTCCACCCAGCTGTGGCTCCACCCCAGGGGCCTGGACCACCAGAGCTGGGCCGTGACACAGGCCACTTTGATCGCCAGGCAGCCAGTGAGGCCTGCTTCTACAACTCTGACTATGTGGCTGCCCGCGGGCGGCTAGCAGCAGCCTCGGAGCAGGAGGAGGAGCTGCTGGAGAGCCTGGATGTGTATGAGCTATTCCTGCGCTTCTCTAACTTACACGTGCTGCGGGCAGTGGAGCCAGCACTGCTGCAGCACTACCGGTCTCAACCATGCAGTGCACGGCTCAGTGAGGACCTGTACCATCGCTGCCGTCAAAGCATGCTTGAGGGCCTTGGTTCTCGAACCCAGCTCGCCATGCTGCTATTTGAGCAGGAGCAAGGCAACAGCACCTGACCCGGCCCTGCACCCGGACGTAGCTGCACCCCGCCCTGCCCCTCCCCAACAACCTGGAGCCATCTGCCAGCCTCGCAGGACAGGGCTGGCCTTAGCCCCAGACCCTGGGGTAACCCACTCGTCCCCTATCTTTGGCTTTGTGGGCCCCTGGACAAGCTATGGGGAAGCATCCCCAGAGCCACCCCTTCTTGCCCCAGCCTAGCCTTCCTGCCCCCTTGACGCTGCTGATTCAGGCTGTGGCCTCCGTGTATTTATGCAGTACAGTCTGCTTGACGCCAGCCATGTCTCCTGGGGTCTTGTCCTGGGAGCTGGGCTGCAAGTGAGTTGTTGGCGAATGGGGCTGCTGAGAGCAGAAGGGGTGCATTTCCCACCGAGTTCTCCCTTCTGAATCCCTGATGAAGCTCCTTGCCTTTAATAAACTGGATGAGTATGGACTGGTGGTTCCAATTTTTTGAAAGGTAGGTATGTGAGGGGAGGAAGGGTGGACTCTTGAGGCTGGAGGTGCCATGTGGTTGCTGAGGCCTATACTTCCTTTTACAGGAACAAGTAAATCATGTGTATGCCCAACACCACCCAGCCCCCAGCATGTCCTGGGTCATACATACACATGCACAGAATGCTTTATGCATCTTTATTCCCAGTTTCTGCGGTGCTTTGTAAAACCAGTCTGGAGGAAGAGAAGCCTCCCTTTCCAGCAGCCAAGCTCAGCCAAGCTCTGGAAGGTCCGGCTGCTCCCTGTGGAGGGGACTCTGAAGATGGGGTTGGTTCAGGGGAACTAGGAGCTGGGCCAGGCCTGCTGGGCCACCCACTCCACCTGCCACAAGGGCCTGGAGAGAGGAAAGTAGAACCATCCCAGCATGCCTATGTCGGGGGTGTTTGACCCTGTCCTGTTGATGTCTGGCTGGGACCCTAGCTGTCCTGGAATCACCCACCCTCTAGCCCCACTCATTTTCTACATCTGTATCCCACCCCCACCCGTCCTCCCTAAATATATACAAATGTACAGAGGTTTCAGCCCCGCTAGGTGGGCTCCAGCTCCTCCCCTTCCCTTCCCCTCCATAGGGACTCATGGTCTGGCCTCCAGCTTTCCCTGTGCACCAGCCTATGGGTAAGGAATGCTGACAAGGGCCGTCGAGCAGAGCAGCTGGGGCAAGGGTCTGGTAAGAGCAGCAGCTGAGTCCTGAGCCCTCCGTGAGCGCCACCCTGTCCTGCTAGTATGGAGCTGCCCCCAGGGTTTCTGTCCCAGGAGCAGGAAAAGAAAAGCTGGGGATGCAGGAGGGGTCCCAGACTCCTAGGGTCCTTCCTGACAGCAGCATCCTAGCACGCGAAGTCTTCAAAGAGGCCTCCTGGGGGACCATGGGGGTGGTGGTGGTTGGGGAGCAGGCTGCTGGCACCCCCACCCTCAGCACATCCCCGGCCTGGACAGGGACTCTGCAAGATGAAGAAGGAATAGGACAGGGAGAGCTCAAGCAGTGCCCCTAGGCCTCACCTAATAGCCTTTTCTCATACCCTGGGGGACCTCTCCTGCAAGCTAGTTTAAGTACTCTGAGAGCCTTTGGTTGTGGAAAGAGGGTCTGGCTGTATCCACTTCAGAGCTCCTCACCTGCTCCTTCAGCTCCTGCAGCCCCAAAGTGGAGATGCCCCCAGTAGAGGTCCGCAGAGGGGTCTTGGGCCGCCGCCATGCCCGCCTTAGTTGGTCCCAGGACACCTTGAGGGGCAGGGTAAGAGCAGTGGACTCAGGAAATTTGTTACAAAAGGGAAGATCTCAGCTAACCCGGCTCACAGGACTTGCTGCCCAGCAATCCTGCATCAGTCCATCCTAAACCTTTTTGGCTCTTTAGGGCTTTCAGGCCTTCTAGCCAGCCCTGAGAAAAGCCCCGAGCTTAGTTTCCCAGCTAGGCCAGCTTCATCAGGTACCTGCACTGCCCACCCTGAATTTCCATACTTGTGCAGCTTCCCAATCCCTTGCCTCATAGATGTAGTCCAGGATCTCCAGCAGGGTGAGGATGCTGGCCCCAATAAATAGGCCCATCTGTCCCCCAAGGTCTCCTGGGGAACAAGAGGGACGGGTCAGGTGGGTAGGCTGAGCCGATCTACTCATGGTCCTAGGGCAGGGGCTGGATCTCACCCAGCAAGGCTGACAGGCCGTAGGCTGCTCGCTGCTCTATGACTTCAGAGGTCAGAGCCTCAAAGAAGACGTCTAGGACCAGGAAGTTCTCTCTGTGAAAACAGAAAGAGGCTATCCTAGTGAGGCCACCCTTTCAGAACAGGTATCTGGCAGGGACATCTCAGCCCCAGCACATCCTGATCTGATACCTGTGTACTGAAAAGCTAGTGAACACCTCAGAGTCCCAGTTACCATGAGGGGAGGCAGTTCCAGGTGTTAGCTTTATATTATGAGAAGGAGCAAAGGGCCAGGAGGTCAAAATAAAACTCTGTGACCTGAGATATTGTCTCTTGCCTCTCCTAAAGCAGCAAAATGTCGTCACTTTGTTTCATGCTTACACCTCTCTAGAAGCTCCAGTGGCTCCCTCTTGCCCTAAAGTTTTTCTTGACTTTCTTCCCCAGATCTGTTGCACTGTATCTTCTTATCCAAACTGCTTTCTTCCGAACTTCTCACACAGTCTCCTGGCTACTCCCCGTACCACCCCTCCCTGTCTTTCAAACTCAAGAGCCTCGATGACCAAGCTCACCTCCACTTCCCTTTCCCCACAGGGCCTGAAAAATCAGTGCTCCTACATCCATTGTGGTTCATTTGCAAATGTGGCAGGTGTATGTTTCAGAGTCATCTTTCCCCACAGCACTCAGTACAGCTCCTAGCAGAGATCGCTCTGAGCGTGGTTGATTGGCTGCAGGATGCTAGACTCAATGTGGCCCTTCCTTGTTCCTCCTATCCTACCCTCTTCCTCTCCCTCAGCATGAACTCAATGTGCATTTAACAGATCCCACAATGTTGGGAGAAAAGACATAAAGGGTTCTACACAATGACAGAGTTGTGTGTGGGATGCTGTGGGATACCAGAAGTGCTTCCCTGGAGATGGAACAGAATGAAGCATGGGTAGGTAGATAGAAGCAAAAGACTGTGACTGACGTTCCTGGCTGAAGACCCCCCCATACACACAGACGCAGCCCACTTCCAGGCTCTGCCATTCACCAGGCCTGTTGTGAGTAGCCCCCACAACACACAAACACACAGTGCATATAAAGGAGGGCACATACCGTATGTAGGTCTCATTGCGGTTGTACTTTCTTGCCAGGTAGCGGGCTGAGCCTCTGTTTGGGATCCTGACCATGGAGATTTCTTTCCCATAGCGGGTCAGGTTGCAGGGGGTCGGGCAGAAGCATGGGCCCTCTGAGCCCCCACCCAGGGAGTCTGTAACACAGAAGTACCAACTGCTGCAGGGAGGGGACACAGCGGCTGTCCTGAGGCAGTCATGTCCACATTGAAGGCCAGCCCTGGCACTTCCTAGAGGGCACTGGCTGGGGTCTCCCTGAGCCAGTTTTAGGCTATCCAAGAGGGCAGGAATAGGCAGAACCATGGCACCTCATAGGTTCAACCTCCTGCCCCCAGTACTCTCGGACACAGAGGTCTCATGGCTCAGAGAGAGATCAGAGTCCACCTGCCAGAGCTGGCCAACCACTGACACACAGGAGGCACGGAGAGGACGCTGGGATGGATGGGTGGGTGGGTGGGTGGGTGGATGGGTGGGATGGATGGACAAGACAAGTGGGCTCAGGGTTCTCATGCTCAATGTGCTAGTTCCTCAGGCCCCTTCACCCTCCTCCCCTTTCGCTCCATGCCCAGGATGCTGCCAAGTCTTCACTGAGGCTCCTTTGCCCTCCCGTCTAAGTGGGATTATAGGGCAGGAGAGTGGTATTAGGCATTTCCCTCCCTCTCCTCCTCCCCACCAGGCCGCACATGCAAAGGCTGAGTTCTCCCTTTCATATTCATGCTGCCGGCATTTGTCCCTGTCTGACAGCCCCTCCTGGTTTTCTGGCATGCTCTTCCTTTTACCTTTTGGGTGGGGGAAACTGAAAACTCCCTGACATCTTAACTCTGTAATTTCACATCCTGTTGGCTCCCTCATCTGCTCACACATCTGGGGTTTTTTGTTTGTTTTGATTTCGTAATAGTGGTACTGGGGATGAGGGCCTTCACTCTGAGCTGTGTCTCCAAATTGTTTTTAATTTTTATTTTTAGACATGGTATCACTAAGTCACTAACTTGCCAAGTCTAGACCACAACTTGTGATCGATCCTCTGCCTCACCCTCCCACAGTGCTGGGATTATAGGCCTCCATCACCAGACCTCCACTACCATCCCTAATGTGTGTGTGTGTGTGTGTGTGTGTGTGTGTGT
>PVKB01003066.1:0-227355 GCA_004027205.1 Ctenodactylus gundi | reverse complement strand
GGGGGGTGGGGGGTGGGACTTGCTCTGGAACTAGAGCCTCTGTGGGAAATGACTGGGAGGGAGGCTGACGGTTTGGATGGCTCTTCTGAGGGATGGGCAGTAAAGCTGGCTTGGAAGCCAGTGGGGCTGAGGGGCTTGTGTGTAGCCTGAGGAATGAGAGGATTTGAGACCAGCACATGACAAGGCTGGGGCTCAGAGGCACCCACTGCAGGAAAGGGCAGGCGTGTAAGGGCAGAGGCAGCTTTGGGTGGCCCTTGAGGACGTGGGGGCTGGGCATGACATCACCTAGACAGTGTGTGTGGGGAATTAAGTGTAGACTGATCGGGGAGGGCCAGGGAGGAGCCGCAGCTGGCTCTACCGAAGGAGCCCCTGCGAGGGAAATGCATCAGCAGTCACGTTTGTTAAGACTCCTCTGGAGACAAGAAGCCCAGAGAGCCCTCAGAAGTGTTCATGTCACCCTCATAGGACATCCAGTGACCTTGCATTTTCCTGGAGAGGGGGAAGTGACAGGAGTAGCTCAGCGCCGCCTGGGCCTCACCTCGGGGAGGCTGCCCTGGATAGAAAAACTTCAGTTGAGCCCGAGACTGCCATTTCAATCTGGAGTGAGTTTCAATAGTCAGTCACAAGAGATAGAAAACTTACGAAATCTGCCCAGGATTGCTGTTGATGGATGGACAAGGCCAACTTGCATAGTTTGACCAAGGCACTGACTAGACGGTACAGTTAGGTGACACTTATTAACACTTTTTATGTCAGGTGTTGTGCCAAAAGCCTTATACAAATCATCTCACTCTATTTTACAACACCGTGTGAGGCAAATGCTGCTATTAGACCCATTTTACAGATGAGTAGACGAAAGTGCCAAGAGGCGAGTATCACGCCCAAGATCAAACAGTAAATGGTGGAGCTGAGATCTGCACCTTAGCTTACTTCAGAGTCTGTGCTCCTAACTTGGGCTCTTTGTAACTACAGTGACTTCTCAATACTCATTGCTAATTGGTTCCAGGAGGCATGATGAGTACCAACCAATGAATAGCAAGCAAATTGTTTTGGCTATGCATCGAGTACCAAACAAGATGAGTACTGGGACCAATTTTTCATGTCCAAATATGTTGAGTACCAAATGTAAAGAGTTTCAAAGCAGTGGAGCATCCAGGTATGGTGATACAAGTGGAATCAGAGGCTCTTTGCCGGAACTGTGCTAATGAGACCAATAATGAGTTCAATCCTTATTGATGGCTCACTATGCACTAGCAACGGTGCTAAGTGCCTCCATCTGAAGGCATCCTGAGAATATTATCCTGGGCACCTCAGCCTCCTCCCTTCTGGTCTTTTGTCGGGAGGCTTTCTTCCTCAGTCCAAATCGAAAGACTGGAATGCTGCAGGCTCTGAATATAAGAGGCCGATGCAACCTGCTGTGTATGTTAGAGTTCAAACTTATGTGCATGATGCCATATTCCACAGAAATTCATGATTGGCTTAAGGAGAATACTTCTAGAAAGATCAGGGGGTGACTTGCACTTGGCTGTTTGTAATGAGAAGGATTCCACCTCTTCGGCCCCCAGCAGGAAATGCCCCATGGATGTCTCTCTTTTAGGTCCACATGAGCTAAACCAGCCAAGACTCCTAGCAGAAGTAGGACTGTTCCTGGAGCCAGACAAGGCTGAGCCTGGGCAGAAAGTCAAGGCAGCTGGAGCTTTCTGGAAAAGCCATGTTTGTAGCAAGTGTCATGCATTTCTACATGGACTCCAAGGATCAAGAGGGAGGTGAACATGGAACTGAAGCACTGGTGAGCCCAGGAAGATTCTTCAACCTGCTTCCTCAGCCTGGGTCCTGGGGTATGAAAGCATCAAAGGATAATCAGGATATGAAGTGATTGAGGGTGGTGGCCATTGATTTACAGTGTGTTTCACCACAAGTTGAATGATCAGCCCATCACTGTTTTCCAGTTGAATTCTATCCTGTTGTTCTTCAATACAAGTTGGCCCAGCAGTTGTAGCCCTGCACCAACCAATACCAGCTTGTCCCGATGCCAAGATTTTTGTTGAAATTCTCTCTTTCCTTCCTTCCTTTTCTTTCTTTCTCTTTCTTCTCTTTCTTTCTTTCCTTCTGTTCATAGAATTTCATTTTCCTCTTCCATTCTTTTCCTATTAGGAAGGGTTCCCGATTTTTATATTGATAAAGTACTTCATTTATAAGTAGCTTTAATTGAGAATACCAGCTTCATTCATCTAGCGAGTTTAGCCTTTACTGACAAAGTATACACAACTCCTTAAACATTTAGCCTGTATAACAACTTAAAATTTTTTGACTTAAAACACTAGCTTTGAGTTTAAAAAATTACATTATACGCTTCAGTCATTAATGATCCTACACCTAACTTTTATTCGTTCTGCATCTATCATTTGCTGAGGCAAATCTGTCTTTTTGTCTTGCATATAATTTTTATTAGTGTGTGTTTACAATACATAATGATTTCACGTACCTGGGAGAATTGGTGTGCATACACTCTGCATCTCTGCCATTTTCCCATCCCCTTCTCCTCCCCACTCTCTCCTCCCCTCTTCCTCAGGTCCCCTTCCCCTTTGCACAAAGCCTGCCTTTCTGCTTCCTATCAGCTATCTTTTATTTTGCTCTTTTAGTTATCTGTATCTTTTCATATAGGAGAAAGCATGTGATATCTCGCTGCGTTTGAGTTGCTTCACTTAGACATAGTCTCAAGGTGCATCTTTTCCCACAAATAACACAAATTTACTCTTCTTTATGGCAGAGTGGTGCTCCATTGTGTATACATACCACATTTTCTTTATCCATTTATGGAATGATAGACCTACTGTTCTCATTAAGCAGTTTCTATAATCTAACCCTCTTTTGCTAACTTCTGCTAAACTAACTTCTGGTCAACTATCAACTTCTGGTTGATAAAATTCACTCATGAGGCCATCTAGACCTGGATGTTTTGTTTGAGCTGGGGGGCTGTGTATTACTTGGGGTTCCAGCAGAGAAACAAAATGAGTACAGACACCTACTGAGGGATGCATTGCAGGCAACAGGCTTGTGCTGGGTGGGAGCTGGCTACAGATGCCTCCAATCACAGAGGCTCTGGGGCATGGGTTGGGCTGAATTCCTTCTTTCTCAGGAGGGCCTTAGCTCTGCTCTTAAATCCTTCCAGGTGATTGATTGGCTGAGCCCCCTCACAGATGCTCTAGGACAATCATGGATTTTAATCATGTCTGCCAAATGCTTGCAGTCATGCGTGATTGAATAACTGGGTCTGAACCATTTTGACTCAGCACTTCTGACCTCAAATGTGTGTGAGACTTCTCCACCTGACGACTGGCTTTCCACTTTCCCAGATCCCAAGTGGATGCTCTCCAATTCAATTCATTTCTGACACCAGCCACCCAGAGCTAGCCTCCACTTCAGATGCCACTTGCAACGTCCAGGTTGGCACCTGTGCTTTTGGTCAACTTGCTGTAAGTCCAGGGATCCACCACCCCCTCCTCAGGTTCAATAATTTCCTAGAATGCCCTACAGAATTCAGGAAAACACTTTACCTAATTTTTGGCAGCACGAGGGATTGAACCTGGGACCATCACACTGAGCCTCAGACTCTCTTTTATTTTTAGATAGGGTCTCACTAAGTTACCAAGTTGCCCAGGCTGGGCTTGAACTTATGACCCTACTGCTTCAGCCTTCCAGAGCGCTGGGATAACAGCCCTGTGCCATCACATGTGATAACATGTGCCTATTATTACTCTTTATTGTAAAGGTTACAGCTCTGGAACAGCCAAAAGGAAAGCACGTATAGGGTAAGTATACGCGAAGAGGTGCAAAGCTTCTACGGCCTCTCTAGGTATGTTAGAGTTTGGACCTCGTATGTCCCTCAGAGGCCCATGTGTTAAAGGACTGGTTCCTGGAGGTACTGTTGCTAGGTGGTAGAAACTTTAAAGATGAAACCTGGTCAGAGGCCTGTAGGTCCTTGGGGGTGTGCTCTTCAGGGGGATTGTGGGACCCTGGTCTCTTGTCTTTTGTCTCCTTTGCTTCTCAGCCATGAGGTGACAGCTTGGCTGTCACCACGGACTCTTGCCATGATGTGCTGCCTCAACACAAGTCCAACTAACTGATCACAGGCTGAAGGCTCGACAACTGTGTTCTCTTTGTCAGCAGTCACTTCTTTGAGTGACTTCAATACAGAGCTGAAAAATGTGAGAGCACCACACTGTAGTTTTAAAACTTTTTTCTTAGGTGGGTGTCGTGGAACATGCCTGCAATTCCAGAACTCAAAAGGCTGAGGCAGGAGGAATGCATGAGGTCAAGGCTAGCCTGAACTACAGAATGAGATCCTGTCTCAAAAATAGAGTAGAATAAAATAAGAAAGTAAAGTGTGTTTTCAATCCTTCAGAATATGAAAGAAATAAAATTTGTTTCCTTTACTCTGAGGTACATCTGTCTCAGCTTTGCCTGGCTTATGTGGTGCTGGGGAGTCGAACTTGGGTACCTAGCACTTGAAGCAGTGCTTACTAGGCAAGTGCTTTAACCACTGAGCCATTCCTCCAGCTCCTCTTCCTTGTCTTTCTTGAGATAGAAATTCCCTAGATCGCCCAGGCTGGGCTTGAATTTGCATTCCTCCTGCCTCAGCTTTCCATCATACTTGGATTACAGGCGTGTGCCACTGGGCCTGTCTACCTTCTTTTCTTGAATACAGATGGTCTTAGTGTCACCAACAATGTTCAAATGTCTCTGCTGAGGCATACAGGTGAGGTTTTTGGTAGGCAGTTCCAGGAGCAGATCTGCTTGGCATACGCTGCTCCTTTCTATGACTGGAAGATGAAAGGGACACCTAACAGAGTCAGAGACCTGGAACAGGACTCTCGCCATCATCAGGTTAATCAGTGGCAGGCTTGAAAGCAGTATTCTTAACACTTGACTCTATGTACTATAATATGCCCCACTGACGACTCCAGCATGACCTGCCTCAGCCTTGCCTCTCTCTGTGCCCTGCGGGTCTTGGTCTGGGTCTCTCCCAACTCTGGCTTCTGGCCCAGACTGCCTACATCCTTTAGGCTCCTGCCTCTGGGCCTTGCAAGCAGCTACTTGCTCAGTTGAAGCACAGCTTGCCCACTGAGGCCCTGAACATCGACAGGAGAGTGATTCTTCCCTTTGCCTCTGCAAGACCTGGATTGCGCAGGGCCCGGGCCTCACTCTGAGGAACATGTCAAAGGATATGAGTTTTTGTGGGCATTTGTTTAGGACTGTCAGTAAAACTGTGTCAGTGATGGGTGGAGAATGCAAAATATATGATGGTTCATACATACGTGTGTGCATGTACACACACGCATGCACTGAACCACAGAAACTGCTTGTGTTGTGTGTCCTGACAGGCCAAGTGTGCCCACAGCTGGCCATTTTCTGAGGCTTGTGGCGCTGCAGTGAGCAGAAAGCCCTCCTCGCCATTATCCAGGGGACGGCTGGGAAAGGTGCTACGTGTTACTGCAGGACACCAGGCTTCACTTGTGGCTAGATCTGGGCACAGAACAGAGATGATGTCAGTGGAGCTTCACGTTATTTCATCCAATTAACTGAGAGTTAATTAGTATTTCCAGAGTGCTTTGAAGAGGAGGAGTACTGTTTATGCACAGTTGGGTGGTAGTGGCGAGCTAAGAGAGGTGCCACACGGAGCACTGATGTTAGAATGGGAACACCGGCAACCACTGTACCTCTGTCTACCTCGTGAGGCTGTTAGCTGACGCATGTGAAAAGGCTGCTGGAACAAAGTGCTGCGACCTGGGTGGCTTAAGCCCACAGAAGGGAGTTCCTCCCAGTTCTGACGGTCCAGAAGTCTGAAAGGGATCTGGGGGCAGGGCCATGCGCCTTCAGAGCCTCTGGGAGGATTTCTGCTGCTTCTTACTGCTTCTGGGAACCTTAGTGTTCTCTGGCTTGTAGCCACATCACTCCAATCTTTGCCTCTGTCTCCAAACAGCTGTCTTCCCTCATGTGTCTGTGTTTCCATTTTTTCTCCTTTTAAGGACGCCATCATACTGGATCAGGGCCCAAGCTAACCTTAACTTGATCATGTCTACAAAGATCCTGTTTCCCAATAAGGTCATATTCACAGGTACCAAGGATTCAGACTTCAATGTATCTTTTTGGGGGTAAAATGAAACACATAACAATGCCCATCTGATCTCAGTGGCCAAAGGGTGTGTGATTCCTTTAGCTTCCCTCCCTATGCCTTCTTTCCTCACTGCAGCAGCCTGCAGCACCCTTGGGGTCCTGAGTCTTGCCCCTGCCTTTCTTAAAGAACCTGGCCTCAGCAGGCTTGGTCTTAGTATCATTCCTTTGGTTGAGCTATGGATAGATGGCCTTTGGCCCCTGGATTTTGCTCCCCAGTGCTAATCCCAGCCCCAAGCAGAGTTCCCAGGGGCATGTCCAAGTCTGGGTCCCAGACTGAGACACAGTATCACAGGTTCCAATCTTGAACCTAGAGGCAGTGCTGGGACTACTGTTTGCTCACTTGCACCACTGGATTCTCAGATAGATCCACTCACATGTCTCAGCACTGTCCCATACGTGACTTCTGTCCAGGTTTTGCAACAAGGTGGTGCCAAACTAGTCTAGTGAATGGTCTGACTATTTATGGCAGAAGAGGGATAAAGTGATCTGACATAGTTTTCTCAAGGTTTCAAGGTCCTTAGCCTGTTTGAAGCCAAGAGGGTCCTTGTGAAGTAGGTCAGAGCATCTAGCAGGGAGCCCTTTGGCACATTACAGGAGAGTTAGCCTCTCCAGGCCAGCCTGACAGGCTGCCCCACCTGGATTTGCGGCAGTTCTACCTGTTAGGACTTGCCTGCCTTTTGACCTGTCTTTCACCTGAAGCTCAGCCTCACAACTAGATCCCAGTAGCTTCCATATCTCAGCAGCCTGCTTAGCACTTGCCCTTCTCTGAGCCTCTCCATAGTGACCAGGCTTCAGATTCGATTCTGTTCAGTTCCACTGCCTAAGTGAGTTCTGCCTCACTCCCTTCTGCTGGGCTTCAGATGCAACTTCATGCTTGATGGGTTTTCCTAGGGAAAAGTGAGATGATCAGCATGTTTCTGCCCTGTTGCCCTACCAGCCAGAGCCATTTTCTAAATTTCAGGCACCTTGCAAACCATTGTGATAGGTTGAGTAACAGCCTCCAAAGATGTGCAAGTCTTAATGCCCAGAACTTATTATTGTTATCATACATGGCAAAAGGGACTTTGCGAATGTGATTAAGGGTCTTGAAGTAGGGGGATGACTCAGAATTGTCTGGGTGTCCTTAAGTATAATCACAAGTGCACTAATTAAAGGACCATGTTCACCACAGAAGGAAAAGAGATGGTAAAGATTGGAATGATGTGCTTTCAAGATGGAGGAAGACGTCACAAGCCAAGAATGACAGGTTAAAAAAAAAAAAGGAGGCAAGAAAATGGATTTCCTGCTCAAAGCCTCCAGAGGCAACCGACCCTGATGACACACCGTGACACCTTGACGTTAGCCCAGTGAAGCTGGTTTTGAACTTCTGACTCCTAGAACTAAAGAGAATAAATTTGCCTTTTCTTAAGTCACTGACTTGTTGGTACTTTCATACAGCGATTGTAGGAAACTTATATAATAGGCATTCCCATCCAGTGTAGAAGCAAGGGGGTCAGGACCAAACTGAGAGAGAAGGCAACTGGGCCAAAGGACGTTAGTCTGGGGACCGTCAGCCTGGAGCAAGGCACATCTCTTCCTCTAGTGACCTGTGTGGCTTGACAACGTTTTTTTCCCCCTCTCTGAGGCTTGGGGCTTCCCAAAACAAAGTGGAGATAATAATAGACCTTGCTGGACTCAACAGGCTTGTCGCAAGGATCAGAGGAGAGAATATCTGGTCACGTATTCTTTTGTGTATGTGTAAAAGGCATGATCGAAAAATACCTTGAATGTTAAAAAAATTATTTTTAAAATTCTGGTAAAAGAGACATCATCACCAATGCCCCTCACTTTAAATACACTCATCCCATCATTCTTGTGACTTTCTCAAGCTGTTCTGGAAATCCTCTTTCTTGAGTATCCTTAATGAGGTATGATTAAAAATACAAAAAATTCCTTTCCAACAGAAAGGCAAACAACTTAAACACATGGCAGTTTGTCCTCGTCCACTTTACCCACTGTATCTAGTGCTGTGTCACTTGTGACTCTTCCTCAAGGTCAAAAATTCCATGAAAGGTCAAGATTTTGAGTTGATTCAGGACATGGAAGCAGCTATGAGAATGCTGCTAAAGACACTCGAAAGAGGACTTTCAGAAACTGCCTCAGAAAGTGGCATGAACAATAAGTGTGTTCAGAGTGAGGGGAGATAACTTGGAAAGGATTCATGGAAATGCATCTTTTACCACAATACTTTCTTAAATTAAAAAACTCAACATTCACCACATTTTTGAGCACCCCATATACTGTCCATTCTAGTTCAGAACCGTCTCTTGACTGTGTCTTCTTTGATCCCCACTGTCAGTTCCCCAGGACAATGGAAATGCTTCCCGACTTGGCCCTTTCCTTGTACTCTGCTCATCATCCAAACACAAATGTCACCACACCGCCCTTCACTCGAGGTGATTAAGTCCAAGCTCTTGACCTCAGCAGCCTCATTTCCCTCTGCCTCGAGCCACACAGTCTCATGGTTGCCGCCAGGACACGGCTTCTGCTGTTCTCAGTAAGCCACACTGACCTCATCCTTCCTGGGTCGGCTCGGGGATCACCTTCTTCTTGACACCTTCCTACTGTGACCCTTCTTTCCTCTGTGCATGCACTGCACTTTATTAGGCCTCTTTTTCTTAGAAACCTTAACAACTTGTAGTAACATACACATAGCATAAAAGCTACCAAGTCACTAGTTTTTAAATGGCATTGAGCACATTCGTGTTGTTCTACAACCATCACCCACCAAGGTCCACAAATTTCACCTTCCTTCACTGAAACTCTGTCCCCATTAAAAACACACCATATACCACAGCCCCTGCATCCTATCTATTGCTCAATGGACTTGAATCCTCTAAGTCCCTCAGAGAAATGGCATCGTACAGCATTTGTCCTTCCATGACTGATTTATTTTACTCAACATAATGTCCTGAAAGTTTCAGCTGTGTTGTAACATGCGTCAGAGTCTTCTTCCCTTTGTATGGACACACCACACTTTGTTTATGCATTCAATTACTGGTGGACATGTGGCCTAGGATGGTGAATGCGTCTATGGACACTCATGCACATATACACAAATACCTTTAAGATCTTCCTTTTAATCCAGAAGTGGGAGGGCTGGGTCACACCATAACTGTATGTTTAATTTTGGACAGGAGGAAGGCCATATTGTTTCCCACAGCAGCTGGACTGCTTTACATTCTCAGTAGTAGTGCATAAGGGCTCCATGTCTTCAACAATAGTGTTTTTTTTTCTCTCAAAATTTTTTCATTGGTATGTGTTTGTAATACGTAATAATTCCATTCACCTTGGGGAACTGGTGCATAGATCTATCATGTCTTAATCATGCTTACTTTCCCTGCCCCTCCCTTCTTTTCCATCTCCCCCATCCCTAGGTCCTCTTCCCATCTCTCTATTTCCTATCATTTCTCTTATTTTGCTCTTAAATTATGTATATTTTGGGTTTCTCACAGAAGAGAAACCATGCAACATTGAACCTTTTGTGTCTGGTTTCTCTTAGCATGATGGTCTCAAGGTGTATATGTGTGTGTGCACGCTGATGTTGACTTTCACTGAATGATTAATTCTGTTCAGCCTCTTTTCAGATGTTTTCCAACCTATTAGTATTTTTTTTTTTTTTTTGGCTGGGGATTAAACCCAGGGATTCTCACTGTACTATACATTTAGTCCATTTTAATTTTTTTTGAGATGAGGTCTTGCTAAATTGACCAGGGTGGCCTTGGTCTTGCCATCCTCCTGTCTCAGCCTCTTGAGTACCTGGAATCACAGGCATGTGCCACTGCATCTGGATATCAATCACTCTCAAGGAGTTGGCAAAATTTTTTGTGGAGGATGAAGCAGTAAACATTTTAAGCTTTGTGAAACTGACCAAATTCTGCCATCTTAGAAAAAAGCAGCCATTGGTAATATGTATGTGATTGGATGTGGTTCTATCCCAATAAAACTTTCTCAAAGCAGGTAACAGGCAATACTTGAGTCCAGGTTCCTAGTTTATCCATCCCTGCTTTAAAGTCAAGGAGCACTTTAAGTTGTTAATTTTGGCATTTCACTTCTCCTGTGGGAATATAAGCTCTTTGAAGGCAAGGGCTCTATCTCGGCCACTTCTGCAATCCTTTTGAATCTAGCAGGTACCTAGTAAATATTTTCCAACTTGATGTTCCCTGCTCCATGCCATGGAGGGCAAAGCCAGCAGACTGTGTGCATGTGTGTGTGTGTGCGTGCGTGCGTGTGTGTGTGTGTGTGTGTGTGTGTGTGTGTTTCTACCTGTCTACCTGTATGTCTGGCTCCTAGTATCTCCTACAGAAGGCAACTCAAGAGTTGCTAGAAGTGAGCACAGAGGTGCATGCCTGAAATATGTGGAAGGTGGAGGCAGGAGGATTATGGGTTTAAGGGCAGCCTAGGCAACTTAGCAAGACTCAATGATAATAATAATAATAATAATAATAATAGTTCATGGGAGACAGATTACTTTTTTCCTCTTCCCTCTTTTTTCCCCCTTCTACCCGGATCACTCAATACCCGATGTGTACAACCCGCAGTCCATCAGTTTTTCCCCTTGCTTTTTTGAGTGGTGAGGGACAGTCTTGGACTACATATAAAATATATAACATAGTTGATATACGTATCTAAGTATTCAAAGTGAAAAAATTATTATACATTTTTAAAAAACCCAAAATGCTGAGATGCAGTTTGGACACATCTGCTCTACAAAGTTCTCTGGAAAGTCATTAGAGCCAGAGAAACTGATATGAGTGGGCAGGAGGCACGCCGGGCAAAAGGGAAGCTCTAATTTGGGCTCACCATCATCAGGCATTTCCATGATCATTGGCTAAGCAGTGCTAGTGAGCAGAGGTGCACATCGGGATAGAACATTCCAGTGTCTGCCAACATGCCTCTTTCTTTTGTCATGGTTCCTACCTACTTAGGCATTTTGAGCCTCAGGGTATCGACTGCTCTCCTTCCCGTCTCGGGCACTCGTGCTGCACGAGGCTGCCCAACTGTGAACGGGTAACATGGGTGTGCTGCCCTGGTTCTGTTAAGTGCCCTTGAGTGCCCTTGGTCATGGCATATTTTCTCTGGTGCTCCCCCTGCTGGCCAATATGGGAGAAGCTGGCTGTGTCCTTTGAAGGCCTTCTAGTGTCAGCACACTTGCTGGGCAGGTGAGGAATGGCAAACCCCCGGCTGTGAACAAGCAGAGGTTTGGCGGTACCTAAGCAGCTAGGCCCATGGCCAGTGTATGTTTGAGGGAGTGCTTTGATGGAGGTGTACAAGAGAGAGAACTGTGGGGAGCAGTGGGGGGAGCTGCAAGGAGGAAGTGATGTTGGAGATGGTCTGAAAGGTGCCCCAGTTATGCTGAGCAGGAAAGAGCAAGGAGGAGACATCAGGAGCTGGAGCATCAGCATCAATGGTTGGGTGGGGGAAGGAGGGTGAGAGAAGCCTCATGGCAGGAGAAAGAGCCTCGCTCAGGAAGCCAAGAATCTCTGAGGGGCAGAGGCTGGGAACATGCATGCAGGCCGTGGCAGAGGCCTTTGCCGTCGTTGCATGGGTTCCAGAGTCCACATGGGAATAGCTAGTTCTAGGACACATGCAGACAGGAACACCCACTGTGCCCCTAGGCTTGTCTTTCTCCCGAGTGGGCTTCCCCATAGCTGCTGGCTCCCACCTCATTGGCTCACAGGTTTTATTAGGCCACAGTCCTCTTTGGTAGGGTGGCCAAAGCTTATGTGACCTCTCCCACCAAAAAGTACCCTCAGAGGCTATGTCTACTTCATGGAGCTCACAGACCTCCCAAATCCACCCCAAATACTGACTTGGTCAGGCCGGCTGCTTCCTTTCCCATTCTTGGGGCTGCCTCCTTATGCACCCACTGCTGTTACTCAGGATTCCAAGCCACAGAGATGCCTCCCTGTGCTTGTGGGCGCCCACCTGTGCTGTGGGAACACTGGCTGGCTGTGCCCTCCAGAAACTCCTGGCCTGGCAGGGACAGAGGGAGCAGAAATAGGAATACAAGAAATGAGGCAGGGAGTCCGGACGGAAGACACATTAGGGCTGGGCCTGGCCATGCTACACCCGACGACACTACCTGTAGCCAGAACAGTATGAGCAAGTGAAATAGAAAATTACAGCTCAACTTGGCTGGCACGTAGTGAGTGTGAAGTCCAGGGGCAGAAGCTGGAATGGTGGGTAGAAGAACATGGGCAACTGCAGCAGCAGTTTCGGCAAAGGAGAGACAGGATCTAGATTGGTTTTAGGGGGGATGTGCAAAGAGGCTGGATCAGAGGAAGGACCAGGGACGAGGCTGACAGATTAGCTGGCTGTCCTAGTACATGTGACCTAGGTGCAGATGGGGCCAAGTGCTGAAGTAGGACAAATGGCAGCAAGGGAAGAGGGATTGAAATGGAAGGCATCCTGATGGACACGCAGAAGCTATCAAAGGGGTTTTAGCTGCCTCACGCTGGGATAGAACTGTTTTCCCATGCCTCTGATTCTCCACAGACAGGAGGTGCCACATACGAGAGGTGCAGCCAGGCTCTATGCTCCAGGTAGCCATGTTAGGCCTTTAGTTATAGGAATGGAAGAGATGGTGGTGGCCCCAGGACATGAGGCTGTGAGCAGGGCACTGTCTCTGGCAGTGGCTCTACCTGAGTTGAGTGAACTGAGAGAGGCTACTTTCGTGGTCAGGAACCATCTTTGGGCTGTGGACACAGAGTGCAGGCCACTCCTAGAGTCTCAGGTCAATAGGTCTGGAGGGGGACCTGATTTCTACGATCTCTGGGCTGGCAGGTGAAAGATGCTGATGTTTCCCGGCAGTTGGGCTTTTTCCAAATGGATTGGGGTGGGAGGGGGGAAGTGAGTGGGTCTGGGTGGAGCTCGGGGCAAGGATGAAGCATTCCCTCGGTTAAGAGAGCATATACATACGGCCAGCTGGGAGCTCAGTCTAGTGAGCGTCTTCCTAATTAACCCACCTCATCTTTCAGATCTGTGTGGGCACAGACTGCCTATTTGCACTTGGGCCCAATTCACACACAGCCCTACTCCCTACCTCTTCCCATTTTGGAACTTGGAACAGACTCTAGTTATATATAAGGTGTGATAATAAATTCATTATATATATACATATTTTTGAAATCAGAAGACTATATAGTAATTTCAAAAACAGTTAGGAAAAGGTAAAAAAGTACTTAATATCTCATTAAAATTTTATACATCCATAGAATTTATTTCTTCTTTTATGTATAGATTTTTTGCTCCTAAATTGCTTTTCTCTTTTAAGAAAATAAAGAGAAATACCTCAAATGCCCAATGATAGGTATATAGCCAAGTGAATAGCAGTAAATTGAAATCAATATAATTGGTCTTATAAAAATGTTTGCAAATAAAAACTTAGAGAACCCTTATAAATTTGAGTAAAAACAAAAGATAAACAGAATTGTAAGTATAATATTATTTTATGTATTCTTTAAAAAATTTGTTATATTAAAAGATTATTGCTGTTATTCCTCCTCAAAATATTCTCCTTCATATTGAACACATTTATTCCATTGCTCTTAACACTTCTGAAGCAATTCTGGAAGTCTTAATTATACTGTTCTGGCTGCCTCGATGTTCTGAACCAATTCAATACATCTCCCTTTTATTGTCATTTTGAGTTTGGGGAAGACCAGAAGCTGCATGTTCCCAGACCTGGTGACTAAGGTGAATGAAGACATCCATAATATTTTTATTTGAAAGTAATTCCTACCAATACTTAATCAAAATGAAATGATCACAGACTACAGTGTTTAAAGAAAAGTATTATAGTATAAAAACACTGCCATTAATCTTCTCAAAATACTCCCCTTTGAAACACACTTATCCCATCATTGTTGGCAATGTGTCTTTTACTATAATAAGCCTTTTAAAACTGTAACCTTACTGAATTTCTCAATTACCTCTTATATTTTGTGTGGTTCCCACTAGAACTTCCACCCTGGCAGGCAGAGGCTGTGTGTTTTACTTGCCACTGAAGATCAGGGCAGCACCCAACCACTAGCTGTGAGTTCAACAAGTGAGCAGTGTGAGGAAATAGATGCTCTGACTTTTATTCTGAATGTTCCCTAAAGGCCTGACCCTCACCCCACGGTGCTACTGGGAGGTGGTGGAACTTTCAGGTGGTGGGGGTTAGTGGAAGGGAGGTGACTGGGGGAAGGCCCTTGAAGGGAATACCAAGATCCCAGAGCCTCGTCTCTTTCTTTTGGCACATGGTTGGCACGAGGTAAGAAGTTTGCTTTACCACATGCTCCCATCATGATGCACTGCCTCACTACAAGCCCAAATGGGACAGAACCAAGTGACCTTGGGCTAAGATCTTGAAAGCTATAAAAATAAATATTTCCTCCTTATAAGTTGTTTATGACAGGTTTTTTTCTCACAAGTAAGGAGAAGCTGACTAACACAGAATAAGACAGGAATGGGCTGAATATTGTGGAGTTCAAGTCATATCTTTGGGCTAGATAGGTGCCAGCATTTTCCTAAGGAAGCTGTAAGGTCTAAGAACAAAGCTGAGGGCAATTTGGTTGTCGATCCTCATCAGCAAGGTCAGCTACATTTCCATTCAGCGGAAACTCTCCTCCAATCAGCTAGCAGAGCGGCTGTGCAGGTTTTTCCTAGTCCTTGCTGTGGTAAGCTCTGACTCCTTTCTGGGCAGTTCCATGTGAGGCTTTCTCTCTCATTGCTATACCATGACTCAGGCTTTTCTTTACTTCCTCAGTGGTATTCCAGGCTCTGTGTATGGTGGCTGGGGGTGGGTCGGTTTCTTGATTTTTGCCCTCCATTGTGCAAACTGGTTGGTTGGAAACACACGTTTCTCATGTGTACAGGATAAAGCTCATCTCTCTCCCCCTCTTTAGCCTGGGTACTGCTCCCTGCTCCTCACTTCAAACCTGCGTGTTCACTTTTGTCCTCCATGGAATCCAGGACACGCCACTTTTTAATGTACTGCTAAGAAATACAATGTGCTGCCACTTAAATGTGGACAAACTGTTGACACAAGATTGACTTCTTCGGCTTGAAATACACCTACTGATCATTTACCCATTTTTGAAAGTTCAGTTTTGTCTTAGTCAGTATCCTGATACTGAGACAAAACAAGTATCACTTGTAATTTAAAAGACAGGTTTCTTTTGGCTCGGTTTCGGAAGTCAGTCTATCAGCAGCAGCTGGATCCAAGGCAGAGGACAGCTGCTCCTACCATGGTAGCCAGGAAGCATAGAGAGAAGGGAGGAGCTGAGGACAAGAACACACCCCTTTAGGTCATGCCCTCAGTGACCTATCTCCAACCAGGTTCCACCTGCTAGCAAGACATGAAATTGTCAATAGAAGAATCCACTGATAGGCACAGTTATCTTGTGACCCAGCCACCTTCCAAACACATGAGACTCTTGCGGGACATTTTAAATTTGTGCCACAAAAACTCAATGCATCACCTGCCCTGTGGAGGGAGGTGCACCTGCTATTACAAGGGCTTGTGAGTGTCATTATTCTAAATGCTCTGGAGCGAAGATGGTGTCTGATCGATATGCATATCCCACTGTTCCACCATCTGGCAAGATCTCTCCTCAGTCACAGACAGTACCTCAATAACACAAATGGCACAGCATATACACTTTCGCTTTATTCTAGTTTCCCAACAGATCTTCCCACACTTGGAAAAAGACAAAGAAAAAAAAAAAAAAGAAATTCCTTAAGATTTCATTTAAGTTAGTCTGAAAAAAAATCCAGATTCTGCAAGCAGAACATTGCCAGAAAAGAAAAAAAAAAAAAAAAGCTGAATTATTATCTCTGCTGTGCCTTTTAGAAGTTGGCCTGAAGGATTCTGTGAACATGCGCTGCAGGGATGTTAACTCTTTCTTTATTATCTAGTGGGGTTTCTGCACATACTCTAAGGAAATGAACTGAAGAAGCTCTCTTCTCTCTGGCACACTGTCAACCAGTCAAAGGTTCATGTTAGAAGGGCTAATGAGCTCAGCGCAGTACATCACTGCCCCAGACTACCACTTTGTTGCTAAAACCACAGGACTCTGCTGATTAAAAAAAAAAAAAGTAAGCAACGTTTTACTACTACTTGGAAAATTCAGGATAGAAATTTGAATGGAAACACAAACAAAACACAATAAGGAACCACAAGATCTGTTTTATTGAATTTTCCCATTTTTCCTTAATGATTAAAATATCTTTAAAGAACAAAAAAGGTGGTGAATATTTTTTCCCAGTCTGTTGGTTCTCTTTTTACATTGTTGATAATTTCCTTTGCTGTGCAGAAACTTTTTAATTTGACAAGATCCCATTTGTTAATAATGGGGATAATTTCTTTTGCTCTTGGTGTCTTGTCAAGGAAGTCTTTGCCTACCCCTACGTCTTTTAGATATTTGCCTAATTTGTCTTCTAGGAGGTTCACTGTTTCACTTTTAATGTCTAGGTCTTTGATCCACTTTGATTTGGTTTTGGTGCATGGTGTCAGAGCAGAAAGTGAAACATCGAATGGTCTCTTTGATATGAGAGACCCAGATCACAACTCTTATGGAACTTAAAACAAAAATCAAAGTGAACCAGGGGGGCAGGGTGGGGAGGGAAGGAGGGAGCAGTAGGTAGGAGGAGGGACAAAAGGAGAGAAGGAAAGTCCTTGTCACCTTGACAAGATACGTATGTGCACAAAATGCTCAACTTCATTGTAAACCTTGAATTTTGCATGTATACATATCAATAAAATGGGGGGGGGGGAGAAGCAAGAAGCTGTGCAGGCAGCACTGCAGCAGTCCACGAAATCATGGTCCCGGAAGTAGATGAACACTTCTTCACCCTCAGAGGCTGGAAGCATTACAACTGCTTATACTTTTCCTCTAAACAGTGTGAATATGAAGCAAACATTTGAAGTTTCGCATATGTGCTTAGAACTTCAGCTTTTATTCTAGGATAAGACGCAGTTCCTTGAACACAGTCCGGTGGCTTCCACTTTCGCACTGGTTGTCTTGGAAATAATCTGGTTCCTCATCCTCAGCCAGGAAATGGGTTGTTTCCTTCCTATAGTTTTCTCCATTATGTACAAGGACACTGGAATGAAATGGGTGATAAAGAACCCAGAAGAGGTTGGGGGAGCCAGGCAGAACAGAACAGTAGAATGTGAAGTTGACTGCTTTCAGAATCAAAATCTCATGCGACAGAAGAAAAGTCTTCTGTTATTTTATTGCCAGTGCTATGACAATGGGGGGTGGGGGGGGGAAGGTGTGCTCTTATTTAACTAGAAGGGAGAGTACCGGGCTCAGAAGAAACTCATTTGAAGGATCCTGTTAACTGGTACACAGGGAAGAGAGTTGCTGGCCAGGGAGCACACTGAGCTGACCCAGTTTCTAGGACATTTCAGTTGACCTTCCGCAGGTGGTGAAAGCTCTGCACGGTCTTCTCCATAGCCTCATCCATAGTCACCAGTGGCTGGTAGCCCATGAGCTTTTTGGCTTTATCACAGCTGTAATAGTGGAAGGTGCCAGCCAGCGCGACCCGCATTGGTGTGAAAGTGGGCTGGATTCGGATGATGGGACTAACTACCATCACCAGCAGGGACAGCAGGAGGGCCAGGTAGTAGGCCACCCAGTAGGGGATGTGGTATTTGGGGGCTTCGTAATTGAGGCTTGTCAGGATACGAGATAAGAAGGTCCAGAACGGGATGGGCTCGTCGTTGGTGATGTGAAATGCCTAGTAAGGGAACAAGAGTCAGAAACTCCTCTCCAGCGTCAGAGGTCCCAGTGCTCAGCCCCAGCTGCTGGCTTAGCCCGCGATTCTTATTGTGGGAGCCCAGTGGCTGCCCCTCCTATTTCCAGGCTGCTTCTTCATTTGCGGGGCAGCTAAGCAGTGAGGTGTGCACTAGACTTCTCAAGTGCCTGGCTGCTCTAGCATTTCACATGGTCTGCCCTCAGCTCTACAAATAGGCAGCATTTGGCACAGAGGGCAAGGAGAAGTGAGTTGGGTCAGGATTTTGAGTGATGCCTGCTTGCACTGCCATCGGGCAAATTAATACCTCAATCACAGTAAGATCTCTGTTCTTAACGTCAGATGCTATGAATGGGTCATACTGCAGTTCTTGAACATGCTGTTTGCTATATACCAAAAGCCCCACGCATCTTGCTCCCACCACTACCATCGAAGTTACAAGTGGGAAAACGGCAGAGGTTCAGGAGAGTAAAAGAGGCCCAAACAGAGCAGGTGGGACGGGTGGACTCTACAAGTGACGGGTGGTGGTGAAGGGGATGGAGCAGGCTCTCTCATCTGTGTGTGAGTGGCTGCTTTCTGTCACGTGACCACCCAACTGTAGCAACAACCATATCCCAGTCCTGCTCTGCCAGGAGATTTAGATACATCATCACAACAGAAGGTAAGAGGCCCAAGTGGCACTGAGGATGTGTGGGTCACAGAAGATGGAGACAGGGTGAAGAGCAAGCAGTCGATGAACCTGGCTCCCAGCCTGGAGTGGTCACAGCAACAGAGGGACAGCCATGTCACGATCCATGGAGAACCAAGTCCTAATCTATTCAATGCTAAGCTTATCGGCTCCTGGACTTTGGGTGCCCCAAGTAACGTGATGGTCATGACACATCACGGTGTACCAGGAGCCTTCACTTGCACCTGTCACAGGATCACACAGCCACTTCGCCAGAAAATGCAACCTCAGGAAGAACTCCAAAGGAAGGCGAATGTGCAGGGCTGAGGCGTGGTGGGCTGAGCAGGAGTGGGCCTTACCTTTCCGCCTAGGGCCGCACTGCGGGACAGGTGCTCTGCAGCCAGGATGTGTCCATGGACCACATTCTCCACGAAGGTGAAGTCCACCAAGTTCTCCCCATTCCTGCAGGTGTATAGGAACACTTCAGTTGTGCCGGAAACATGCGGCCGCAAGCCCAGTGGACTTCTGTATACAGGCATTTGAGAGGTGGCTATTTGCAGCACAATGGCTGCTTGCCTTGGCAGGCCTACTCCTAGCACACCCTCGTGCTTGTGGCAGATGAAGTAGGGTAGGCTACGACTTCTGGACCCGTGGGAGAACAATAAATGAATGTACATGCTTGGTGCCCTGCACACTGCATCCCAGTGCAGGTGGCAATGTGCTCTCTGCTCAGGTTCCAGTTTCAGCAGCAGTTTGCCAATCCTTTCCCAGGATACAATGGGGAGATGACTGGCTTTGGCCCCACAGCTTCCTACCAGTCTCTCTGCAATCTCTGCAAATGGCAAGTCAGGGTGGCAGTCAGACTTAGTAAGAAACAAAAAGGCAAGACAAGGGACAAGAAGGGGAAAAACAGAAAAAGAAAAATAAACAAAAGAAGAGAAGGCATATCTGAAAGACAACCACATCTGTCACCACCCGTCCTCCCCTTGAGAAGGAAGGTAGCCAACATATCCATTTTCTAGATGCAAAGAGCAGATCCCCTTCTTAGTCCCTAAGTCTGGGTTTATTACTTCCCCTCGGAGTCTACTTTCCTTAGTTTCAAACAGGGACAGCAATATTTTCCCAGCCTTCCTGAGAGGACATACAGGCTTTTTCAAATAATGTTCTCCCAAGCCTCACGTCCCTCTAGAACTTGTGAATGTGACTGTGATTGTTAAAAGGATTGCATCAACTTGAGGAGATTCGGAACCATACCTGGGGTAAAGCTTATAGGTAGAGGTGGTGGGGGGTGGTGTGGGGTGTGTGTGTCTGAGTGTGTGTGTCTTGTGGGCCAGTGTATGAGGGAAGAACACCCAGCCTGGAGACCCAACTGGTAGCTAGAACTACATAAACAGAAGGAATAAGAAGGATTAATATATCAGAGAGACCATTCAATGTTTCACTTTCTGCTTCTTACTCACTTCACTAAGCATGATGTTCTCAAGCTTCTTTCATTTGCCCGTAAAAGCCTCCACCCTGCTGGAATTCATTGATGCACAGTATCCCATTGTGTATAAACGTCACAGTTTGTGTATCCACTGGTCTGTTGATGGGTATTTTGGTGACTTCCATGTTCTAGCTATTGTTAGTTGTGCTGCTATGGACATGGGTATACATGTATCTCTGTTATGTGTTGGTCTCTTTTGGATATATTCCCAAGAGGGGTGTCACTGGATCGAAGGGGACATTTATCCCAACACCTATGGAACTTAAGACGAAAGACAAAGTGAAAGAGCGGAGTAGGGTAGGGGAGGAGGGAGGGACGGGTGGGTAGGAGGAGGGACAAAAGGAGAGTGGGAAAGTCCTTGTCACCTTGACAAGATACGTAGGTGCACAAAATGCTCAACTTCATTGTAAACCTTGAATTTTGCATGTATACATATCAATAAAATGTGGGAAAAAACATAAAAAAGGATTAATATAGCTTTACCTCGGGAAGCTCTGGCCTTCCTGATTATCTATGGACATCAACTTGGTACACATCAACTTGCTACACATTGCAGATTTTCGTCACAGACTTGCTCCAGTCTCTAGTCTTCGCCATCATTCATTGAACAACCAAGATCTACAGCAGACTCACACTGGCTGTCCTGCAGTCCTGGATGGGTGTTCTACCTCAGGGCTTAGCAGCCACTGGACTCTCCAGCTCTTGTACCTGCAGGCTGCCATCTTGGACCACCTCGCTCCTTGGACTTGTAAGCCCTCCAAATAAATCCTTTTTTCTTAAAATTTTTTGTCAATTCTGCCTCTCATAGAACCCTAACTAATAGTGACCTTTAGTGGAAACGGGGTCTGCAGATATAATTAGTTTCTGTCACAGTGGAGTAGGGTGAGCCTTAATAACTTAAAGAGCTAAATAAAGATGCTAGGACTGAGGGAGGTAGATTTTGCGGAGATAGAACTGGGGGTTGGGTGAGGGGATGGGAGGGCAAAAGGGATAAAGATGCCTAAGTATATGGATTGATTCCCAAGGTTGAACAGAATTTTATGTATCACAGACATACACTAATAGAAATAATAACTGGAAAAAAAGAAAATTTGGAAAGAGAAACCAAGGAAGAAAACCATGTAAAAATTGGCAGAGTATGATGCAGCAACTAGCAAGACATGGCAAAGACTGCTGGCACCCACCAAAGCTCAAAGAACAGCCTGGAACACATACTGTCACAACCTCCAGAACCAACCCTGATGATACCTGGAGTTTGGGCTTCTGGCCTCCACAGTGGTACCCTGAGCAGAGTAGGACAGCAGCACAAAATTGTTGGTCCCTCACAAAGTATTCTCTGCTTGTGTGGAAGGGTGGGAAAAAACCTGAGGAATCAACTCACCCAATCATGAACTTCATCTTGCCCTTCCTGGCAGCCTCAATGAGGATGGGGACCAACTGGGGGTCCCTCGGGCCAAAAATGCCATGAGGGCGGATGGCTGTGGTTAAGAAATTCCTTTCTGGATCATTGGCGTCCAGCACTGCCTGAAGAAGAGGAAAAGGAATGTGCCCACTGTGAGGGCCGCAGGTACCGTCAGGTGCCACAACACTAATACCAAGAAATAAACAATTTCAAGATCTGAAAGAAACTTTGAGAAGGTACATGTTAATGTCTAGTGCTTTGATGTTACAATAACATAAAGCACTGCTGGCTTGATTTTGGTGTCTGTGGCAATAGAAGATGAGATTTTTCAGGAAAAGCAAATTCACAGAGCTAGGAGATACAATGATTCAGTCCTTATCAACATTGTGCATGAAATCTGAATGTGTCTCCATCATAGGAACACACAAGTATAGAGAGAAGCAGGTATGTTTCATTTCTAGGATTTCTACTCCACAGCAACAGACTGCTTGGGTGAGTTTTATTAGTCCCAGCCCTCTTACACCATTTACTGAGTTGCCTCTGATCTCCTTGGTGACGGAGGAAAAGACTAAGCCTTCACATGACATCCACCGAAGTCATCTCTATTACTAAAGGAAAGAGAGCTGCAGGGATCCTAATCCTGGTCACATTTGGTTATTATCAGCAATATTTAAAGCCTTCAGCAGGTGTTGATCTTGACTGAAAGAAGGTTCTACATATTAGACTTTGCTGATTTGCACTTGAGCACTTAAAAGTCCAGGAAAGTGAGATGCTGGTGGTGATCTGATCGTAGGCTGCTATCTGGATGTGTCCTACATGTTGGATCAGCTGGGGTAGGGAGTCCTGGCACCTCAGATTATTGTGTACAGGGTCTCTAGGGTGACTGGAGTTCTTTCTGGGTCCAAGAGAAGCCTTACTGCTTCTTGGGCCCAGTCTGAGCAGGTGGGAGGGCCGCAGAGCAGCATGGCATAGTTTGGATGTGACTTTGGCTTGCCAAAGGCCAGGTCAGCACTCCTACTTTGGGAAGGACTTTGTGTTGCCCTGAGACTTGTTCTGCTGGGACATTCTAAGCTGAAGGAACAGCAAGTATCTGCGAGATAGCTGGCTATTGGCAGTGCAGGGGGACTTGTGCCACTTTGGGGCCAAGCTCTTAAGAGTTCAATGAGTGTTGGCTTCTACAGAAAACCTCAGTGGTTGTGGTATATTACAAATACCTGGGGGAACTAAAGTCACAGCTGCCCAGCTAAGATGCACTACCTGGGGCTATGGACCTTCACTCAGGGGGAAGCCAAGATGGCCTTAGGACGACGGGGAACAGCTGCCAAGGTCCCTGAAGGCCCAGTGCCCTCAATGCTCAGTGGTTATTACTTAAACCAACCCTGGAGGAAGGTTCTGGATCCCCTATGCATCAATGTTTTCATGAGAAATCTGGTGACAATGACAGCGCTCACCTTATAGGATGGTAGTATAAAGGAGGCAGTTCCCTGAAAACACTAACAGTTTTGGCCACATTAAGCTATTGTGTTCTTATTTTAAATTTTAATTTCATCCTCAAATTTTATTCCCAAGACTGGTAATCAAGCTGCATCAACCAGTTCCGTGCTGGTACATACTCTTTCCTGTAGAATCTTAGTCTCTGTGTAGTAGTCAATGGGTTTCATGGCATAAGGGAGGTCTTCCGTTCCATTCTTGATGTCGATGCCCTCAAAGACGACACTGGCACTGCTTGTTAAAATGAGTTTCTGGAAGAAGATTGAAAGGAAAGTATGAGTTAGGAATTGTCACTATTCCAATATGGTCACGTGTGAGCATGAAATCACCTCCTTTCTGGCTTCACACATGACTGACTTACTACAAAGCCTTTGCTTTCTCTGCCTTTCGAGATGATCCAAAGATCACTATCTTTTGCTGCAATGTGGATTCCAGACACATTATGGTATTATAATCTAAGACAGTGGGTCTCATGTTTTTTGTGTCCCATTATGCCCGAGGGACAGAGAAGATTCACCTTATTCATGGTCTCTTACTATGGGAGACTTTCCATGAAGGAAAGAGAGCCTGCACACTGCTCAGAGATGTCTCACTTCAAGAGATCACTGGTCCTTCTCACATGACCCTTGCCGTGTGACTGCACACACACATACACATAATTTCAGAAATGCTGTGCTAATAGGGCACTGGTCTGGCAGGTATGAGGCCTGGGTTGAAACCTCAGTAGCACTAACAAAGAAAGGAAAAAGAGAAAAAGGGGAAAGAACCAAGGTGAAAACGGAGGAAGAAGAGGAAGAAATGAAGGAAGAAAAGGAGGATGAAAAGAAAAGCTATTTTAGAGGAAGATGCTCTCTTATGCAAGTCTCCAGCTTTCAACCTCTGGTTAAGAGCAGCTCATTTGATGTTAGCCCCTGAGCTCACACCCTATCTGTGTGTGTGTGTGTGTGTGTGTGTGTGTGTGTCTGTGTGCACACGCGCATGTGAGCATATATGCATGCACATGTGGTATAAGGGATTGAACCAAGAGCCTTTGCACATCCCCCGCTCTTTCTTAGTTTTTATTTTGATACACGGTCACACTATGTTGCCCAGGCTAGGCTCAAACTTGTGATTCTCCTGCATCAGCCTCCCTGAATGTTGAGATGACAGGCCTGAGCCACCATGCCCAACACTATTCTTGAAATCTGAGACAAAATGGACGGATTGGACAAATATAGATGTATAATGGTCTGAAAAGAAGAAACCAAACTGCCATCATTCACAAATGACAGAAATGTCTACATAGAAAAAGGTGAACAAAGAAAATCTTAGAGCTCAGAACAGTTGATCAATGTAAGTAAATATATATATATTAAGCGTATATTAGTAATAGTCCAAATGTAACATAAAAGATAGTAAATAACAAAAGCAAGGCAAATGGGAATAAATCCAGCAAAATACATAGAAAATTTGTGAAGTACAGCCCAAAACTCCACTGAAAGGCACTGAAGAGGGAGAGAGAGAAGAGAGCAAGAGATTTCATATTCACGGGCAGGAAGACTCGGTATTAGAAAGTTGGCAGTTCTCTTCAAAATTACCAAAAAATTCAAGGCAATTACAATAACAGTCACAAGAAGCTTCATCCAAAGACTGAAAATTGACTCTATATGGAAAAAGAAAGGTCTCATGAGCGCCACATGAATTCTGAAGCTGTGGGTTGGCCGTGAGCCGTGACAGGACCTTCAGTCACTGAGGCATATGTGAGGTTATCTGTAGGAAGGCAGGGACCTGCAGACAGACCTGCACAATGGCCAGTGCAGGAGAGAAGAACGCCTGGAATGGCCCAGGCAGGGTGTGCACACCGGGGCACGCCACAGCAGACACCGGCCTGAGAAAAGACTGGGTTTTGCAATTGGCGGCACAGATGTGGTTATCTCTATGTAAACAGACATTCCATCTTGACCTCACCATATACCAACACAGATTCTAGGTGGATTAAAGACTTACATGGGGAAAGTAACGTTTGACGTCTTTGAGATAAACTACATTAAACTATTTTTTGATCTTGGTGTTGGAAAATGTTCCTTAGTACAACAGAATGAACTCCCTGCTCTTCTGCTCACTAAGCTATTCTGCCTCTTTTATGAGGGAACAACAGTCACACATGCCAAGATGGATAAATCTCAGAAACATAAAACTAGAGAAAAAAACCAAGTTGCAGGATGATACATTTCCTGTGATGCCATTCTGCAAAGTTTTATAATATGCAAACTAATACGTTTTATTAGCTGCACATGGAACAGCTAGGAACGATAACCTTGAATTCAGAACAGTTGTTACACATGGGTAAAGATGGGGATGGTGCTAAGGAAGGCAGGGCACGGGCGGAGGATTTCCAAGTCCATGAGGAGTACTGTTCCCTAAACACTATGATGAATCTTGGGATCTTTTCTGCAGGCATGCCACCTTTGTCTAAGCGACAGCAGTTATGGAAGCACACAAGGTCTGGGACTTGGCATTGATCTTCTTCAAGACCTACCTCTTCCAGTATTTTTCAAAGACTTCACTGAGTTCCTGGCTACCTAAAAGAAAAACTACGCAAGAGGGCAAAGTAGCTTGTCAAGTGCAAATTGCAGGGGTCACTATTATTATCACTGCTGGAAGCTCAGAAGTGATCCTTTCCTCCTGTTTTTGTTCAGTCAGCTGGGATTGGTGACAGGACCTAGGTGGACTGGTGGGAGAGGAACCCTCAGCTCACGGTAGGCTTCTCGTGTCACTGTGAGGTAGCTGTTGTATCCATGGCTGGAGCCTTGTCAAGGCCACCCTGAGAACCAGCACGGACAACACGGCAGCAAGCTGTCACATGGCGGAAATTCCCGTTGCTTTAAGTCTGAGTCAAGTTTCCATGGGATAAAAGCAAACACAAGCTTTTTTTTTTTTTCAGATACAAACATACTTTGGAAAACAACATGGTGGTTCCTCAAGAGGTTAAACAGAGTTACCACATGATCCAGTAATCCCACATCTGGGTAGAGACTCAAAAGAATTCAAAGCAGGAAATGGAAGATAAATTTGTACAACCATGCTCAGAGCAGTACTATTCACAAATGCTTAAAAAGACAATACAAATAAGCAAAATGTGGTGCAACTATACAAGGAATATTACATAGCTTTAAAAAGAAAGGAAATTCTGACATATACTACAATATGGACAAACTCTGAACATTAAGCTAAGTGAAATAAACCCATCACAAAAGGACACATATTGTATGGGCCTATTCACGTGGGCCCCTAAAGTAGCCAGAATCATAAGAGACAGTGACAGGGTGTAGCTGCCGGGACCCAGGGGAGGGAGGAATGTGGAGCTGCTTAATGAATGCAGAGTTCCTGTTGGAGAAGAAGAAAAAGCTCTGGAGATAAACATAATGGTGTGAATATGTACAGTTAAAATGGTTAGAAGGCAGACTTAAAGAGTTAAGATGTTAGTGTATTTTATAACAAAAATATAAATGTGAAGATCCTACAAACTAAGCTCTGGGCATCACTGGGCATCATAAAGGGTAGCTTGTGAAAGCTGACTGACCTTTTCCCGTACAGGGTGTTCCAAAGGTCACCATACATATAAAATATTAAAGTATAAAATAAAACATTAAATCTCTATTCTCAGGATTTGTCATAATATGTGAGGTAAAACTAATGCTATGAAGTAAATTATGTGTGTGCTACCTTCAATGTACAAGGTATATACCCTGTACTACAACACCAAATAGCTTTCACAAGGCAACCTTTCTGATACCCAGCGCCATCAGAGCTTCATTTCTAAGATCTTCATAATAAGCAATGCTGAGTGAACTCACGAAGACAGCAAGAAGAACTGCCCTTACCCTCTGCCGCCCCATGAAAAGGCCATCACGCATTTCTGAGAGCACTCACTGCAGTTTTCCCCTTACCTGAACCCCAGCCTTTTTGCAAGTTTCAATGACATTCTTGGTGCCAATGAAATTCACTTTATAAAAGAGTTCCTTGTTGTTGCTGGATGGTGGGGGTGATGCGCAGTGGAAAACTGTGCTTACACCTTTCAGAGCTGGGTACAGGTCCTGGCAAAGCAAAGACAAAAGAGTCACTTCTGCTCTAGGCAGGAAGACAGTCTTCTCACATTCTCAATCTCAATCTGTGGCGAGTAGGTCGCTTGCCTCGTTACAATTCTTAATCAACACAGAAACACATTCTTGTAATATAAGTACATGAGCTAGAGGCCAAACTGTTCCTTTACTCACTTTCTCCCCATCAACTAGTCCCTAATAAAAAAAGAAACCCAGTGGTCTAAACAGAGGCAATACCCTGCCCACGTCTACGACACTGGTGGGTAAAATTCTCAACTGGGGAGGGCTGAGTTCACAGACAGAAATTAAAAATCACATAAAACCTCCATAGTGTTAAAGATGCTTTGTCTTAGTTCCTTTCCCATCGTTATAATAAAATACCAGGCACCTACAACTTACAGAAGAGGCTTATTTTGGCTCATATTTTTTAAAGGACTTAATCCATGGTCAACTGGCTCCAAATCAGAAAGAGCGTGGAAGAAGGGCCTGGCAGAGGATAGTGGCTCAACTCATGGAAGCTAAGAAGCAGAGAGAAAAAGGAGGAGCCAGGCACAAGACATATCCTTTCAGACTGTGCCCCCAAGCAGGCCACACCTCCGGGACAGCACATTCAGCTATGAACTCATCAATGAATGAATTGACTATGATCCATCACCCTTGAATACAAATGATGCTTAGGGTTGGGATATTCTCCATCTGAACAATAACATTCTGTGACTGGTTAGAGTACTTCCTGTGAAACTAGATACAATGGAGCAACATGAAAGGGATTTTAACATAGTTATGTTCAGTTTATTGCTAAAAAGTACTTCTGTGAGAAATGACTGGTTCCAACTCTAGGGCAGGAAACATACAAGAAAAATCAGGACTGTCTTGTCATATCAGGAAGTAAGGAAGCTGGCAAGACTTCTTGGGTCATGTTTAAAAGTACTTAAGAACCAATGTAAAGAGGCCCTGCCTTAGTCACCTGTTTGTTTTTTGGGACAGACCTAAAAATCCACTAGTTAAGGGGAGGAAAGGTTTATTTTTAGCTCACAGTTTCAGAAGGTCTCAGTCCAGTTATGGGCAGCTGGCAATGGTGGGAAGGGTCTGGCAGAGAGCAGCTGCTCATGGCATCGCAACAGGAAGGAATCAGGGACCTCCAGAACTTGGAGCAAGTTTTTATCCTTCCAGGTCACACGCCTGTAACCCATCCCTCCTGACCAGGCCCCACCTCCTAATAGCACACGAAAGCCCTAACATCCAAACACATGATGCTTTGGGGGGACACCGCAGATCCAAATTATAACAAGCTCCCACTAGCTAACGCAGAGATAAGCTGATAGCCAGTAAGAATAAGAATACTTTGTGAAGGTAACAAATGAAGGGAAAAATCAATATTGAATCTGTCAAGGTCCAAAGATCTGAGCAACTCAATGAAAAGAGAGTAATAGGGCAGCATTTGTCAAAACTTAAGCAAATAATCAAGTCTAGGTATGATTCACGGTTATCAGTGAAAGAAAGACAACTAGGAACATGTGCCTATTTTCACTAACAGATAATATTGCAACAATTTCCTCTCAGGTGTAGACTACGTGAACTTTGCCTCAAAACTCTTCACCAGGTCTATCTCGCCCATCCTCCATCTCAACCACGGATCACCCTGCGTAATCTAGTTCTTATGGCTCCTCCATCTCTCTTAATCTGGAAAGCTTCCTGTCTTTCCTTTTCTGTCTTATGTCATCATCGTTCAGTGGGCCAGGTTGGTTATTTTACACTGTGCCCAATTTGCATTTGTGTTTCCTTAGGATCACATTTAGGCTTAATAGTTTTAGCAAGAATTCCACATTAGTGGCACTGTGGGTATCTCAGGGTGGGAATGTTTCAGGACTGCATGTTTGTTCCACTGTCAGGCTATTAAGATCGTTTGGTGAAGGTAACGGATGCCAGGTTCTGGTGACCCAAAAGGTACCATTTTCCCTGCATGACCAATTAGTAATATGTAAGCATGTACTGATGGTCAGTATCTGCAACAGCTACCAATGCATGGGTTGTAGAAGGGTGACATTCTCACTCTAGCACATTGCATAAGCCAACTTTCCTGTCACTGGGACACAATGCCTGACACCAACAGCTAAAGGAGAGGTTTGATTTGGCTGATGATTCAGGGAATTTGGTCCATGCTCAGCTGGCTCTAAGGAAGGAATACCAGGGTAGAAGGGTGTGGTGCAGGAAAGCTGCTCAGTTCATGGTGGCTGGGAAGCAGGGCAAGGGAACAGTGCCAGAGAGGAAGAGGCCCACCCAGACACACCCAGAAGTACACTAAAGTCATCAACTAGGTGTCTCTTAAGCCAATGAAGCTGATGTATCAGGATTAATGGCCATATGTGTCTTCAACATTTATGACTTCGCATTCCTCTATCAAGTAAGTTTCCCTTTCCCCCATCCTAATTTTTCTTTTCAATGTTTCTATAGAAACGTGTATTCTTTTCTAATTCAATATACTATAAACCAGTACTATTATCTTTTTGGAAGATTAAAATTTCTCACATGTGGCCAGCAGAGGCCCCTCAGTTTGGCTCTTTTGTCCTTTTGACGTGTTCTCATTGATTTGGTCCTAAGAACACTAAGCATGAGTATTGATTGCTGTGGGGTTTTGATGATACTGAGGATGAAATGACTTCAAGTCAGTGTCTCCTACTCTCACAGCGCATACTGCTTCTGACAGCACCAACCAAGGAATACCACAGCATAGGCATCAGCAACTGCCTGCTAATCCAGTTCAATCCCAACACTATCTACCTGAGACAGCGTCAGATCCCGTAGGTAAGGGCTCAATACTGCCCTCCCCTCCACTTCATATGAGTCACATGCCCCAGGTGGACTTAACCTGTGTTTCAGAAAACTGGCAAGAAATCAAGGAACCTGTCAGTCACATCAGATCTTTTTCTTTTTCAGTGGTGCCAGGGATATAACCCAGTGCTTTGTGTATGCAAGGCAAGAGCTGCAGTGCTCTTCCACAGAGGTACACCCCAAGTCTGAGTGGCTCACAGAAGTCAGGGAAATACTTACGACTGCTTGCTTATGATGAAGGATATCACCAAGGACACAAATGAAGAGATGACCAAGGCGAGGTGTGGGTAAAGCAGTGGCAAGTTTCCACGGCCTCCCTGCATATGCCACCTGGTAGGAACCTCTTTGTATTTAGCTGCTCAGAAGCCCCTAAGCCCTGTGCTCTTGGGCTTCTATGGAAGTTCCATTATAAAACATGACTGATGTATGGTCGACCATGTAGAAATGTGACTGGACAAAAAGACATGGTCTAATATTGACAAAATTAGGGGAGAAATGCAGTAGGGCCTATATGTTTGGATTCTTCTTGGCCTCTCTGTGCAGCACACCTTCCTCTCAGGTATAGGGCAGAATCCCTTCCAAAATGGGTGTATTTGTGTGTGTGGGGGGGGTGGGGGGGGGAAGAACTAGAGCGTATGGCCTATGTTTATGAAGAGAAACTCTGCTTTTTATGCTCCACCTTGGGGAGTTAAGTTGTGAGCCAGAACCTGTATCTAACATCACAAGGGTATCAGCCCATGATGCCTTAGAGGAAAAAAAGTGAACCAGATTCAAATCAAGTATTTAGTCAAATAGAAATATCATATAAGCTAGAGATGTGACATTTGTGGTAGCTATGTTAGAAAAAAAGGAAAACAAGCCAGGCGTGATGGCACATGCCTATAATTTCAGCAACATGGGACACTGAGACAGGATTGCAAACTCAAGCCTAATGACTTTGGGGGAAGAGTTAGAAGCTTCACAGTGCCAGGTCAAGTGAATAAGGTAGATGAGGGCACACTGTCATGTTGTAATGAGCCCGCCTTCCCACCAGGTGGCGATCAGCAACAGCATTCACAGTAGTTTTGATCCCACTTTGTGAAGTTATTCAGGAAAGAGGATTTCTAAAGATGCGTCAGAAAGTGACAAGAGAGGCTGGAGGAACGGCACAGCTGTTAAAATGCTTGTCTTGGAAGCACAAGGCCCTGAGTTCAATTCCCCAGCACCACATAAACCTGGGTTGCACGCCTGTAATCCCAGCACTGAGGGAGGCTGTAGTAGGCAGACTGTCCTGAATCCAAAGCCAGCCTGGGCTATACCAGTGAGCTCAGCACCGGCCTGGGCTACAGAGCGAGACACTGTCTCAAAAAAAAAAAAGTGATAAGAATGATGAGGTGTTTTTGAAGTGAAGTGGAAATTTTAAGGGGCAATCCATGGCAATGTCTTTTACTGTAATAACATTTTTAAACATTGAAGCATTCACAGTGTACTTTGATCACACTTCATGTGGCATATATATAATATACATATACATAATACATATACATACACACACACACACACACACACACACACACACACACTAGATACACATATCTTGAACTACTATGAAAACACATTTTTAAAGTTTTTTCCCTATCATGTCCTTTAGCCACATCATATCCCCCCTAACCCTCCTTAGCTTAGACTAGAGGATCCATCATTGGACTCGGTCTTGTCTCTCTTTTCCTGATCAGACTTCTCTGGTGAACTACATTCCTGGTTTAAATTCCACCTGACCTATCTGGGCCTGCACTTGAGGGGGCGAGCATTGCCCAACAACACTACACCATGCAAGAGAATCTGTAAACTCAAATTTAAGGAAAGCTGGAAATAATACACTAGCGATAGGATGAGGAGAGTGAGAGAGAAAAGAATCAAGGCGAAATCCAATGGCTGGGGCAAATGCAACTGGAAAGACAGACTAGGCTACATATGGAGATGGAGATCACCAGGCGCAAACTCAGGCCCAGACATGGCAAATGCAAATGGCCAGGCAGGCGAACCTGTGGTGCCCACCTACCGTGGGATACAGGTAAGGCTAGGGAACTACAGGGTAGACATATCAAGCCAGAGACCTGACAGCTTCTAGCTAGCAATTACCCATGAGGTGGGACAGACTCACCAGAACACTGACTGTCCTTAGAGGAGAAAAAAAGAGATCCTAAAAAGTCCCGAGGCCTGCAAGGTTTAGAAATTACAGGAATAGAAGGTTGGGAGGGAGCAATGGCGAAAGTAGGAGAAGTGAGGAGAGGGGCACCTGAGAAGACAAGGGAAGAAAGCCAAGGGCCGAGTCGGGTGACGACTGAGACTCAACCACCAGATGTGGTCACCTCAAGGTCTCTGGCAGCTATGGAGATGCTGTTTGGCAAAGATCTACTTCTGGTTCCATGAGACCCCAGAAGGTGGGGACCAGAGGCAGCGAGTACAAATGGCTCTGAATTATGTTATAAAGGCAGCAGCTGGAGTGGGCATGGTATTAGTCAGTCACTTTCTTGTTGTGGAACACAAGGCCCAACACCTGTACCATAGGAGTTTACTCTGGCTCACAGTTTTTAGAGGATTCAGTCCGTACGTGGCTAGCTCCAAGGTAGAAAGGGCATGTGCGAGGGTTTGGCAGAGAAGAGCTGCTCATCTCAGGGCAGCCATCACCCAGAGAGAGAAGGGAGGAGCTGGGGACAAGAAGACACCTTCCACGTTATGCTCCCAGTGACCTGAGTCTTCCAATCAGGCCCTGCCTCCTAACAGCATATTCAGAGCCTCTAATGATGTAGTCACTTTTCAAAAGCCCCACTTCTGACCAAGCGACTTCTGTGGGTCATTTTAGATTTAAACTATAACAGGCGTGCCGTTGGGATGGGCAATGCCACATTATGTCTACAGTGATGGCTGAGATTGGGCAGAGAAGGATAAACAGCCAAAGCAGGAGGGAGTGAAGGGAATCCCCAGCTGGCTCACCAAGTAGGGAGGCAGACATGGGGTCTGGGGTCCGGCTGCCATGGATGGGAGCTTTCTCCTCAAACAATATGGCTGGCTTCTGAGTACGGGAAGTTGTGTGGTTTCTCTTGGGGGTCCAAGGGAGAGCAGCAGGGCTGCAGGGTTCATTACCTGTTGGCTGCATAGGTCACCCACAAAGAACTGCACCCGGGGATTATCAAACCCTTGCCGGATGTCAAATACATTGACAGTGTAGCCTCTGGCCAGCAGCTGCTCCACCATGTGCTGCCCCAGGAATCCCGAACCTCCGATCACTGTGCACCTCTTCGTCTGTGGAGAGGGGTGGAAAAACGACCAGGTTGGTGAGAGCCAGAAGATTCCAGGTTCTCTGAAAGTCTGTAGAACTCCGTGGAAGCTTTACATCTATCATTTTTGTGTTCTGTCACCTGTGTCCTTCCTCCTCTGGGGTCAGCAAGAAGGTGGGGGGGAGAGAGAGAGAGAGCAAGCAAATAAAAGGAAGAGAGTCCTTGCTGGATTTGATGACAGGACCTGAGCTTTGTATTCAGTGAATGGAAATGAGACTGCCTATCATCAATCCTGGGCAATCTAGAAAGAAAAGAAAAGAGAAAGAAAGAAGGAAGAAGGCAAGAAAGCAAGCGAGCAAGCCAAGTTGATATCGTCTCGCTTCTGACATCTGCTCTGATTCCCAGTCACCTTTCTAAGACAAAATAAAAAAGCCAGCCATGTGAGAGTTTGCACTTAAAATATCAGAAACAGTCTCCATGTGCACAGGCAAAAGTCCCTTTGGTTCTCTGATCACAAGGAAGCTGGACTGTGTTGCTTTGGGCTGGCCACCTAGCCCCTTTCTATCTAAGACTCTGTTGTGAGAATCTGGGAGCTGCTCATCACCTGGGCCCAGAGTTTTGCTGAAGTCTCAGAGGTACCAGGAACCAGGTAAGGTGTTTCCACTCCAGCCCCCCTACCATGACCAACTCGGCAACGGGGAACGATGGGAAGTGCCACACGCAGGCACTAAAATATCTCGACTCCCGATAACAAAAGAAAACAAAACTCTAAATTTAGTTCATTTATAATGAATCAAAGTGAGTGTGTGGGAAGTAAAGCTCTTACTCTGTGAAGCAAACACCTCGGCAAACACGGAGGCCACCAGGTAGCAGCACCCAGGCTAGGAATGCTCACAGGCTCGAGCACACGGCTGGCTCAGAGGAGGGGGAGAAAGTGCAGGCTGAGCTCCTCAATGTCGCTCCCTCCAAGACCAAATGCACAAGCCATCATCTGCTGAAGGATCTGTGATATTCTTCTTCCCTAGGGTTTTCCCAAAACGTCACGTGGGATTCCGTAAGATGACAGAACTCTGCTTTCCTTAGCCTGCAGGTGGAGCCTGCCACGGCGTGTGGCTTGCCTACTTCACTTCCTACAAAAGCGAGCACATGGGCACACCTCATGGCAACTGTCTTCTTTAGGTAGGAAAATGAGTAACTGTGACCACAACTTTATCTCCTAAGAAGGTGAAAATAACCCATGAGGAAAAGTATCTAATCACTTTTAGAACTGTTTATTTTTTTAAACTACTGTCTGCTACACGTGTATCATTTGTGCAGTTCTACAAAACATTCCCCATTAAAATGACATATGTACAGGTTTGGACTCATTCTTGTGTATAAAACTTTTAACATATTGCCAATGCTTTCAGAATGCAAGCATAATGCAGTGATTATTTCTCTTTTAGAATGCATCTGCCAGCAATTGACCCATAAACGCTATTCCTCTCAAACATGAGTTTGTTCAAAAAATATTTCATAATATTTTTATTTCTAAAAATAAGAGAATGGCATAGGTCACTTGACTTTTCTCCCAAACCTTCAGGTTTTGCTTTGTCTTCAGCAGCAGAACTTCCTTTCAGGAAGGTCTTACACAGAATATGCATGTAAGTCAAATCGAAAACACTCTCTTTTACTAGTTTACATTTGGATCTTTCCAAAGTCAATTGATGAATTAAAAGAAGATGTTTTGAAAAATATAAAACTTTGCCACTTGGTGACAATGGCAGTTTGCTGTGACCTCTTACTCTGTTTGGCAAACAGCACTAAAATCTTAATTTGCCAAAAGGAACTATAGATGGCAAGTGATTTCAACCAGAGATCCAGGAGAGGCCTTTCTCTGAGCTCTGTACCCCAAAACTGAGTGATCCTATGTCCCTCAGGACCCTCTTGGGTATCTTTGATTACATTTTTGAAGTATGATGCTCATTAGGACCAAAGTAAACCCCTCTAGACCTGTGTGAAGACAACTACCGGGCTCAATGATCCCTTTAAGTGCCTTCTAAGTCTTGCAGCATTAGATCTGACATTCAGCAAATGTTTCCGCCACTCTAGGAAGGTGTTGTCCACTCTACCAAGAAGCCCCACACAGCCCACTGGAGGTCATGTGACAGCAAACTGAATGCCTATCCGACAGGTAACTGCTATTACCTAATGCCGAATGAGACCACCTGGGAACATACACCTCAGTGACTGTAGCCGCATGGGTAAGCCCAGGGGACACCAGCCAAAAATCCTATTATGCTACTGTGTGGTACTGTTACACAGGGTAAGTAACTGATATATCTCAAAATATATATATATATATCTTATAAAAAACACACCCAGTACTGATTTAATAAATGTATTAGATACATTTTTTAATGCACAGGTTAACTATCAGTGGGTTTCCTGCTATGAATGCCCCTGACCTTCACCCTACCTGATTTTGGCTCACCATTGTTATGTTGGTACTCACCGTGAGAATGTCTTCTGTCAAGTGTGTCCGTGTGACCTCGTCTCTCATGGGCTCACCAACTGCTTGTGCCATGATGGGCCAAACTATGTATGGTCTTGCGTGCAATCAACTTTTCTTTGTCCTAAAGATATATTTAGAGGTAGACAATAACGTTACATCTGGATAAATTACAGCAACTTCAGCTGGCAGTGTTTTGGGCGGACACCATCCAGCTTGTCAGCACTGAGTTCTCACAACAGCTGAAGCACAGCCAGAGGACACGGGGCACTCATCAGAGTGGTAAGAGTAATGCCGTAAGTGTTTTGGAACTGAGGGGGAGTGTTTTGAGTGGAGAGATTCATGGCCTTTTACTGCAACAAATTTTAAAAAAGTAAACTCCATTGTATTTTTCAATCACACCCTGTGGCATTCCCAGAAGTACTCAGCTAGTATTCTTGGGATGGAAGCTGCTCTCAGCGGGTACAGTAGATCCATAACTCACCATGTACCCCAATTAGAGGCAGAAAGACAAGCTTCTACATAACCTCAATTACTAGCAGTGTAGCTTTTTTCACAGCACTCATGTACTTCAATTATTCTTGCTTTCTCTTGGGGTGTGTGTAGGATGATGGCAGAGCACTGGTCTAGGGACTCCAGGTGCTGGTCCTGGCTCTCTCACCAAATGTACAGGTCTGCTCCACTCATTTATCTTTGCTGCAGCTCAGTTTGGAGCCAGTGGAACTTGAGTGCTCATGCCTATGACACCAGGGGATGGGGTGCCACGGCAGGTGGTGGGAAGAGTACATACAGAATTCTCCTGCTTGTTAGGTTAAAGCCATCCCAGTCAGATGTAGTGATGCCTGCCTCGGAGGCAGGCAGGTCATAAATTTGTACCCAGACTGGGCAATTTAGCAGTTTACTGAGACCATATCTGAAGATTAAAAAAAAAAAAATTAAAAGGGCTGACAATGTAGCTCAGTGCAAAAGTACCACACACACACACACACACACACAAAAGTGAAAGCCATTTTGGTTCCCTGAACAGGCATGAAAGAACCCAGAGTATCTGGAGTCATAAGAAACCTTAGAACACTGTGGGGACTGCACAGTCCACTACTGGGAGAGAGCAGTGATGAAGTTGTGACCTTAGTGACAGCCCTTAGGGTGTACTTCCTTCCTCCTTCACTCACAATAATGAACTGCAAAGACAAAATGGACTTTGGTTTTGCACCTACGTTTTCTCAATAAGGGCCAATTTACTTAGTCATGCATCCCCTAAGATCTGGAGATGGCAAAACCCATGAGAAAGAAAGGAGTCTGTCCATGAAACGACCGATTTAGAGACCACTACTGGTTGAGCAGGTGGTAGGTAGGCCACCAGTACTGGGTCCCAAATATTATGACTGCTCACTGCTCCTATCCAATCCCATATGGTGAGTTTTATATTTCCTGCTACTTTCAACCAATGGGCATCATTGTGAGTCCCATAGGAAATGCTTTTGAGAATGTACTCATTCTGAAGGCTGAGCTACTCTTGAAATAATGTCAGGACCCTTGTCTGATGAGGCCACATTGGACAGCAGTTTTCCGAACTCCTTATTGAAGTTATCATGAAAATTTATTTCAAAAGTTGCCTTTTCATGGGTTTAAGTGGAGTCCACCTGCAGTTAGTTCCGTGCCTGTCTCCTTCCCTTCATCCCACAATCCCCTGGCACACTGACAGGGGTTCTCTCATTTGTTCAACCTAAACACTAGTGGCCGAGACTGATTCACGTCACTCACTGCAGCAGGACTGAAGCAGGGGGAGAACAAGACTGTCACACCTTGTACACTAGCCCGGCAAGCAGAGCTTGGATTATCTTGCTTGCCGCTGCATCACTGGCATGTAGTAGGGTGCTCAGCACAAAGCAGGCCCTGGGCGTCTGTCACACTCACAGCGACATCACCAGTGTACACACAGGGTGGAGGCCCTGCCCTTCTCCTTTCCTATACCTACATACTCCAACCTGCGAGCTGCTGCAGGCAAAGGGCTTTGTTCTTTGAATAGTGCTGCTAAAACCACAAACACCCACTGCCTGCTTCTCACTCAATTTCCCTACATCCCCAGGGAAACACACGCAAATGGGAAGGCAGATGGCCCCCAGAGTCCAGCAGATCCCCCACATCTAGCTTCTGACTCCACCAAGATCATTATCACGCTGATATCAGAAAGTCTTGGGAGACTGGGCCTGGGGCTAGGATGGCCTCCTGCCCACAGTTTTGGTTCCTCTTCTAAGTGCAGATCACTCCACTCTTCAATGCAGCTGGCTGGCAATGAATGAATAAATTTAGAACCTGATGCCTGGGTTCTATTCTAGCTCTAACTCTTACCAGCAGGAATCCGCTGGGCAGTTATTTAAAGAACTGTGGCTAGTTCCTCATATGTAAAATGAACAGTCTCATAAGATCATGATGAGGGTTAAACAAAATTAAATGAGAAAATGTATGTGAAGCCCATAGCACACTGTCGAATGCCTGCTAACACCCAATCAAAGGCAGCAGCTACAATTATCATGGTAAATCTTCCTCCCACTGCAGCAGTCTACCTACCCCACCTCCTCAATGGTCCTCATTTTAATCCCTCAGCCACTTTACATCTATCCTGCTTAAGCTGGGGTAACTGGTACAGAGTGTCCTATGGCTCCAAGCCTCAACTACCAGATGCTAGCTCAGCAGTATTCAACTGAAGAATTCTGTAAAACATGTGGATAGGAGGGTGAAAAAAGAAAATGACAAAGTGTAGCTCAGGGATACAGAATGCGCTTCACATGTGCAAAGCCCCAGATTCTACCTGAGCACCACAAAAAGAAGGAACAACGCAGATGGAGACTCACAAGCAAATGGGTAGGAAAGACTGCTTCCCCTCTGCCACCTCATTCAAGGGATGGCATAAGAATGGACCCTAACCCACTTTACTCAGTTCTTATTTAAAGCAGAGGCGTATATTTAATCACCTTCACAACCTATAGCTTTGCATAAGAAGCAGGAAAGAAAACGGGCTGACAGAGAACTGGGTTAGGGTATTTTATGGATGACAAACATCTAACCTGTGACCCTTCTGTGATGGGGAGAACAAGTGGCTTTTTCCTGTAACAGCTCTATGATAGTTGTTCAGGATATTCTTGGCAGCAAGGACCCTGTGTAGGCAGGTTTGCACAGTTGACCCCTGGCACCAGACTATTTGTCAAAACAATCAGATAAGAAGAGTCATTTGCAGGGAGGTGGCTTTCAGGTGAGGGGCCCACCAGAAATGCTATCAATGAAGGGATGTAGGGTTCCCTACAAGTAACAGGCTAGGCTCCACATCAGCACATGAAGATTATGGCTCTGAACTATTACAGTGGGGTGAGTGGTGACTCCCCAAAACATCCATCCATGCCCTAATCCCTGGAGCCTGTGAACGTGCCCTTATATGGGAAAAAAAAATTCTAAGTCTTTTTAAGATGAAGAGTGATGGGGAAGTTACTCCAGTAGGCCCTAAGTCCAGTGACAAGTGTTCTGACAAGATATATGCAGAGGAGAGACACAAGAAGAAGAGGAGGGGGTCAGGAGAAGACAGAGGCAGAGACTGAAGTGATGTGCTCAAAAGTCACAGGCCACCAGAAGCTGGAAGGATCAAGGAAGAAGTCTCCTCTTAAGATGACCCTATGGATACTCTGAATTCAGGCTTCTGGTGTTCAGAAATGGGAGAGAATCAATTCTGTTGTTTTACATTATTCAGTTCATGGTCACTTTTATAGTGGACCCAGGAAATGAATGCAAGTATCCTTTGCGGTCTTGAAATCCAAAGAGCATAGCTGCCAATTCCACAACTTCCCCTCACTCCCACACTATGAGCAAAAGCAAGAAGACTTAGCATCTATTCCTTTCTTTGTTTGCTAGGGGCGCGTAGGAAGCAAAGAAGAAACATGTTCTGCCCTAGTGCAGCGGTACCACTCAAATAATGATCACACTATTCCCAGCAAACCAGCCTCTTGTCAAAACAAACCCTACATTGTCTCAAATTATATACCAATTTGATGAAAGTTTGTAAATTCTATGAGTCAGAGAAGAACTGTGGTAATAGTTTAGTTATTTCTAGGCTGTAGGGTATACAGGACTACCCTAGAGACTGAGTTGAATCCCACTACCAATCCCTCTCTCCTGCCCACCCACCTAAGTCCAGCAGTGCTATTAAAATGCCTATCAGACAGAGCTCCTATTGACTGGGCATTTTTCTAAAGCATGTGTTACTTACCAATGGCCAACAAACACATGAAAGGGTGCTCAATTCACCAATCCTTACGGAAATGCAAGTCCAAACCACAGTGAGACCCCACCTCGCATTGACTAGGATGGCTATGATCAAAGCCAGACAGTAGACAACAACAAGTGTTGGAGAGAATGTGGAGAAAGTGGAGACCTCATGAACTGCCAACAGCAGCTACTGTGGTAAACAGTATGGCAGTTGCTCTGAGCATTTTCTCTTTGGCTATATATTACCAAAAATGAACACAGGGACGTGGAACAAATGTTTATACACCCATGTCCACACAGCATTATTCACTAGCCCAAAGGCAAAAGCAACCCAAGTGTCACTGATGAATGAATGAACAAACAAAATGTGGTCTGTATCCATACCATGTGTCCCCAACCTGCAGCTCCCTGGTTTGTTTGTTTTGGTTTTGATCCGTTGTTTGACCCAAGTTTACTGGGCACCTAATACGTGCCCTTCCCTCTTTCAGGTACTAGATCCAAGAACGACAAAGAAGCAAGTAAGTACATTTTACAATAGGTTTAGAAGGTGTTAAGTAGTACAGGAAACAGCAAGGCAAGGGGACTGGGTGGGCAGGGGGTCGCAGCACTAAGCAGAATAATAATGAGTAGGTGTTAGCTGGGTGAAGACCTCAAGGAGGGAAAGATGTAGCCCAGCAGATGGAAGGGACAGCTGGGGCAAAAGTTCATTACTGGAATGTGCCAGGTATTTGGGGCCCAACAAGGACACGTGTCTCGGAGCTCGAGTGATCTGGTGTGGGGAGAAGAAAAGCAGTTGCGGGGTTGATGGGAGGGAGCACATCATGCCAGGCTTGGCAGACAATGGTGAAACTCCAGCTTGTACCAGTTGGGAGGCTGATGATGAAGGCCTGAGGAGCAGCAGAGGAGGAAAAGAGAAAAGAAAGGGCAGTTCAGGGTTGAACTGATTAGAACTTGGAGGCTAGACGTTGGGGAAGTAACTGGGAAATGGAGCTAATGTGACTGAAAGGTTTTGGACCTGGTTCACAGCTCAAAGGGGAAGAGGGCAAAGGGCACACTTCCTATTTATAGGGTGCCAGGAAGCCTCAGGCCTTTCATAGCCTGAGAAACTTTTGCTCTGCGCCCGATCTCCCGAAATCACTCCTTGGTGCCTGGTAGGGAAGCAGGTGAAGGCTGAGTCACAGAGCTGGCCCGGGAGAGCCGATCCCGGTCCTCCGGCTGCATCTGAACAGCCCCTTCTCAGTCCACATCCTTGCACGTGTTCCCTTTTAAATCTCCAACTATCGTGATCGATCACTCCCCAAACTTGGGTAACCGCTCATGAGGGTGTCTCGGCCTGCCATGCTTTCCCCGTCTGCCTTGTATATTTCTGATGACCTCTCGGGCCCCTCGCGCTCCCTGTTGACTCCACTCGTTGGGAAGTCAGTTCCCAAGGTCCCCCGCTCACCACTCCGGCCTGTTTTTAGCCAGGTGAGAGCTGAAGCGATTCTTTCGTGGAGGAAAGAGCCTCGGCTGGACTGGGTTTCTAAGTGCCGGTCAGCTGAACCTCGGCGACAGAAGTCAGTCCCGGCTCCAACAAGGAAAGGCCCCGCGTTTGTCCCTCTTAGGCCAGCCCAAATAGTACCACAGCCGGGGTGCCGCAGCCAGCCCCTTGCCCTCCCGTTCGCCCTGCTGCGGATCAAGGCGGCCTCCAAAGGCGAGGCCACGACCCGTACCTGTCTGGCCGTAGGTTCTCTCCGACCAGCCTCAGCTTCCCCGCAGCCGGCGCGGATCCCCAACCCCCAAAGGATAGCATTTTCTCCCCGCCCTTGTGAGCCGAGAATCGGCCGAGCTTCCTCCCTCAAAGCGATTGGCTCGGTTAGGTGCCGGCTCAGCCATTCGGCACACAGAATGCGATTACACCCAATGAGGTCAGTTCTCAGCCGCCAACGTCCTTCCCGCTGCCCTGGGCCGTGGCTGCGTCAGTCGAGTCCCACCCACTCCGACGCTCAGCCAATGGGAGGCGGGGGCATGCGCGCGGGGCTGTGGGAAGGCGCCGAGCCGTTGCCGTAACAACGGCCGTGGAGTTCGTCACAATGGTGAGTGCTGGTCAGCCCGTGGCGCCTTGGCCCAGTGGCTGAGTCCTTCCCCGGTCCCGGTCCGGCCAAACAGCCTCTTCAGCGCCTTTGTCGGCTTTGGCGCACAGGTCCTTCCTTTGCGCTCTATCCCGGAAGGGTAAGGCTGAGACTAGAGACGCCAGCCTCCGGGCTGGGCCTTCCCTTACCGTTGCCCCTTCTCCATCCACTGCCAGTCCTCTTAAGGCACTTAGGCTCCGCTGGGCCTCTCCGAATCCCCTCGGTGACTCTCCCGATGAGAAGAAAACCCAGGTTTCCCGTAGGCGCCGATCCCCCTCAGACTCTGGTCTCTGGGCTGCCTCACTGCCTAAGTTTTAGCACGGAGCTGGAATATTTATTATGTTTTGATTGTTAACGTATTATCTTACAATTTAAATATGGAACATTCAGATGTTCGAGCTTTTTTGGAGAACGCTGGAGAATGCACAAAGGTGCTGAATAGATTGGAATTTATTACTGGACACTGAAAGAATATATATCTCAACAACTTAGCATTTGGCCAAATTTAGAAATAATTGTGAAATCCTAATGCTTCTTGGGAAACAGAATTCCATAAGAAGGCATTGCAAAGATAATTCCAGAACAGGATCCCCAAACTCAGGGAGAGTTGCACATCTCTACTTATCCAGTTACCTCTTTAGCTAGCTCACTTACCGGATGACTTTCAAGAAGAACAAGAGATCTCCCTGTTTCTAAAAACAATAGTAAAGACAGGGATACAGTTTTGTGGAAAGATTCTCTGTTTTCAGAAAACCCTGTTATCTCTTGTTAAGCAGAACTTTCAAATTGGTTGATATAAACCATTTTAAAAAGGGGTATGGGTGTCTGTAGCTCTTACATAAAATATTCACAATATTACTTAATATTGTGCTCATATATCTATATGACTTAAAGGCCTCCAATTTTAAGAAGGCAAACATGGCATCAACTTCCCAGAGAAAACGGTCAAGTGCTAAGCCAGAGCTTACAGAAGAGCAGAAACAGGAAATCCGGGAAGCTTTTGATCTCTTTGATGCTGATGGGACCGGGACCATAGATGTCAAGGAACTAAAGGCAAGCTCTACACATTGCTGCTGTACTGCCTTGCCTTCTCTCTGCTTCTTCCTTGTCTTCTCTCTGGCAGCATTCTCCTACCTCTTTTGCCTTTTTCTCCCTGCAAAAATAAAAAAGGAGGATGTATTGTGATGTTTTCCTGTCTTTACTTACTCAAGTGTTACTGAATATATCAATTAGATTGATGTTATAATATGCTCCAGGCATTTTCACATCATTGGACCAGATTCTGGGGTAATAGTCATCTTTGCTTCTGCTTGTTTTTCACATTCTTATTGAGATATTACTGCTTTCATTGTAGGTGGCAATGAGAGCCCTGGGCTTTGAACCCAAGAAAGAAGAAATCAAGAAAATGATGTGTGAAGTTGATAAGGAAAAAACAGGAAAAATGACCTTTAGTGACTTTCAGGCTGTGATGACTCAGAAAATGGTAAGTTAACTGAGATAATCAGCACATTTTCCACCATAATTGTAGGTACATTTGAATCTACAGATGAAAAAAAGTCAATAAAATCTGGAGAGGTCACCTAATAAAGAATAGTATTTTCAAATGAGAACTAGGGTGCCTAAGTTTTAATTGGCTGTTTTCAAAGTAACAAAGTTATAAAAACTCAAAGTAGTAAAAAGTACTACTGGTTTTACTTTGGGGCTCTTTCTCCAGCTGATATGTGAATGTGATAAAACAAGGTAAAAGCTATAAACATCAAAACACCTTAAGTGCTTTTCATTTTGAAAACCCAAAGTCCAGACAGTTTAAAATCTAAAACTCTTCTCCTATTCTTTCTTCTGGGTAGCTCAGCTCAAGGGGTAGTTCCTTCAGCAGCTGTGCTTTTGGCTGCAAATGGGGATATGGTGTTTTAGCACTTCTAAGGTCACATTCACCCATTTTGTAACCTCTCAGGTGTCTCACTTCCAAACATAAGCTGTGATCCACTGGGCCAACTTCTAAGGCTTTTCTCTCTCATTAGCCTCTGGGTCCTTCTTAGTGTGGCTCATATTCCCTCTATTTGCCTCTAAAAATGTGACATGTTTCCCAGGGCATTTCTGTAACAACTATGTTGCTTTGAAATCATCTGCTCATACTTATATATTTCTTTGGGGACTTATTTAGGAGCTCAGTATTTTATAAACCCTTGTGAAATCTGTCTCACATTTGAGGTTGGTTTCCAGATTGCTTTTATTAGGGGCTCTCTCCATTTTGAGGTACTGGCTGGTGTCCAACAGGAATGTTTGGAGTTTGAGTTCTGAGAGATTTTACTTTTTCTTTTGTTAGATTAGTAAGGACCAGTAACTCTGCAACCTGATAAGTAAAATGGACCTCTCTTTCCTCTCTTCCTTCTTCCTGCACCAAGAAGATCTCTTCTGTATTAGTTTTAAGTAGTGTTTTTTTCCTCTAATTTGAACTCTATCCCCTTTTTCGTGTTTTAAAAATGATTTTGATATCTTCTTGGTTTATATAAACACAGTTTTTTTTTTCCAGGTACTATCCTTAATTTTCTCTTTAACTTCTGAGTTCTTAAAGATTTTATTGAGTTGTCCTGGTTTTCTGTATTTGCTCTACCGTACCCCAGGACCTATGTCACAAGCGCCATCGCTAGACTCTGTGTTTTTAATATAAAGACGGGGTGGCCCAGTTAGGAAATGAATCCAAGAAGGTCATTCTCTTCTAAGTGCCTACTTGGCTTCAAAACTGGGTGAACTTTTGAACAAAAGAAAGTGCACAAGTAGGGGAAACTGGTGTGGGCACCTGGTAATTCCTGGTGCCGCACATTAAAAAGTGAAGCTCCAGTTCACTGCAGAGAAGTACAGCTTCTACCTGTGAAAAAGTCATGTGACCACACAGCAGTGGAGGTGACAGATGCACCAGGAGACTTGTCACCGAACATGGTTCCTTGAGTCCCCCAGACAAGTCCTTGCACCTCTTTCTCAAGATTTCATAGTTTATACACCAAGCAGATAATCTCTTACTACTGAGCTCTGAGCCAGTTACAAGATAAATATGTTATAGGGCAGTGGGTAAGAGCAAATATCACCTTGTGTGGAGAACTTGGCTTGCCTAGCTTCCTACCAATTGCCCTACTGAGTCTAGGCTTGAGTATTTTGTTGAAAAAGTGGGTGGCAGGGCTTTAGAACACGAGTAACTGGTGTTTGTCTCCTCATGTATTTGTGCCCTACTTGTTAAGTCTGAGAAGGACTCCAAGGAAGAAATCCTGAAGGCTTTCAAGCTCTTCGATGATGATGAAACTGGGAAGATATCATTCAATAATTTGAAGCGCGTGGCCAGGGAGCTGGGCGAGAACCTGACTGATGAAGAACTGAAGGTTTGTGGTGCCACAGTCTGGAGCTCAGAATCCCTTTCTTGGAGCCCTTTGGGCTTTGCTGGGTTATATTGTCAGTAGGAGGAAAGCTTGTATCCTGTTGCTCCTGTAGTCTACTGACAGCTTAATTCTCCTTTGAGTCTCATAAATCCATGAGCCCTGTTTCCAGGAAAATTGCATGTATGTGCTAGTAAAATTAGTTATTTTAGGTTTCACAAATCCCTCTATTCAAGGTGATCCTTTAGTTCCTTTCTGATCGATATGTATGACAGTGTGATTTGGTTTTCAGATATCTTTCTTTTCAGGAAACTGTCATAAAAAGTGGCACCTCTGCATTCAAGGAACTGCAGTTGTCTCTTCACATAGTGTTATGAGAAGCCTGCTGCTTAATAACCTTTCAGTGTATGAATCAATCTAATCTGAATTCTTCCTGTCATATAGGAAATGATTAGTGAAGCTGATCGAGATGGAGACGGAGAGGTCAGTGAACAAGATTTCCTGCGCATCATGAAAAAGACCAGCCTCTATTAATATCAGTGTCTTCTTTTCTACCACAAGCACACGTGACTAGATTTAGTGCCTGCCCTTGTGTGAAATCTGGCTTTTGAGAACACTCCTCTGGCCCACCTCCCTTTATAACTTCAGCCAAGTCCTCACACCATTTTTGGACTTTTGGAAGTAATCTTTGATATTAGGGTTCTTTGTAAACTAACCCACTGATCAATTCTAAGAGCAGCGTGGGAGCATGTTAGAGTGAAGCACTCTAATGCACCATTTCCCCTTGCATCATCTCACTCTTGTCATGTGTTTCCAAGTGCAAAGCGATTGCTTAGACAAGCACGTGTTGTCCTCATGTTACCAAAAGCAGTGGCTCTTCTTCAGTAGTTCTCATGTTTACTTGACAGACAGGGAAGTTTTCACTTTTATAAAACCCGGTGAATTCTCACTCTGGCATTGGATATGTGTTCATGCTACTTGCCTTCAAAATAAAAACTTCTCAGTTTGAGCTTTTCTTCTCTAAGGATGAATTCTTTAGCCTTGACTCTGAGTTCATCTTCTAAACAGCTACAGTGAAAACAGCCTGGTAGATATATAAAACTCCTTACCATCCTATGGGTAAAAAATGAATTGATTCTTTGATACTACCCTACCATGAATCATTTCTTGTTTTGGGAATCCGTGGGTTTGTAAAACTGGTAGAATTTTTATTTCACCAAATCCCAAATAATCCCCTAAAAATAGTCTTGGCAAAATGCAGCGTCAGAAGTCTTGTGAGTAATTTGTGCTTGGACAAAAGGGGAAAGCTAAGTAATTCCAGTGGTAGGGTGGATTCAGCCAATTTATGGGGTTTTTACTTGCAGCGTCTCATAGCCTCTTGAAGTTTGGTTGGGTCAAGGAAAGAGACCTTGTCCAGCTAGCTGTCTTCCTGGACTTGTCCTAGATTATATGCACGAATAGCTCAGGTGGGGCTGGGGCCGTAGCACAGTGGTTAGAGTGATTGCCTAGCAAGTGTAAAGCCCTGGGTTCGAATCCCCAGCACTATTTAAATCAGGCATTGTAGTGCACGCCTATAATCTCCGTACTTGGGAGGTTGAGGCAGGAGGATCGCTATGAGTTCAAGGCTAGCCTAGGTTACATAGTGAGTTCAGGACCAGCCTGAGCTACAGAACAAAGCCCTGTGTCAAATAAAAAGAAAAAAGAAAAGAGTAGCCCTGGTAAACAGCATGAAAGTCTGTTCTAGGGTGAAGGTGGGAACCTATGAACAAGAGCAGAATACTCACAGACATTCATATGTGAAGAGATAGAGAATGCGTTTACCAACTTCTGAAGGCATGCTACTTCCCTGGAGTTAGAGTTGCCTGATTTAGCTAATAAAAAGAGAATGAATAGCTAGGTAAGTTTGAATTTCAGATCAACTGTGTTTGTGTGTGTGCATGCGTGTGTGCATACATACAGATTTTACCATGTTTTTGTATATCCCATCTGTCCTTTCGTTGTTAATCTGAAATTCAAGTCTACCTGGCATCCTGTACTTACTGGAGGACTTAGGGGCACAAGAATGTTGAATCTTCTGCAGAGAGATCACTGTTTGAGAAACGGAGGGAGAAGGAGAAATGCCAAAACTAGTCTCAGAACTGGGTCCTCACACTGGTTCCACTTCCTTCTGAATGAGCAATTTGGAGCAGCCTACTTTTCCAGGTACCTTGGGTTCCTAGTCTGTGCAGTGGGGACAGTTAGTTGTGCTTCCTTCAGAATTGCTGGGGGTCAGACAAGATTTCCCACGAAGGCCCTGGCTTTGCAGTGTTCAAGAATGGCATCTTTCAGAAATAGTCTCATTCCTTGGTTATGGCTGTCATATAGGTGCATGAAGCTGTTATGATAACCATCCCCAAGGTCACTTGGCAGCATTTCCTGGGAGGATTTCACCTTCATTGTATTGCTATTTCATTTTGTTTTGATGATACTGCGAATCTACACCAAGACCTTCACACTAAGCTATATCCCCAGTCTGTGTTTTTTACTTTTAATTTTGAGACAAGATCTCATCAGGTTACCCAGGCTGGGCTCAAATTTGTTGATCTTCCTGCCTCAGCCTTCCATGGTTCTGGAATTTCCGGCAAGTGCCACTGGTGTGGCTGCTATTTTCTATTGGGATGTATAATCTAAACAGGCCCAGTGATGCAGGCCTATCATCTGAGCACTCAGGAAGGCTGAGGCAGGAGGATTGCACATTTGAGCCTGTCCTAAACTGTCACGATGTGCTCACCATAACTAGCCGCGTATCCGTTCTGCACTTGCTGTGTAGTTTACTCATGAAGGAAGTGGAGACAGAGAAAAAGCTCATCCGCTAAGATGGGACTGGACCATAGAAGTAAGGGAGTCAGGAAGGAGAGGAGGCTGGATCAGCTCACACAGGGCCAGATGGAGTGGCATGGGGGCAGTGGGCAAGACAAGGTAAAGAAAGCAGGGGACTCTTTACATTGGTTGAGTGTGGGGATGGGGCTGGAGAGAAAGCAAAGGCCAGTTGATGAGCATTTGTGTGGTGTGTTAGTCACGTTCTTGTCGCTGGGACAAAAATCCTGACACCCATAACTTAAAGGTGCGGGGTCCGTGTGCTGAATTCAGTCATTCCCACACTCAGAGCTTTGCTTTTCAGGTATGACCTTGGCTTACAGAGAGCTACTCCCTTGTTCCTTCCTGGCCATGGCAGCCTGACTTCTCCAGCCTGACAAAAACTTTGCAAATCTCTGCAGTTGGCTAACTGACTACAACCCTGACCTCCAGGGGGTCTTGTTTCCTTTTAACCCATTGCCCACCCTCCTCTCTCGAAATCTGTCAAGTAACTCTGCTTTGTCCTCATCTGCCCAGTCCCCAACCAACATGTAGGCAAACAGCCTAATCCCTGGCTCCCATGCTAGCTGGTCTGTCCACTCCACATAAAAGCTCTGTCCACCCATATTCGTCCCTTCTTATCCCTTTTACCTCTTATGCCTTGCATCTGGCCCTATAACTGGACTATTAGCCATGCATAGGGTCATAGAAGGCCTTATACCCGGACTTGCTACCCAGACACAGGGTCACAGGGGCAAGCTCAAGACCCTGAGTTCAATTCCCCAGCATCACATAAGCTGGGTGTGCTGACGCACACCTGTAATCCCAGCACTCGGGAGGCTGAGTTGGGAGGATTGCCATGAGGCCAAGGCCAGCCTGGGCTACATCGTGAGCTCAGGACCGGCCTGGGCTACAGAGTGAAACCCTGTCTCAAAATAAATAAATAAATAAATAAATAAATAAATAATAAATAAATAAAATTGCAAAGCATTGTTGCCATCCTAGTGTGCCATGCAGAGACATAATGGACAAGTTTAATGACCCAAATCTTTATCCCTAGCCCACCACCCCCTAACTTTTATGAGGATTCTGGGTCTATCACTAAAATGTCAACTGTCAAACTTAATGTATGTGGAACTCAAGTGGCCCTTTGGTCTCACTTCTCCGCATCTTCTCGTAACCACTGCACTTTAGAGGTTTGGTGTCATTTTCATTTTCCCTAACTTGAGCTCTGTCCTTAATAAGTGCTGTATCTCTTATGCTTGAAATAGAGTTCATTTCTATATATGAACTTATGTCTCTTCCATTGTCCCAACTGAAATGTTACCAGCCTTGTTTCCCCCAAATCTGTGGTCTGCTCTTCACGAAACTCTTCCTCAGAGGCCCCTCCTTCCAGAAAATGTGTATTCTTGCGCTTGAGAGGATTTCTTAGCTAGAAGCCAATAGTCCTGCAAATATGTTCTTTGCCACTAGAAGGCGTGCCAGGACAGAGAGCCCCTGAGGCCGCGTCACGGAATCCTCTGATTTCAGCAGAGGTTTAAGCTCGATATTCCTGGTACTCAACAGCCTTGGAGCTGGATGGACAGGATACCCCAGTGGGGAGATCCTGGTGGGGCTGGGGACTCCTTGGAAAATGTTATCAGCCGTGGGCACTGGCGGAATGATGCCTCATTTGGATGAACGCTCTACTGAGTCTAATTAAAAGAGAATACAATGACATGTTTGCGTTTCTCAGTGTGTGCAATCAAAATTGTTTACCTGCTACACATGTTTGTTGAGATTCCCTAACTACACAGAACACTTCCCAGGGGAAGAGCACAGGTGTGCCTGTAATTTCTTCAGGGCTGTGTTTTGTTCCTGATACAAGCATCCATAATCAGCCTTACATGTTTACTCAGTCTGTTGGTCCTACAGCAGAGGCTTATTAGCCCATTGAAAATTTCTAGTCTTTTCTCTTGACAATTATCCCTTGTTATGGGTCAAATTGTATCCCCCTAATTTTTTATGTTGGAGTCCTAATTTCAGTACCTCCGAATGTGACCTCATTTGGAAATACAGAGGTAATCAAGTTAAGAAAAGGTCACGAAGGTGGGCTTTAATCCAATGAGACCCATGTCCTTCCTTCTACAAAATACACACACGGAGGGAAGATGATTAGAAGATGGCAGTCAACCAGCCGAGGAGAAAGGGCTGTGGCACACGCATCAGTCACAGTCTCAGAGGAAACCAGCCCTGCCCACCGCAAGACCTCCACTTCTGGCAGCCTCCCTCTCTGGGGTATTTTATTACTACACCTGTATCAAATTAATGCAGCCCTTTATTGCCCAAATTTCTCTGTCTCCTTAAAGTATCCCGGACTGTTGTACACACAGTAATTCCAAGGAAACAGTTTGAACTTGGACTCTAAGCTGCAGAACTCATTGCCCCATGGACCCCATATATAATCTCTGTGGAGACCATTGCTCCATTGCTATCCAAAGGCTTTTTTTCTCACCTTGGGAGTCTAAACTTAAGCGTAAGTGTGTAGGCCACCTCCTTGGGATGTGCTGGGGGTGGAAAGATATTTGTGCAATGTCTTACAGAAATAGGCCCAAAAGACACACTGACCATTCAAAGACAAATCAAAGTGTGGGAAAGATGAAGGCAGGCAGGGCAGAAAGGCCTTGGGAAGTGAGCAGTACTGGCATTGCTCTTTCTGACTGGCTGTACACAGCTTAAGAGCAACACTTTCAGAAAGAAGAGCTCTTACAACCTGAGAGGCATCGTGGGGTGGTGGGGAAAAGTCTCTGTAGCTGGACTTCTGACTCCAGTGCTTCTAGGGGTGACCTCAGGAAAGTTACCTAAAGCCTCAGTAGCCTGTCGATTTCATCTCTCTAGAAAGGTGTTAATATTACCTACCTCTGAGGGAGTTGTGAAGATCAAAAAGCAAATATACCTAAGGAGCACAGAACAGAACCCAGTACGTGGTAGTTACTCAAGCAAGTTATTAAATAAATACATTTGAATTGGTCCGCAGTCTTCAACTACACGGTTCAGGAACCACACAGTCAATTCCGGCATCGTAATTTAGAGTCATACCTTTGGAATGGGGGTTCCTAACTTGGGGCACATAGACTTCAGGAGTCCGTAAGTCACCTGGAGGAGGTTCCTAAACATCCTGAAATATTGGACACACTGTGTGGGTATGTGCATGGGGACAATTTCATCACATTTGTTCATTAGAGAGTTTGTAAGCCAAAAAGGATTCAGAAAATCGGGCATGGAGAGAAATATGAAAGCCTCTAGTTAGCGCTGTGCCATATTAGAAACAGAGGTGGGGAGAGGAGAAAGAGAGAGAGAGATTGGGGGAGCACCCGGCTTTGGTGCATTGCCTGACTTCTGCTGGTTTCCTGGCCCCGCCTAGATGTGTCCATCAAGTAAGCTATGGCCCGAGGATGTGACACTGGTGCTTTCTGGCTGGTCTGGATCTCTGTAATGCTGTCGCTGTCCCCATCTAGGTGTTTCCTGCAACCATTCACTCCCCAGAGCCTCTGAGATCCAGCAACTCCAGCCCTTCCTGGTGCTCAAACAGCCTTGGAGTCGATGGAGAGCGTACCCCAGTGGGACTTCCCGCTAACCCCCCTCTCTGCAATCCAACATTTTAAACTTACAGATCAATCTTTTGAAGCAAAAGTGCAGCAAAGTGATTTATTTCCTTCCAAGTCTTCGCTGTCCTCTTCATTACACTGACTAACGGGCATTTTACTTACCTGTCTTCACCATTTTTGGAAATCCTCAATTCATTTCTGGCTTTTTCCTCCTGAAATTAATTCTTCTCTGGGAGCCACACCATTGTAAACACATGTTTTAATCCATCATTAAACCTGCTCTCTCCCTTTATCTTTTGGATTCATTCAGTTCTCCTTTCACTCAGAAAATACTTAGCACTGATTTTAAATCAAAGCCTGCAACGAAAAATAAAGCCTGTGGGATTTACCTGTTGGGAAGGAGAAAGACAGATAATAAGCTCAGAAAATAAAAGAGGATAAGAACACAGGAAATGAGGGAGGGGATGCTATTTAAGAAAGAGTGGTCAGAGATGTCTTTGCCATGGAGATGACATTTGAGCAAAGATCAGAAGTCCCATGGAGATCTGGACAGAGGGGATAGCAAGTGCAAAGACCCTAAGGCAGCAGCAACAGCAGCAGACTTGGCAGAGTGAGGAGTAATGAAGAAGCTCATGTGGTTGCAGCGGAGAGAGGCAGAGGAAAGCGTCAGGTTTCACAAACCCCACAAACAAAGGTGATATCCTATGGGCAATGGGGAGTAGTGATGGAATTTTGAGCAGAAGAATAAAGGCCAGGCGTTGGCACTGCATTGTGCTTCTCTCTGTTTGTCTTACCTGCTTAGAATCTTGGTTGCCTACAACTGGGACTCGGCTTCCCCTTGCCTTTGGACTCGAACTATGGCACTGGCGTTTCCCGGATCCTAAATCTGCTGGGCTTCAGACTGGAACTGCACATCCTTCTTTCCTGGGTCTCCAACTTGATGACTCAACATGCAGGTCTATAGCCAATTCCTTATGGTGACTCTCTCTGTTCTTAGCACAACATATATTCTGTATATCTATATATAAAAATGTATTTATGCATCGCATTAGTCCTGTCTACCTCTTGGTTGCCGCTCGAGAACCTTCCCTAAGACAGCCAGCAGAGGGCAGTCTCTCATTAAACACTGCCTGCTTCCCCTTTGGCACCTTAGGGCAGTGGTTTCCAAAGGGGAGAAAAAATGTTTCCAATTCTTTTCCATTCCCATAGAAAAGAAGGTAAATTCAGCGAAAGAGCCGCTGGTATATGTGACAGGAGGAGGTCGGTCCAGCGTGTCTCAGACCACGGACGCAATGCATTCTGCATGAGGTGGACGCCTGACCTTCTGCTGCTGGTGACAACGTTCCCCAACCGTTTCCTCTTCCTGTAGATAACAACCACATTACCACCAGTGGGATAAGCCAAGGGGCAAGATTTGAGAAGTGAAATTTCTGTAACAGAAGGACCAGCGGGATGGGTGGGAAGAGGGAAGGAAACTAATATTACTGAGAGATGGGCATGGACATAGCACACAGGTAAGAACATACATGCAGGGAAAAAGGTCTGGAAGGATGCACACCAGTATTTTCCAAGTGGTTTTCTCTGAACATGAGAAAGGGCTGGGAGATAGCTCTGAAAAGGATTTTCTTCTTTTATTCTAGTCAGGGATCAAATTTTGTAGAACAAGATCGCGCTCATTTTTGTTGTTTATATTTAAAAATATTCTTAGATACTACTTCACATGTCCTAGGAAGGATGGCTACCATTTTGAAAAAGGCAGTCAACAAATATAGGCGAAGGCGTAGAGAAATCAGAACTCTAATTCGTCATTAGTGGGGAACATAAAATGGCACAGCCACTTTGGAAAATGTGGTTCTTCAGAAGCTTAGCCACAGGGTTACTTTGGATCCAGCAATTCTACTTCCAGATATACAACCACAAGAATCAGCAGGAGGATCTCAAAGATGTTTGTACAACCATGTTTATAGCAGTGTTATTCACAATAGCGTGAAGGTGGTAGTAACTCAAGTGTCCATTGATGGATGAATGGGAGAAAAGGTTGTCTGTCTATACAACAGACTATTACTCAAATTGTAATGCAATTCTTATTGGTATAGCAGGGATGGACCATGAAAACGTAAGATTATTGAATAAAGCCCCATGCAGAGGACAAACATCATGTTATTCTATTTATATAAGGTACGTAGAACAGGCAAATGCTCAGAGACAAAAGCAGAAGGGACGTTATGAGAGGCTAAGGAGGAAAAAGATTGGGGTTACTATTTAATGACCACAAAGATTTTGTTGGGCATGATATGGATATTTTGGGTATAGATATGGTGATGGTTCACCATGAATCCATTTAATGCCTCCGAATTACACACCTATGAGAGATTATATTGATAAAGATTATGTTACATATCTTTCCCCCCCCCAAAAAAAAACTTAAAAAGTTCTTAAGAAAAAGTGAGATTACATTATGAGTTGCAGTTAAACCCTTTTACAAGGAGAGAAGGACTGGGTTCCCGGAGGGACAGGAGCAGCCTCTATTTTATGGACAGTTTATTGTGCAAAGCAGCTAATGCTGCAGGAGTTTCAGACAGGTAAGATACGTTAAGAAGACACGTGGGTCCTCTGGCACCCAACTCATGGCAAACTGTGACTACAAAGACTTGATTGATTTTTGCCCGTTGCTGCAAGCTTAGCGCCTAACGCAGGGTCTGGCGCACTGTGGGCAGTTGATGAACGTTAGCTGGATGGATGGATAAGTGAGTAAATAAATGGGTCTCTGTGGCTTTCTAGTAATCTACTTAAGTAAATTAGCCTCTATCCTAGCATTTTGGATACCACTGTCAGTTATTTGATACACAGTTAGAAGCACAATTCTGGAACTCAAATATTTGATTGTCATTAGCATAAAAATATTAATTGGGCAGATAATGGCTTCATCAAACAATTTCTGAGTCTTAGTGGGCTGACTCAGTAAAGGATTATTTTTCAACCATGTGAGAATTCAAAGTTGGTGGAGTGTGGGTCAGGGTGGGGGTTGGGCTCTGTTCTATGCAGGCAGTTAGGGGACCAAGCTTCTTCTTGTGTGGGCCCTACGGCTCCCTAAGCATTCGGAGATCTCCGCTCGGTTGCGCACCAGGCTGGCAGAGGAATGGAGAGAGAGAGAGAGAGAACACGAAGAATCACTTTTGAGATTTCAAAGTGTCCAGTCTTCTCGCCGGATTCCATTGGTCAGAACTCAGTCACGTGGGCACATAAGGAAATTCTAATCACAACAAGTTCTGGGAAGCATAGTGTAGCTGCGTGTGAAGGAGGAAAAGGAAGTGGTGTTTGGGGAACATATAGCATGTGTCTGGGGCACAGGTCAGGATGGAAACTGCACATCTTTTCATTTCTTAAAAGCTCTTTGGATTTAACAACATTGAGGTCCTTGGTGACCTTAATGAGAGCAGCTTCTGTGGTCTGAGGGCCGGGTGCTGAAGTGTGTGTGATGATGTAGAGGAACATATATAGATTTTTTTTTCTGAAAAAAGAAAAAGAGAGACAGGATAGTAGCTAGTGGCTATAAGAGGAAGTGATTTTTTTTCTGAAAAAAACTGGAGGATGAGCATTATAGGAAAGGAACCCCAGCAAACCAAAAACAAAACAAAACAAAAACAAAACGAAGAAAAAAAACCAAAAAAAAACCCTTATGGTATAGGCTTAGGAATGAGTAAATAGACTGCTGGAACATAGGAGCTAGTCCTGAAATAGATGCAAGTATACATTTCCATGTGGCGATGGTAGGCGTGGCGTCACAACTTGGAGTGAAATGAGGTAAACAGCTATTTGTCAGTGCAGAGTCATCTATGTATATGTGCATAGTTTCTCGGCAAAGAATTTAAAACAACTTTAAAAGACACATTCTAGGAGATAGACTAAGGAGGAGGTGGCATACAGGGCAATTAGATGAAGTGTGTATTGAGGTTTTTCTAACTTAGAAGATCTCTTTGATATTGACGGCTTTAAGCACAAGTGCTGAGTTGATTTCAGATACCCTGATCAATTAGTGCTGTGATGCATTAGATACTCATACTTGTATGACTTGCGCAATGCCACCTTCAGACAGAGATTCACGTTTATTCTGGATTCTGCTTTGGGAAGTCATGCAGACCCTGTTTTTTGCTCTGTGTATTGTGAAACAGCCTTTGACCGCAAGCAATAAAACCTGACATGGACATTGGACAGGCACTGACTGTTCTGGCCTCAGAAATAGCTTCTAAGTCAGACAACAAGCTTGGTTCCATTTCTCTATTATTATATCTTGTTCCTGACCCCGTGAGGTACACCCTGAGCCATCTTGTCCTGTGCTCACCCTGAGCACTTTGTTGCCCATAAACTGCCACACATCTGTACGGCTACACTGTCCTCTCAGTCCTTGTTCTATAAGGTGCAGCTCACCCGTCAGGTGCTTCAGCAGAGTCTCCCTTCAGGCTATGTCTCTGCTCCTCCCTGTACTTCTCCAGCTCGTGTCCTGTCTGCTGTAGTTATGTCATGCTGTGCTGGCAATTTGCTTCAACTCCTTATCCTTGGGGCCCAACACATAGCACAGCCAGGGCTGGTGTTCTCTACATGGAGATCTTGTAGCCCAGAGGTAGTGATTTCTATTTCTTTCTTAGGATGGTGGTGATCTGGGAGAGAACCTTTCTTAAATGTCTATCAAGTTTGATATTTAAGATCTGTTCATATTGTGTGCACATTATGCCTTGATAAAACACATTAACCTAATTAAAAAAAGAAAAACAACTTCTTAGCCACATGCAGAAGAGTGCAATAATTTTCTCCGTAGGCAGCTCTTTGATTAGGAAGATAGCTGACTATCTTGGGGATGTCAAAGTCTGAATCCCCAGTATCACAGAATGTGACTGTATTTAGAGAGAAAATCCTTTAAAGAGGAAGCTGAGACAGCAAGAGAACACGGGCTTTACTGGTGCAGTCACTTTAATGCTGGAACTTGGAGGGAGGGATGCCGGCCTTGGAGAAGATTTGAGAAACTGCAAGCTGAGGGGGAAGCGAGCACTCTAGCGATAAGCCTTGAGGGAAGAGAATCTACTGGGAAGTCCCTTTGTTCACATAGAAGCAGAGAAAGGAGTATGCCTGGGAAAGGCCTCCAGATGTGTTGAATGGGGTGAACTGGGGTGCATCCCCACCTAGCCTGGACAAGTTGTGAGCACAAAGATGGTATCATGCCAAACTGGATTTGGATCCTGCCGTAGCTACCTGGTAGCTTATATGCTCCTGAGCAAGAGACTTCATCCCCCAGAGTCTCAGGTCCCTGTTCAATGATACAGTCATAGTTCTTCCTTTTCAAGAGTGGGAGGGGTAGAGAATATTATATTAGCCATCCTCTCCTTGGGGCTCAGACGCACAGCTGAGCTTGAGCCTCTGCCTGAAGCTACAGCACTCTTGCTCATCTGGCAGCCTGGGAAATCCCCGCGTTCCCTAGCAACAAGACCCATCTAGAGCTGTTGCTAGGGAAACCCTGGGATTTCCATAGTTACCGAGAGTGTGGAGCATCTTTGCTCCCACAGCTGAATATATCTAGTGTCAGCAGAAAAGGGGGAAGGGGACTGATCTGCTGCTATGGGTAGGGGGATTGGCTTCTCTGAATGTTATTATCCCCACACAGAGGGGCAAACAGTTCACGAAGGCCAGGCCCAGACATTGAGGCTGAGGACAGTCTCCTATCACAGAAACCTCTAGAAACAGCTGGTCAATTTAAAGTCATGTAGTTTTCCAGGGTACCCCAGCACAGACTTCGCCAGACTATGTTGTATCTATATATCTGTGTGCCCTCCCAGCCCCAGCAGATGGCATCTCTCCAAGGCCAGTGACCAAGTTCACATCATGGAAAGCTGCGACCCTGGCATTCAGAGCAGGCGTTGAACCTTCTTCCCCTTGGTTGTCTGAGGAAACCTGTGGGGCTCTGCTCAGAACACTGGTTTTGAATGCATAAAATAAGACAGGAGTAGGAGAGAAAACAATTTTAAATAAAATAGGGTTATCACAATATTTTAAAAACCAAAATTGCAAGAGCTAGGGACATGGCTAGCAAGCGCAAACCCTGGGTTCAATTCCCCAGCAGCATATAAGCTAGGTGTGGTGGTGCACACATGTAATCCCAGCACTCGGGAGGTTGAGGCAAGAGAATTGCTATGAGTTCTAGGCCAGCCTGGGCTACATAGTGAGTTCTGGCCTATACATTGAGACCCTGTTAAACACACACACACACACACACACACACACACACGCACACACACACACAATGTTGCAACATAAACTATATGTGCTTTTTCATGAATGCATTAAATAATGAAATGGAGTAGCAGGTTTAATCATTATTGTAATTTGAAAGTTGTGACAAATAGAGAAGGCATATATACAATTGCTGTCACAATTAAATGTAATAAGAAATATCAGGGGTTGCCCTTAGTGATAAAAATCACAGGTACTGCTAGTTTTCCTATGGTTGGTCATTTGTATCCATGATCTAAATTTCACATTGGTAAGAATAAATGTGTATTCTTCCGTCACCTAATTCTACAAACTCTCTAAATTTTGTGGAGGTTTGTGGACTCTGGGTGTGAACCTTGAACCATGGATAAATGAATGGATTTACGCCTAGGATCCTCAAATGTGGGAGTCATTATGACTATTAGAGAGATTATGTCAATTTGAGCCAATTAGGAACCACACCTGAACTGGGGTTGAGGAACCATGCCGATTAGGCGATTAGGAACCAGCCTGGATTGGGCAGTTAGGAAGCAGCCCGGATTAGAGTGTGAGTGATCTGCGGGTCAGCAGATGAGGGAAGAGCACCCACCCGGATGTGGGAGGGACAACTGGGAACTCGAACTGTATAAAAGGAAGGAAAAAGGAAGACTGTTGCAGTTTTTTCCTCTGGGGAGAGACTAGACTTGATGGGACTCGGCTTCCTGTCTGTGATGTCCTGAGAAGCTGCCTCCACCTCTGCCTAGCCATGTACTTCCACTGCTGCCGGCCACCCCTGAATAGACTGTGGCCTTCTGAAACTGTGAGCTAAAATAAACCTCTCCTCCTCCAAATTTGTGGATGTCAGGTATTGAGTCACAGCAATGAAAAAGTAACTAAGACGCTCATAAAGAAAGAGACGTATCATCCTGATCCTTGCCAGTTCTTATTTTATTTTATTTTATTTTATTTTATTTTGAGATAGGGTCTCACTCCATAGTCCAGGCTGGTCCTGAATTCACTGGTATAGCCCAAGATGACCTCGGACTCAGGATAATCTGCCTGCCTCAGCCTCACAAGTGCTGGGATTACAGGTGTCTGTCACCATGTTCAGCTTTATGTGGTGCTGGGGACTTGAACTCTGGGCCCTGTACTTGTTAGGCAAGCACTCTAACTTCACTCTTCATTCCTCCAGCCTCCTCCACTTCTTGTTTTAAAGAGCTGAGATATTTCAGCAAGAGATGGTGGGACAACTGAATATCTATATGCAGAACACCAAAGTTGCCTCTTTACCATATACCACGTAGAACAACTCAAAACATATCAAAGGCCTAAATAAGAACAATTGAACAATAAAACTCTTAGGTGAATGCATAGAGGAAAAGCTTTGTGATATTGAGTGTGGCATCAAAATACAGGCAAGAAAATAATCAAAAAATGAATAAAGTTATAGCAGAAGTAAAATCTTCTGCACACCAAAGAAAGCAATGAGAGAAAATACTTGCCACCCATGTATTCAATGAGAGGTTATTATCCAGGATATACAATTGAACAATAAAACTAAATAATCCTATTAAAATAAACGACGAATACATTTCTCTAAATAATATATAAAATGACCAATAAATATATGAAATGATTCCCAACATCACCAGTTTGTAGGGAAATGCAAATTGAAACTACTTCCACCTTATACATACTGGGATTGCTACTAACCCCCCCCCCCCAAATCAGAAAATAATTGTCAATGAGAATGTGGAGAAATTACTATTGGTGGGATTGAAAAATGGTATGACCATAATGGAAGGAGCTTTGGAAGTTTCTCAAAAATTTAAAATAGAGGCCTGTGAACATAGCTCAGTGGTTAAAGTGCTTGGCTAGCAAGCTCAAGTCCCTGGGCTTGATTCCTCAGAACCGCATAAACTGGGCATGGTGGCACATGCCTGAAATCCCAGCACCTGGGCGGCTGAGTCAGGAGGGTTGTGGTGAGTCTTGAGGCCAGCCTGGGCTGCATAGTGAGCTCAGTACCTGTCTGCACTACAGAGCGAGAGCCTGTTTCAAAAAAAAAAAAAATTCAAGATAGGACTATCTTATTTCTGGGTATATATCCAAAAGAATTGAATTCAGATTGAACCGATATATATATATATATATATATATATATATATATATATATATAGACACACACATACCTATGTTTGGCATTATTCACAACAGTCAAAATGTGGTAATAGCAACCCAAATGTTTATCAACAGATGAATGAATAAACAAAATGTGGTCTCTACCTATAATGGAATACTATGTAACCATAAAAGAAGTGAGGTACTGATGGATATTACTATGTAGATAAAAAATAGTATGCTCAGTAAAATAAGCCAGTGACAAAAAGACTAATGCTGTATGATCCCATTTCTAGGAGGCACCACAAAGTGAGTAGTGGTTTCTAAGAGCCAGGAAGATGGGTGGAGAATTAGTATTGAATTGGGATAGAATTACAGTTTTACAAGATGAAAAGAATTCTGGAGACAGATGGTGGTGACACTCGCAGGTTACCATTGAACTGCACAGTAAGAGTGGTTAAGAGGGTATATTTTATGTTATATATAAGTCACTAGCATGAAAAATAAAAGCCTAGCTCTCTACGAAGCTGAGCCAGAAGGACTGTCATTTTGAGACCAGCCTAGGCAACATATTAACTTAGTGAGACACTGTCTCAGACAATGTAACAGAAGGGTCTGGGGACGTGGTTGCGTGTAAAGGCCCTGGAGCTCAAGGTCTGTGCTGGAAAAGGAGCAGGCAGACTTTGGGCTTGAAATGCCTAGTCAGGGAATAAACTTCCCATGAATCTGGGTATGGCTTTGCAAGGAATCCCTGCATGGTCATGCAACCCAAGGACAGGTGACCTAATCTTTGGGACAAATGACTCTGACTTTCCAACTGCTTCGTGGGATATTGGAGATGGATGCTGACAAGTCTCTGGACTGTGGTCCCTGGGGCATCTGGCAACAAATCTCAGCTCTGAAGCCCTCAGACCCCCTTTCCATCTAATCATGTCCTGCAAACTAGGCTATGACCCGTGTGCTAGTGAGTTCTTAGCCATGCACTGGGGAGGCAGGAATGGCAAAAGAAGACTATACTTTGTGTTCCAGGGTAAGTGTAGGTGAGAGACTTGCTCGTAAGCTTGCACGCATCATTGTGCCTGGAAAACCCTGAGTTCTCTGGCTAAGGCTTCGGGGTCAGGCATGTCAGACAGGCTTTTTCTCTCAGCTGGAGGCCAATAAAGAAGAATGAACTCAGTGAAGCATACCTCTGTGGTCAGATGCCACACGTACTAAAATATTCCCCAGAATCTATTAAAAAATGAAGAAATTGCTTAGCCCAATGTCACCAATTCTCAGAAAACAGCTCCAGAAATAGGCAGTGGCCTGATCAGAGTCACACAGGAAATTCGGGATCATAATCTACAAGATGCCATTCATTGTATTTCACCCTCAAACATTTACAGCTTCCAATCTGCTGTGTGTTCAACATCCTCTAACTCTGTAGTTACCATCGATGACCATTCAGTCAGTCCATTTCTGTGTCTTCCTCAGTGTTCTCACCGTGGTTAACTAAAAGATACTTACTGAGGACCTTAAATTCTCAGTATCATTCTAGATACTAGGAAAAGAAACAGGAAAAAGCATCTGCTGTCTAGCATCTTACATTCTTGTGTGTGTGTGTGTGTGTGTGTGTGTGTGTGGTGTGAGTGGAGAGTGAAAGTGGCAGTGAATAAGTAGCACTAACAAGTCAATAGATGCATGGCTAAAGCATTGAATTACAATTGTGGGTTAAATGGATGACGCGTGGGTTGTGAGTTATATTTTGATATAGATGTTCAAAAATGCTAATGAGCTGTCTGTGCTTTTTTAATGTGTAAAACTCTATTTATGTATTTGCCCTTTTTAACTGGATTGTTCGTCTTGTTCACTTGTAGGGACTGCATGGCATTGTTAAATATATTTGTTTGAATTTTAATATGTGAAATATATAAACAAAATGCAACTGCATATAATTTAGCAGTGATTCTGAAGTTAATTTCCATGTCTTTACCGTACAAATCTAAACATAGAATATTATCAGCAATGCAGCAGCCCTCATGTAAGCGATAATCAAGCCCTACAAGGAGGGTATTATAATAATCATTGTTACTGCTTTCTTCAGTTTTACCACTTTCAGTTATATTTATTAACATTATTGTTTTGCTTTATCAGAGTTTTAAATTTTTATTCAGGTTTAAGTTTTCCAAAAGACCTTGCATACATTTTGAGTTCACAGGTTTTGAACTTTGACAAGTACACATGTTGTGCATCCACCACCAAAATCAGGATAGAACTTTTCCATGACCCCAGAAAACTCCCATTCCACTTTGTATTCAATTTCTTCTCATCTAGGGCAACTACTGTTCTGGCCGTCCTTACTATACATTAGTTCGACATGTTGTAGGACTTTATGTAGTTGGAATAATATAGTGTGCGTTCTTTTTGGTCAGGATTCCTACTCTGAACACAATGCCGTGATTCATTCCTTGTATTACCCGGACCACTATTTCACTAAATCTTCCTGTTGAATTTCATCGTGTGGATATACTGCAATTTAGCTATGTACTTGCTGAAAGGCATTTGAGTCATTTCCATTTTTGGCTATTGTGACACTGCTAAAAGCATCTTATACAAATATTTTCTACAAAATGTCTCCAAAGACATATGGCCTAAATTACTTTGGGGAAAATACTTAGAAGTAGAATTTCTGGGATATACAATCAATATATGTTGTTTCTACTTGAAACCCGTATGCAGGAGAGTGTTGGAAAGTGTTCTGTGGAATAGTAGCTATGAGACAGTGGAGAAAGTAAGGAGGAAGGCATAGAGAAGGGGGAGTTGACCTTTGACTCAGTCACAACAGGGACGCATTTTCCCCACTCCGTGGGGGAATTTTGAGGCCACCATGAGCCTTCAGAGTTGTCCTGAGTGGAGGCAAATGTCAGGATCTTTATGCCCTTTCATTGACCAGTCTCTAGATACATCTTTCTCAGGGGAAGATTACATAACCCTTGGTTAGGGTACACCCTCATTTGATATAAAGAATGATCAAATGTTACCGTTTCACTGAACTCTACCTTAAGTGTGAAACACATAAAGCGTAAACACAAACGCATGAAGTGATAGACCAGGGTTTGGAGTCATAACTCAGTGTGATGGTCTTGGGTTCAATCTTTGGCACTTGTTACAGTTTGGATCTGGAACATCTCTCAAAAGTCATGTATTTGGAAGGCGATTCAACCACAGGAGGCAATCCATCGATTTTCTGTGCTGTTGAGAGGTAGGGTCTGGCTATAATGGGCAGATCACTGGAGCTTGGCTTGGAAGGGGCAGAACACCAGGACTTGACCAGGAGGGATACGTGCCAGCTCTGCCCTTCCTCTCTGTCAGCCTCCTTCTCCATCACTCCATGAATAGCTACTCTCTAGCTAGGCCTGCTGTGCCAGCCACCATGAATAAACTGAGACCTTCTGAAGCTTTCCTTTCTTAATTTGTGGGTGTTGGGTATTGTGTCCCAGCAACAAAAAAGTAGCTAAGACAGCACCACAAAAAGGAAAGAAACTAAATTAGTGGTTAAAATCTCTTCCCTTGTAAAATTCTAGTATCATAGGACTTCACGAATGAGTTGTATAAGGGAGAAATGATATAATTCTTACAAACTTTCTCAGAAAATTGAAAAAGAGTGAATATCTCCAAAGTCTCGTCATGGGACTTTAATTACTCTGTCTCCAAAGATGAAGTCCATATACAAAGAAAAAAGTGTAAAACTAATATTTCTCATACACTTAGACAGAAAAATTCTAGATGAAATGTGAGGAAATGGAATCAGAAATGCATGAAAAGAATTATATACCACGTCTAAAAGGGTTTTGCTCAGGTACGCAAGACTTAGTCAACACTTGAAAATCAATTGCTGTAATTACAATGTCAACAAAGTGATTAGAAATCCTAATCATGTTAGATAGTGAAGCAAAACGAGCATTTGACAAATTCAATACCCACATCTGATAAAAAGAACTTTTGACAAATTAGTACTAGATGGAAATTGCTACAACCTAATAAGGAGGATCTACCCGAAACCTGTCGATAATGTCACGCTTAAAGGTAAAGATGGAATGTTTTCCCTAAGATCAGTAACAAGGGAAGAGTGTCTGCTCTCCGCTCTCACCAGTCGTAGTGTACATAGTACTGGAAGTGCCAGCCACTGCAAAATGGCAGAGAGAAGCCATAGGTGACAAATACACATTTGTAAAGATGTCCAACATTATTGACATTGAGCAATGGAAATTAAAGTCATAACAAGTGGATCTTTTACGTCTACCAAAGCAGCCGAAGTACAAAATAGTGACAACAGATGCTAACAAAGGTGTGGAGAAACTGCATCATCCGTATTCTGGGCAATGTAAAATGGTGCAGTCACTCTGAGAAGAGTTTGGCAGTTCCTAATAAAAACTAAATGTGCAATTAGCACAGAACCCTGCAATGGTGCTGTTAAATATTTATCACAGAGAAATGAAAATGAAGAAGCTTTGTCTTCAGTGCTCGTAAGGCCTTCAATTGACTGGCTGAGGATCATTCAATAATTACGGAGAGTAATCTGCTCTATCTAAAGTCTACTGACTTAAATGTTAATCACATCTACAAAACACCCTTACACGCACATCAGTACAAAGGATTGACTAGGCACCTGAGTAGCATAGCTAGCCAAGCGACACATAAAATTAACCAATACAGGGCAGCATGCAACAAATGCCACTAGGAAGCGGGTTGCATGAAGCTATTTAAAATCCATTTTTGCTATTTCAATTTCCAAGTATTTCTTGCTGGACGATAAGAAAACCCAATTGATTTTTTTATATTGATTAAGAAACATGAAACACTTAGGGCCAAATATAATAAAACTAAAAACTGTTGTACATGTTCGCATTTCCCAGGGGTCAGGCCGCTGGAGATGTTGTGGATGATTCTGGTGTATCCGGCCTCACTCAGGTCACTGACTGCCCAGGTTCCGGGGGTCCTTCAGGGCTGTGGAACTCCCAGCGCTCTGTTAGTCCTGCTGTGGATTGTCATGACCGAGTTTCTCGTTTAGTTGGCGGACATGGCTGAACCAGGTTGGCCCTCTCCCTTCTGACATGTGGGTGAGGCTTTTTTCCTCAAACCTTCTTGTAGGGGTTTGTTGACCTTTCTTGTTCTCTTAGGAACCGGGGAGGAAACAGGATGATCACTTGATCGCCGAAGACTGGCTTAGAGAAGGAGAGTGAGCGGAGGAGTAATGGGAACAGGCTGCACAAAAAGCAGGGCGATCTGCAGATGAAGTAGGAGTCTTGAGGGGAGAAACGCAGGAAAGGAAGAGGAGGCTCTTGGGTGGATCTGCCCACCTTGTGCTGGGCTTGAGTGGCCAAGGCGCTTTCCTCCTCCTCCTCCTTTGGCTTTTGGGCTGGTGCTTCGGTATCTGTACTACGAGCTGCTGGGCTCCTATCCATCTCTGCAGTGTCCTCTCGTCAGGCCAGCATCTACCTTGGGTCTCCTGACCTCTCTGATGCTCCCCTCCCTGAGGCCACACCTTTGTTAGGTCAGCAAGCCACTCCTCTAGCCAAGGGTAGCCCTGGGAAGCCGCAGATATTACACAGCTCCATCCTGACATCACAGAGGCCAGGACAGAGGTAGGAGGAAATCCTATGCAGGCCAAGATCCAGCTTAGATATCACCATGCAGCATTCTGCCACTGTCATGGGGAGGGGGTACCCTGGGTGTGGCGGCACACTCTGGTTGAAGCAACGGGTTATTTCTTTAGCACCTCTAAAGAGCCTTTTCAACTGTCCTGCCATTTTCCTTATCTCTGTGTGTTAAATTCTGGTGGACGACACGGCAGGGAAAGGATGGCTTTTCCAAGCTTCTTCCATGGTTCACTCCACTTTATCCCACCGTTCCTCATTACCTAGTAGCACTATGTCTCACTAAAGTGCTTCCAGGAGAATACGACCATATTAACTCAGCGGGGATGTGAATCATACCACTTCCTGCCTACATGTTACTTTTACGTATCTCAAAAGACTCTCCATTTCTTGACTACTACCAGAGAACTTTTCCACCTCTTTCTCCCCTTGCCCTCATGGCTCTCCCCAGTTTTCTGTTCTCACACCTGAAATCACTCTCTTCAGGTTGTCAAGACTTCAGTGAACAAACCAGTTCCACAATGTGTCCTAGTCTTGGTTCAAAAATGGGCATACTTTTTTGTCTTAATTATCCCAGATTAGGATTTTATCAGAGTAGGGGGATGATTCAGATATGGTTGTGCTGGAAGTGTGTTGTGGGAAATTACTATGTAAGAGTGAGGGGGATATGGGGGAGGGAGTGGAGTTCCTCAATATTGTACTTGAGGTTTTCTCTAGTGAAACTATAAGAGGAGTTTCAGACTGCAAGACGAAAGCAAAACTGTCTTTATTCACAGGCCATGTATAGTGTACACAGACCTTTCTTCCAATCTAAAGAAATGCTTCTAGAACTAGTAACTGAGTTTTGCAATGCTGCAGAGTACAAAATCAATATAAAGTAATTTTATTTTTTATAGTCCAGCAATGAATATTCAGAAATTGAAATTAACAACTGAGTTCAAAATAGTTTTAGAAAATTTGAAATGCTTTGGGCTATATCTAGCACAATATGTGGAAATTTTGGACACTAGAACTACAAAGCATTGAAGAGATAATAAAGACGTAGAGATGTAGTCATATGTATTTTGTTCAAGTGTCGGAAGACTTAATATTATTAAGACATCAGTTCTTCCCAGCTGTGTTTATAGATTTCGTGAACTACTGACCAAAATCCAGGAGGCTTTTTCATGAAAATTGGCATGTTTATGATAACATTCATTTGCAACAGATAGAATTGTAAAAAATAACAAAGGTAAAGAGGTTACATTACTCGATTTGAATGTTTCTCATAAATTTAGAATAATCTTTATGGTGTGGTATTGACATTACTATATAAGTACAGCACTGGAACAGAGTAAAAAGTACAGAAATACGCTCACATGTGTGCACATGCATAGATAACTAATTATCAATGAAGATGCAAAAATTAAAAGAAAAGGGAGAAAATATCTTTTTGATAACTGGCTCTGGAACAATCTTATAATTTGTGATTCAATTCAAAATAAATTTCGTTTCATGCTTTAAGTCATAAAAAGGAATAATTCAAAGTGGATTATAAACATAAATATAGAAGTGAATGTATTAATCTTCTAGAAGAGACAGGGAAGAAAATATGTGTTACCCTTTGGTTAATCAATCATCTCTTAGATATAGTAGAAATGCCTAATCTTTTAGGCTAGAAAACTCATAAATTGCAGTTGATCCACATTAAGGTCTTGAAAGACATTGTTAAGAAAGTGAAAAGACCACCTACTCACCTGGATAAATTATTTTCAAATTACATCTTTGATAAAGGTCTTGTATCTCAAATATATGAAAAACTCTCAAAACTCAATAAGAAGGAATCAAGCAATCTGATTAAATTGGCAAATTTCAATTCTTCTCCCAAAGGACATGTGCATGGCAAATATTCACATGAATAAGAGTTTAGTATCATTAGTCACCATGAAAATGCAAATCAAAACCATGATGAGATATTACTACTCACCCACCATGGTGGCTAATATTGGAAAGACATCAAGTGCTGCTGAGGATTTGGGCACTAAAATGGGAACTCTCATATGTATCTGCAGCAAATGTAAAATATCAAGATTAGTTTTTAAAGTGGTTTGGAAGCATCTGAGTATATCACCTCACACTTACCATGAGACGAAGTTATCCTGCCCTAGGTAACTATACTCAATGTTTTAACATCCAAAAGAATCTAAAGGTGACAAAGGTGAATCACTGCTGGTGGAGAGGGCCTGGACATTGTGTAAAGCAGCACAGGCATTCCCAAGTATTCCCAAGTGCATGAGCGGAGGAACCCTCGGGAGGTGATGAATGTGGTCACTAGCTTTATTGTGATGATATGGTTTCCCAGAGTACACATGTAGTAAAGATTACCTCATTTATATGTCAAATATACCTGAAAAAGCTGGTTTTAAAAATTACATGTTCTATAGGAAAAAATTATTAAAATCTACATAAAAGATTTGCAAAGGGAGAATTTTTAATGACTGGATAATTTAGAAATGGTAGATTATAGTGTTGATAAAAGTAAAGAGCTTTGAAATAAGGCTTGTCTTTGTTTAAAAATCTTCCTTCTGGCTCTGGGAAGATGAAGTAGACAAATTTTCTCCAGCTCTTCCTGCTAAGTACAACCAAATGTCCTGGACATTGTGTATGAAACCAGCATAAGAAGATTCTGAACAGTAGAAGAAGGCGAATTGTCTAGTGGCCTTGAAACCCAAGGAACGGCAGGTTGGTGGAGTCTTCTTTCTGCCTCATATGTGCTGCGACCATTGACATATGTCAATTTGAATGGATTAGGGAAAGTCTAGCAGATCAGCAAAGCACAGCTCTTGGTATACCTGGGTGGCACCACCAATAGGACCAGCGGGCCTGTTGCCTAGGTTAGTGTGCCCGTTGCTGCCATCACCTTTGGACAAAGGGTCTCTGGGTCTCGTTTCTTTAGCTTTCCTACACAGGCTCACATGGGCCAGTCTCCAGGGAGCTTTGAGGCCTTTGAATTGGGGCTGGTGCCGTGTCCTTGATGCCTTTTGTTGTTCGGCTTAGCAGTGACGGGCTTGTCCAGCCCTCTCGCATGGGGACTGCGCTGCGGATGCTCCCTTTTCGGATCCTTGCTTAATTATCCATGTATTTTCTGTTGATTCTATTTATCCAGAGAACCTGATATATATGACAAATAGGAGACGAAGAAGCAGCAACCTGAAGTTACCGGTAGACACAGGCAACCCCCAACCCCTCAAAGAGCAATGACAACAATAACAACAGAACACACATAAGTCTGCTGTCTTTCTGAAGGACCAGAAAGGGAATCACCCAGTGTCACAGGAATAGTTTTTCCTGGGGAGACGTGAATGCCAGAGTCTAATCACCCCAGATCGGGCACAGAAGATAAGCCAACGTAACAATAGCTAACAGTTGCACCAAAGTCCGACTTGAAGTAATGAGTTTATTGGGGTTTCCTCCAGAGTACTGGTGATGAGTTACCTACAGGAGCGTGGGTGAGGAGCGACTAACATGCCTATGGGTGATTCAAAAGCAGTTGCACTGCCAAAAGCCCACCCCAGCACAGGCGATGCCTTATGGAAACTGCACGCTGCTTTCTGGGACTTTTACACAATAATTACTTACTTATATGTTGTGGCTCCACTGCAAACTGTCAGCCCAGACCAAGCCACGAGCGTAGAGCTCTGACCTCACTGGCTCTATCAAGGCATCCGAACCAGCAAAGGTGGTGACAAAGAAGACTCAGGAGTCGACTCTCTACCGTTAGTAATGAGATCTACCAACTGCTGATATATCTATGGAGACCGCATGAGTGGAGCCTCGACTTTCACCCTTGCTCAGCAATACTGAGGCAGCTTCTCCCTCCTGAGGACGGTGTTGAAGGAGGCCTAGAATGGATAAAGCTTTGAAATGGTATTCTAACTAAAAGAAACTCTTCAAAAATACCATAGAGTGTAGATTCCACTCATGTGCCATGTTTAACAAAACTTTTGCTTCACATCCTTCCTTCCTTCTCTTTCCCTTCCCTTTACTTTCTTACCCTCTCAAAAGCAGGGACTTAGCCAGGCCTAGTGGTGCGAGCCTATAATCCCAGCTCCCCAGAAAGCTGGGGCAGGAGAATCACAAGTTCGAGCCCAGTCTGGGCAGTTTATCAACTTGGTGAGACCTTGTATCAAAAATAAAAAAAAGAAGGGATAGCTAGATATGTAGCTCAATGCAAATGCCCTGGGCTAATCTCCAGTACAAAGCAAAGCAAAGCAAAACAAAACAAAACAAAGCAACACCCACCCCCCACCAAACAACAGGTTCTTTCTTCTCGCTTGTTTTGTAGTTATTTTCTTTTTTTAAAATTTTGTTTCTAGAAAAGCGAAAGAGAGAAGACAGAAAACGGGGAGGTAGACTGTCAAATGGGGGAATCTGGGGATGGGGTAGGTGGGAGGACAGGGAGAGAAAGCTGAAGGAAAGCTGATTAAGATGTGACATACATATGTACCCTGTTCCCCAAATTACATGTAATTATGTATCTCAAACACATAATAATAAAAGAAATTGCTTCTTTACTCTCTTTTCCTTTTTCTCCTCTCATTCTTTCCTCTTTTATTTCTTCTTTTTTTGGAGACAGAGGGAAAGAGAGAGAGAGAGAGAGAGAGAGAGACCTTGCTATGTATTTGTAGTTCACTATGGGCTTGAATTTATGATCCTACTTCAGCCTTCCTAGTGCTGGGATTATAGGCATGCACCACACTGGCGGCTGCTGCTGCTGCTGCTGCTTCTTCTTCAGGACTATTATTTTCTCGGAAGGTGATTTCAAACGGGTTCTGTACAGTCAACTATCATCAGGGTCAGACTTTCTCCTTAATCTGCCATGATTCCTCCAGGTGCGGAACTCCTCCTCTGGGGTTGATTTACATGAGAAGAGTAGGCTTGGGAGCAGGTGGGGGGAGATTTTCACACTGGAACTAGGTGAGAGCGGGTTGCAACTTGAGTTCTGAGGCCCTGGCTATGCATATTCCAGCTGAATGTCTAGGTTTCTCATTCTTCTTTTCACTTTTCCTTAGTACCATGGGCAATCTTCATATTCAAAGTGGGAGGCATATATTTAAATCATTCTGTCTGGTGCTGTCCTGTTCCAGGGCTGAACTTCTCCACCTTTCCCACACACAGAGCTTGGCTTTCTGCATATGACTGTGGCTTAGAACTGGTAGCCCCTACTTCCTTCCTGGCCATGGGAACTGTCCCATCCTCAGCAACATCTTCTGCCCTTACATAGCAACTTCCGTGGTCCTAGCAGTTGGCCGGCTGATAAGCCTGACCCTCAGCGGGGACCTGTCTCCCATGAATCCGTAGCCCACCTGCCTTCTCTCCGTACGCTCAGCAATGCCACTTGGTCCTCTTCTGCCTAATCCTTGACCTACCCACCAGCAACACAGCCCGTTCCCAAGTCTCGAGATGCCAATCCATCCACACTACATAAAGGCTTTGTTCACCCCATAATTGTGGCCTCACAGTTGGACTTATTACCCACACATAGGGTCCCAGGGGCAATAGTCTTTCACTTCGGATTCTCCTGTTGCTCATTGTATTGTTCTTGTCCTGAGTGCTTTGGCCTCACCCCAAGGACTGGTATATTTTCCCCCTTTGTAGTCTACCTTGTACTTGAAGCCTTCAGTTCTGATTCAAGGGTGATTCATGTCTAGCTGTTGGAATGCAGGACAGAAGAGACCTAGAGCAAACAATGTGGGCAGGGAGTGGAGAAAGTTGTCCATTAACATCTGAACCTTATCTTGTAATAGTGTACCTAGTTCCAGGGCGGCAAATGGGACCTGAAGCAGGGCTGGGTGCTTTGCAAGGTGCTATTGTTCCAACAGCAGCATTTCCACAGCTCGGAGGGGTGTGTGGCCCTTCATGGAACTGTTATTTCTGACTTTTGTCAGAGAGCCTCATACTCCCTTTTATAACCCCCCTAGAACATTACTAAGTCAGAGTTGCTTATCTGAAACAAAATCACAGCAAAGACAACTCCAGGAATTTACTCCTTCCTATAAAAGAATTGCTTCTTTATGTGCTCTTCTAGATAGTTGGTTCATTTCTACAGTTTTGATAGATAGTATAGAGCAGCGGTCCCCAACCACCAGGCCACAGACAGATACAGATCTGTGGTGTTAGCTAATGCACCCAACTATATGTGGTGCTGGGGGATCGAACCCCAGGCCTCAGGTTTCGCAATCACCGAACTATACCCCTAGCCCTCAATTGTATTTATACACAATGATAATAAAAAACCTTGGAAACCACAACTTAAGAAAACACTTAAATATCTCCCTAAATGTAATGCTCAGGGATTATTTATTAAAATGTGCATAGCATCTGAATACTGAAAAGAAATAAGATCTAAATGAATAATAAATGTATAGACATTCTGTGTTGATAGACTAGCAAAGATGTCAATTTTTAATATTCTTTCTTAGCTAAAGATTTCACCAAACTTTTGAATTTTGACACGTCTTTATGTCTGATTTCAGTACTTTGGCCAAAAGATCCTTGTTTTAGCTGCCCAAGAGACATTTGGAGTCATGTGAGAGAAATGAATTGTGCACCAGAAGGTTGAGAGGAGTGGGAATTGTGTGGGCTCCAGATGAATTCAGACCAGTGTGTATATTACTTTGTGAGGCTGCCATACAAAGTGCCACAGACTAGGAGCTTAAACCATAAAAAGCCATTTTCTAACTGTTCTGGAGGCTAGAAGTCCTGGCTAAGACGTCGGCAGCACTGGTTATGTCTGAGAGCTACTGTCCCATACTGGGCTTCTACATGAGCTTCTTCCATGTGTCTTCGCATGTCTCTCTTATATTTCTCCATCTTAATATCTTGTATTTATAAGGATGCTAGTCATATCGAATTAAGAGCCATATTAATTACTTCATTTTGTCAACCCTATTCCTTACTAGCCATTTGGAGCAGAGGACATTTTGTTTTGCTTTATTTTTATTATTACTTATCAAAAGAATTGAACATATTTAAATGATAGAATTGCACTTGTCACAGAAATGCAGATGTACTTAAAAATAGAAGATCAATCAATGTAACTGGTCATTTTTAGCAGGGATTGCCCAGGAAAATACAAGACTCTTTGAATATTTCTTACTGAGGAAATTTAGTGCAGGGCATTTGTCACACAAGTGATGGAGAAGACAAACAGAGCACAGTTGGAGAGTCCAATAATTTGAAGCACAAGGAAGTCAATCCCACTTGTAATCTGGAGGGACAGAAAGGTTGCAGCGTTACCGGAGTGTGGGGATTAGTTTCAACAGAATCTGGAATAACGGAGGGCCAATCGGAGTCACGGGGAATTTGTAGCCATTGAATAAGAAACCACCTAGTGCAGAAGACCAGGAGAAAAAAACTGTCTATGCCAAAATGGCGGGCAAAAGTTTGTGAGCCTAGGGATGGTAGCCTGCAGGAGTTAAACCCTGTTGAGTAGAGAGTAGAGCAGGGAATAATGAGGGATGGCCCAGGAATGACTAACTACATTAACATGTGCTATGTAATAAAAGTCAACATATGCTCATAATACAAAGAGATGCTGCTTTCCAAGTATAAGAAATATATACCCATGAGTCCATGCTGATAAAACTAAGTGATGAAATAATCAAAGTGGAAGAGAAGGGACACACATGGGCAAAATTAAAAATCATTTAGGTAGGTTCTTCCTGATCCTTATGCGTGGGCTGTGCGAAGTGATTTCTTTCCAAAGAAAGTATAGTGTGAAAAGAGGCAGGGAGAGCCTGAAAAGTGCTGTTTCAGTCAGTTGATCAAGACTAACATCAACAGCAGTGAGTCATGGTTCATAGGATGAACCTGCGTTATGATGACAGCAGAATAGCAATTCACTTGCCATCCCACAATATTATCAGAAAATTTGAAAACGTGGGTATCCTACAATATAACTGACTACTGAGTGCTCCTCAAAACCCTCAGTGTCATCAAAAACATGGAATGCCTAAGAAACTGTCAAGGTCAGGAAGAAGGAGCCTAAGGAGATACGATGGCTAAATATGTGGCATCTTGGATGGGATCCTGGAACAGGAGAGGCATTATGTAAAACGACATACATTTGAATAAAGTGTAGACTTTTGTTAATAACATTTCATCTTATTGGTTCATTAATTGTGACAAATGTTCCATACGAAGATGTTAATAATGGGGAAAACGGAATGTGGGACATGTGGAAACTCTGTGCTATCTTGAGAATTTTTTCATGGATCGCAAACTATTCTAAAATAAAGTTTATTAAAAAGAAAAAAAAAGAAAATTTACCCATCTAGATAAGGGCTAGGACTGAAAACCTATTCTAAATATCAAGTTAATGAGGACGAGTTGAAAATTTTTATTTTGAAATTGGGAATCAGACAAAGATTCCTGCTATCATCATTTCTATTCAGTATTTTGATAGAAATACTACCCAGTGCTCTGATGAGAGTCAGAAGAAATAAAAGGAACAGGGATTAGACAATGAGAAATGAAGTGTCTGTGATTAATAGATGATTAAGCTGTATGTGAGGAAAATCCAAAGAACTAAAGTGAAACTATTCAGTCAGTAAAAGGGTACGCAAAGGTTACTAATTATTGCATCAACATACAAGAAGGCAACTCTTTCTGGAGCAACAAACAGTATGAAATGAAAATGAAAGTTGAAAAGTAAACTGTAGCGCATCTTACCAAAATATCAAATTTCTAACAGTAGTTCTAGCCAAAGAATGCCTAAGATGTTCATGGAAAAATGTAAAAACACTATTTAGATAAATGAATGAACGCCAACATAAAGTACCATATGATCATGTGTATGAGGATTCAATATTGTGAACAAGTTAATTTTTCCTGAATTAATCTACAGATTTACTGCAATCAATTATAAAGCCCTGGTGGCTTTGTGTCTTTACGCGTGCGCACGTATGTGCAAAACCTAACGATAAGGTGTAAATTGACTTGCATAAGCCAACTATAACCAAATATAGCCAAGTATACCTCTTGAGGTAATAGAGTCCTTCTTAGCTCCATAATCTGGGGAAGAGAAGTGGGAGGATGCGGGAGGGGTAAAATAATCAATCTAATATATGTATATATACTATTTCTCCATGAGAATTTAGGAATTATTATGTGTCACCAATATATACTACTAATAAAAAGGAACTACCTTACCAAATAAGAACTCTTAAAGTGCTGTAGTAATTAATTTTGTAGTATAGGCACAGTTGATAAGTAGACTTATGGAAATAACTAGAGCAGAGGTGTCCAACCCCAGAGCCACTGACTGATACCAGCCTGTGGCCTATTAGGAACTGGCCACACAGCGGGAGATGAGCTGGAGACATGGCAAATCTTTGTCTGTTTTTACAGCCACTTTCCATCACTCACGTGGCCGCCCGAGCTCCACTTCCTCTCAGATCAATGGCGGCCTTAGATTCTCATAGGAGCGTGAACCCTGCTATGAAGTGTGTATGCAGGGGATCCAGGCTGTGCACTCCTTATGAGAATCTAATGCTTGAGGATCTGAGGGGGAGCTGAGGCTCTATCCTCCATCCCATCCATTGAAAAATTTGTCTTCCACAAGACTAGTCTCTGAGGCCAAAATGTTGGGGACCGCTTAACTAGAGTACTGAAACAGCAGACCAGTAGGGGAAGGAGGGAAGGAGAGGGTTTTTGATAAACGGCAGTGGCACAACTGGCTTTCCACACAGAAAACAAGATGTAGCTGAAGCCCTCTGGGCACTACATAAATGTCTATTGCAGAGAGACTAAAGACCCATTTTTAAAGTTGTCATAGAAATTTAATGATACATGAAACTACACAGCGAGACAGCCCAGGTCGTGATGCTAGTGATGGTTGTACACACAGATGAAGCCTCCCATTGTGAAGCCTTATTCCTAAAAACGCCAAGGACCAGTAGGTTTGAGGACCTCTGATATAGACAGCTGGCAGTGTGGGTCAAGGAAAGCACAGATAACGCTGCAGGGGAATGGATTGAAAGAGGCTGGGGACATTGGTCACTACCAGAAGGACTGTAGATGATACGAGTTGAGGAGAAAGATAGGAAACAGAAGCTCTTGCTGCCCCGTTCCCTGAAGTAGATGACCTTCCTACCTTCATAGGTTTTCATTTTCAGAGATCAGGACCTGGAACATAGAAGTGGCTTGAAGATCTCCTGGTTCTATTCCACAGCACCCCCCGCTGACCTATGGAGCCCTGGAACTCCAACAAGTATGACCTAAGGGTTTCATTTCAGACTCTCATGACAAGGGATGTAGGACAGATACCCACAACAGGCTCAGGGGACCTTTACTGACTTAGAGTCAGTACCAGGTTGCCCCCCAGTGATGGGAGCAAAGTCCCACCTCCCTTCTCACCTGGATGGTTGTCCTTGCTAGGGGGCAAGGATTGTAAATTTGAGCTTCTAAGTGTGGAGAGGGGTATTGTGAGATGGCTCTCCCCCCTCCCTGTTTCTGTCTCTCTCTCTCTCTCCCTCTCTCTGATTGGTTCTTTTTCTCTGAAGAATCTGATTAATACACAAACTTAGAGTAAAAGTGTAAAGCCCAGATAAGAAGGGTTTACTACCAAGCCTGAAGACAGCTGGGGGCTGAGTTTCAGCTTCCGGCCCCTGTGACCTCTGGAATTTTGGTGGTATAGTTCACTTGAATTAACAAAGGATGAGATTTGCTTTCTTGAAAGTAAGGTGTGAGGAAATGATTGAAGCTCCTTCTACACACAGTACTCACACTCATGTGCATGAACATGTGAAGTTCAGCTTGTAGAGACTGCCCCTCCTGGGCGCTTAAAGGAACTTACTGCATCCTTACAGTTGAGTCAGGCTGTGACACTCGTTCTGCCTAATGGCCTGGAGAGAAAAGTGAGGTGTGCCATTTCAAATTGTAGCATTTAATTACTAACGCAAGACCCCTCATTCCATTTTGCCTGCTATAATGATTAGAGAAGCACATGTCAATAAAACCTCTGCAGCTTGGTCCTCGGTGGTTACAATCAGCAGAAAAGTCTCTGATGCCTCCGATGGCATGCATCGGACACACAACATACAAAGGAAACAGACACTATGTTTGGTTAAGTCCCTGGGATTAGGGCTTGTCACCACAGCAGCACCTGACCTCTCCTGATTCAGTGCCTGGCTGGGCGTTTCCGTGCGGCTCACCTTCTGCCAATGCGCAGCCCTTTGTACTCACTGAAGAGGAAAGTGAGCACCTCACTTCCCTTATCTCTGGGGGGACCGTGTCAAGATGGGAAGGCTCTCCCATCTCTGGTCCATACCAAATGAAAGTGACAGAAGAGGGCCTTTGGTAGCTAAAAATGCTATGCTGTGGAGGTAAGCTACCATTAGCAATAGGAAGGTGTGTTTCTGTGGTGGCCAGAGAAGGTGCCCCTCAGCCGCCAGTAAGAAAAGTTGCTATTGGAGCGCCGTTGCTTGTCAGCCCCAGCTGTATCCGAGCAGGACCAGAGGGCGTAGCTAACTGCATGAGCTAATACCACCACCACTGCTGCACCAGTGTCGCTTCCCTGCCTCACACCTATGGACATATGGGGGCGTGTCCTTTAGAAACAGCTGAAGGAGAGAAAGGCCGTAGCTAGTTTACAGATGGGCTGGTTGAGTCTATGGGTACAAACTGGGAATGGATGGCACTGTGCATCAGGCACACGCAGGGGTGAAGAATGGTCTGGCTAGCTGGTCCTTAGCCAGGAGCGTACATAAACCCTTCATCCTTTTTAAGTGGCAGGTGTTGAGTCATTTCTTTAGGTGACGGGAAATCTACCACACTTAGGTACCCTTGACTCCCACAGTGTGGAAAACTGCCTGGAATTGAAGGGGGGACTTCTGTTTCTCCGATAGTCATTCAGGGACCTCTGGGAAGGTCATGCAAAGCTCATTGTACCACAAAATATCCCTCAGAAAGGGCTGCCAGTCCTGGGGAGTGGTGAGATATAAGGACCTGGGATTCTCTGCAACTATCAGGGCCTTGGCTTGGGTAATAGTGGCAGGGTACAGCTGGGAGCCTGGGTGCACAGACAAAGCCCAGAGAGGGCCAGAGGAATTAGGCATGAGGCTGTGGGCTGCTGAAAACTTAGAATCCTGAAGAGACACCTAAGAAAACGTTCTGTCCTGTGGGCCCCAGCTTGGAGCTAGGAGCAAACCAGCAGAGCAGCCCCTGCACCTTGAGTATGCACAGCCCTCCTGGCCTGCTTTGGGAACAAGAGGGACTGTGGAAGAAGGGTCACTATGTCACAGTTTGTGTTGTAAATCAAAAGTTTTCATTCAAAGGTGCTTAGAGCTGCACTGACGGCTATGGGCCAGGAGGACCCTGTACCATCAACAGAGTATTTCAGTGAGACTGCAGACATTTCAACCTCAGCACGCCTTCTTCCCATCTATATAAGGCTTGCTGCCTCTGTACTCTACATCCACAGTGGCAAAGGATATTTTCAAAACAAGTTCCTTCGTCCATAAAAACAGCTTTTCCCACTCTCCTGCCCCATATAAAGGCCTTAAGTGCTCCCCTTGTGTTTTGCCCCATAAGGCCATAAGGCCTTGCTCTGTCCTAACAGTTCTGTTGCAAATGGTCAAGAATGATCCGTGCAACAGTACATATGTGAGGAAGAGGGTGTGCAGAGCTGTGGGAGGGCTTTGGGCCCAGGACATCCCATGCGGTGCCTCCCATTCCAACAGAGGAAACACAATGACCCACCGGAGTATTTGCTATTGTTGATCTTTATTTTTCCCCTTTAACTATTTACAAAGATTTATTTCAGTGCATGCTTCACAAGTATAATTTTATGTTTCTTTATGTTTTATTTCTTTACAGTCACAACTGGTCAGGGTCTTTTCTATGCAAAAATAGACTTCCAACGAGGACAAAGAGAGCACCTGCCCTGCCACGAGACTGCTGCTCTGCGGCCCCTCACAGGCCAGGCATCTGTCACACCTGGGGCTGGGTCTTCTTCATCTCCTTGGTATTCACCACCTGGGTCCACGTGTGGACCTTAACAGTAGTTAATCTGCTTCAAGAGTGTGACTCCCTTGGCTGCCCCAAGAAGAGTCTCCTGGAACTATCCAACATCAGGCACAGTGGCCAGTTGCACTAGTCTCAGCACCTTCCACTTTACTAATAACTACAGAACCTGGAAATACAGTCCACAGAGATGACCCTGACCAACTGGGTTATTTCAGAATTTGAGTATACTGAAGAGATAATTTCACACCCTCCCTTGAAATCCCAACACTGATAACACAGAGTTCATACTGAACACACAACACTGCACAACAAACACGAATACACTGCACTTTTAGTAGGACAAGTCACGATTTCCTTTGAGGCTGGGCTTTGAAGTAGCCAGAAAGTCACTGTAGATCACCACAGCAGGGTATCATGCAGGTGGGGAGCTTAGTGAATGCATTCAGTAGTTAATAGCTTGAGAGTAACTTGGTGTTATGTACAGAATAAGGAAACCTCATTAGAAATGGCCACGGTCTCAGCAAAACTTAGCTTCAATATGCAAAGAACTCGCAGCCTTGCTATTAACGAGATGACACGAGCTTTAAGAATACATTTGATAAGCTCTATTAAGATCCAAGAGATCATCTGCTACCTCTGCAAAGGCACCCCACAGTGGGAAGCATTGGTAGGAAACGTGTCAGATATCCCCTCAACAAAACGACACGGGGAAAACAGACAGGCCACTTTTCCTGGGGTATGGATTCTAGGGGAAAGTAAAGGGGAGGGATAGAGGGAAGGTGGGTAGAAGAGTTAGGTGGGGTTACTCCATCCCTGACTCAGCGAGGCTGCTCCCTCTGCCCAAGCTCCAAAGTACCAAGTGCCCCTTGATTATTCGAACCCTAGGAGCACCTGGTCAGATGCTCTGAACTTCCAGAGCTAGTTGGTGTTGGTGGAGGTTTGGGAGGAAACATAGGCAGCCAGCTGGAGGGGGTGTGTCTGAATGGCTTGGGCCAGCTGAGGACGAGGCTCAACAAGGACACTGACAGCAGACAAGGACACGACAAGGGAGATTTGGCAATTTTCAGGACAATTTTCAGGATCAAAGCCATGGCAAACTCAGAAGTTTCCAGTTCCTGAAAAGTTGTCATTGCCAAAGCTCCACCTCATTTTGACATTGAACCTCACACAGGAAGAGTCGCAGTAGAGTTCAACTGCTCTAGTTGCAGCACTTTAGGGCAAAGTATTCTTTTTAAAGTCTGATACATTTACTTATGTGGCTATTTACAACTGGCCGGTCTGTACCTCCTCTGTGCTGTGACGCCCTTCTGCGCACTATTGTCTCTTTTTGTCCTCACTGCTTCTGCACCCCCCGCGAACCACTCGTAATTCACGAAGTAAAATGCCCCTCCAGGATCCTGGAGTCCCAAATTCAACTCAACTAACCAATGCGTGGTCCTCAGGAAGCTGGCCCTTCAGCAGTGTGTCAGAAGCTTCTGTTAAGAAGAGGCAATCTGCGACGTTCTGAAATGTGTGTGGGGGTGGGGGTGCATGTCTGTATATACACTGATGAGGGAGACTACCTTCTATGTGTGTACGCATGCATACGTGAATAGCTATGTGATTGTGTTCTGTGTGTACAAGAGACAAACTGGACCTAATCTAGGCAGTCAGTACCTGAGGCTTCTTTGCACTTCTCCTCCATTTCTCTTTCCTTGGAGGAGGTGGACATAGAAAGTTCTGGAACTCCAAATTCAAAATGGAACTTCGGGCCTGTTACTAGAGTCCAGCATTAACAACCAACCCAGGATAGACTACTAAAGTGCTTCCTGTCCCTGAATTGGTCCAAAACCATAGTTCATGCTTGTAGCCATCCTGGGCAACTTTGGTTTTCAGCATGCGGCTGCTGGCAGCCAGTCCCCTGGGCATGTATTCTCATCGTCCACTAGTCTGCGGCTGCCACCGGCTTCACACGTGTGTTAGGCTCATAAGGTGACTGGGATAAAAGCATGGGTTATAAAGGCCATCTACTACTCCCTCCTCTCCGGTTCTATAGCCCTTCTACACTATACCCGTTTTTCAATGTATCTTTCAGGTTCTCCTCTCAAGCATGTCTTTCTAGCACCAGGCAGAACGCTTGGCACTCAAAGCTGATCTCGTGGATTGAGCACATCCTACCTAAGGCACTACATCATCACTTTTTAGGACTACATTTACTTCCTCTACATCTTTTTTCCCCGGAGACAGTACAAATGGGTGGAGGGAAGGTGAAGGACTGATGGGAAACAGGAGATCCTGATCCCTGGAACAGGACAACTGGAAAGAATCAGTTAACTGGGCTGGCCTAGTAGGACCTCCCTTATGTGGGCACAGATCAAGAAAATTCTGGTGGTTCTAGAAAAGCCACCAACAGACATGCTTCCCTCACATCCATTCAAAATCAGATAAACGCATATATACATATACATACATATAGAATAGGTTCATTCGTGTGTACACACAAGCACATACATACACAAGCTATACATTCACAGGGGTGTGTACACAGACACATGCATCCAGGGATTGCATTGTAGATATGCCTCCACACGTAGCAATATGGATTTACACTGTTAGATATAGTGCTATTCAGTTTCTCAAATGGTTGTATGTACACGCACACTCCTATTTTGGTACACATACACGCACTCCTAGAACACATACAACACAGAAGCACAGTATACACGGTGGGTGGGTAGGAGGTGTCTGGCTGCAGGAGAGGCTGCCTAGGTAGGAAGGGACTTAGGTTGAGTGTTTTGCAAAGCTTAACTCTGTCATGGCCTCCATCAATGATGAGCTGCTGCTGCTTGGCAAGTTGGCGTGTGGGCTAATTCGACTCATGTCAGACGCACTGCTGGGTGGGCTCACTGGATGGACAGTGGCCTCTTCCTGCCAAGGTGCCGCGGATGCTGCAAAACAAGGTTCGCAGCCAAACAGGAAGCTCTGCCAGGGCACCCCATTTGTAAAGGAGAGGAAAGGAAGTGGAATGCTTCAGTTGAGACTTAGAGGAAAAGGAGGAAGAGCAAGTGTCCTTTAGCAATCAGGAACATGGGCTGCACTCTTTCCTTGGCACACCAGGGACAAGGTGCTTTGCCTTCCCTGGCTCACAGAGCTCCTGTGAGGATCCAATGATGTGACAGAAGGGTGAGCTCACTGATACTATGCACTGGACAAACAGAAAGGATTTGCATACAGATTCCCAATAGTTGTTCATCTGCTCTTCCAGGTCAGATAGTGAAATAGCAAGTCCAACTCTTCCTGACCTCATGATTATTCACTAGTGCTTACAGTGTGGCTGGTGATCAACTAGAAGATTGAAGTTAACTCCTGACTTGACAGAGTATCGAGTCCCTCTTGTCAAGCCATCTGAAGCAAAAGTACAGGCAAGATAAGTCAGGGCTTCTCTAAGATGGTCAGCCTAACCTGTACAACCTCCAACTTGACAATACTCTGACCACTCAACAAGCTTGTGATGAAACCACTCTCTCCCACGAGGCTGCTACTCGGCCCTCCAGAGCCATTCGCCTTCCAACCTTGTTCTGCAACACCACACTCCACACACACCCAGACATCCTGGGCAAAAGGCACTTACAAAAACTTCCCAACTTTTCTATTGTTAGTTTCTCACTCTTCCAAGCCACGGCTAGCCCTTCCTCTGCAAACCCCAGCCCAACCTGGCTTGACTTTCTCTTACCAAGCCCTTAGTAGAGGGTGAGCAAGGCCCACAGCCCTTGGAAGAAAGATAATCAAACAAAAAAGTATAACAATGAAAGAAAATAAATTTTAACACCTCAAGGAGGCTGACCCCACCTGCATCAATGTCAGTGAGCAAAGTTCAGAGCTTTCCTTTGCTCAACCTGGTTTCTCTGTCTTCTAAACATTTCTAGGGGTCTTCTATGCTTATTGTGTGTTTGAAAAGGTGAGAGTAGCTAGCAGGAAAGGATATCAAAGTCCTATTCACCTCTGATCCTTCCTCAACAACTCCTCCAGCCAGAACATCTCCATCCCTTCCCACTATTATCTACCTCATGATGATAAGAAGTATCAAACTCAGTAGATTGTCCAAATCAAATAAACAACAGAAAGAGGGAAAAAAACCAACAAACCCAAAAGGAACCATGAAGAGAGCACAGCACAGCAGGGCTGCGGGCACCGGGAACTAATACAAGTGGTACGTCCAGTAAACAACGTTAAACAACCCAAAGCAAAGAGGGAAGAGGAATCGGGACCACTTGTCAACCTTAGGGACATGGTCAGGGTTAAAGAGGCGGAGAGAGAACCCTGCCTTGAAGGCGCACCCAGGACTCAGGGGCAAGCTTTCCTCAGACTCTGCGCAACTATCTTTCTCTGGGTCACAAGCCATGAGCTCATCATCATCGAGGTACCAGATACTGTCGGCATCACTGTCAAGGTCAGGGAAGCTGCTCGCATCACTGGTGTCAACACTGACCTCATCGGATAAGATCTCAATCCTATCAAGGTCCCCTCCCGAGGGCAGCACACACCTCTGGACCCGGGGCAGCACGGGCCTCCCACTGGGGCCACGGCCAAGGCTCTCATCCCAGGTCAGGTCATCCTCGTCACAGTCGGTGCTACCCTGGACCTCAGCTCTACCAGACACACTGTCATTAAAGGGCAGGCCGTAGCCAGGCAGGGCCTGCTGGGAGGTGGAGGGGAGATCACTCAGGCTTTCCCCCACAGCCAGCTGGGCCTGGCCTGAGATAGAGGGGAGCGAGCTGAGGCTTTCCGAGGTGGCCAGCTGGACCTGCTCTGAGATGGACTCCAAAGAGCAGAAGCTTTCCGGGCTGGCCAGGCGGGCCAGGACCAGGCGGGTGGGAAGAGAGCCGGCTCCTTCTTCCATGTTAATCACGTCATCCTTTGAGGAGATAACGGATAGGCTCATCAGTTTTTTTTTTTTTTTATCACCTAGGCTGCCAGGGACTAGGGGCAGGGAGGCGGGTGGGGGGCTTTCCTCACAAGCCCTTGCAATGCTACTGTTGATCCCTTTGACAGGCAGAGCCATCTCCTCTTGGGGGGTCTCTGGAACTCAAGGGGCTGAGGAACAGGACCAAGAGGTTGGGAGCATGCAAGGGAAGGTCACAGCAGCAGCCAGAGCAGTGTCTCCCTGGGGACAGCTGCTCCCTCAGGAGTGCTGCACGCTGGATGGAGGCCGTTCAGGCAGGCGGGCGGGCGGGGGGCTCCCTGTGAGGGAAGGAGGGTGCTGGACATTAATGTACTGGCCGAGGCCAAAGCCTCAGGACAGCATCGAGAGTCTGACGTGCCACGGATGGAGGGGTGGGAAAGCCAGGCTCTGGTACCTGCCTTCTTTTCAGCGTCCCTGTGCCACCACCCCTTCTGGCTGAGTTACCTGCCCTGGAAGCATGCAACAGAAAGCAAATCTGGCCCAAAGATCTGGAGGAATCTACCTCTGCCCCTTCTTGCCTTGTGACGTTGAACAACGGTCACCTGTATTTAAAGGAGTGATGATGAATAGTTCTACTTCTTGGTGATCTGCTGTGGGTGTGTGCTGTGTGTGTATGTTGTGTGTATGTGTGTGAGGATAAAAGTGTGAAAGGGTAAAGAGGTACTTGGGGAAAGCTGGCTGGCATTCACAAAGTCAAACCTGCACATTTCTCATGACTACCTCCTCATAGTGGAAGCGGGGAAAGCGTCTTCTGGGTCTCCTGCGTCGCCTACGCTCGCGCCGAGGTCCCTGGCTGAAGTAAAGATAGTTGATGTAGATATACTCCAGCAGAGACAGGAACACAAAGAATAAGCACACAAGGATATAAATATCAATGGCCTTGACACAGGAGACGTTGGGGAGCTTGTCCCGCAGATGCGAGTCAATGGTGGTCAGGATGAGGATGGAAGTCAGACCTGTAAACAAGACAGAGCAGTTAAGTCTTGTTGGGTGGCTGAAGTGACCACAGGAAAAAAAGAAGGAGCATCTCTGGGGTGAGGCCCTTGCCCCCATGATCTCATTCCTTCTTCCCCACATTTAGACGCAGCCTATGCTGTGTCAACTTTTTCCTGAGAAAAATGACCCAAGTTCTCCCCTGGAATGGAGACAAAGCCTACCAATTGTCACCCTGGCTGCAGAGGAATCATAGTTCATCCAAAATGATATCCATGAGATGCTAGTGGTGAGCACAGTGGGCCAATAGATTTGCACAAGGTAGGTTTTGATTTCCCTCTGGACCTGAAACTTCAGTATCAGGCGCACATAGGAACCTGGAAGGAGGAGACACACTGGTATCAGACCCATGTGACACAGGAAGTAGTGCTCTCTCTGTCATCCTTCCCCACCCCATGTTAGCTAAAGCTGTAGAGTGGAAGAGACAGAAGATGTTTCCAGGCTGCAAACTAACAGAGAACAGGGTGCTGGGCCTCAAGGTACATGGATGCTTTGCACCTGTAGTCCTGTAAGCCTGGCTGGGTGCTTCTACAGGTGCCATTCCTCATTTGCACAGGTGAGCCAAGACCGTGTTCAGAATGAGGGAACTGGGAAAGATCATGTGGGGGGTCAAAGGCAGAGATTACAGGGGTGCATAAGGGGTCAAGAAACAGGATAGAAGGGAGGGGTCAGACCCACCTGTGTAGAAATACACCTCCTTGCTGGTAATGGTGCTCCCCAGGAAAGTAAACTGAGGGATCTGCAGCTTCTCCGTCATGTACACCGCATTCTCCCCGTCTTCCCAAGATAACACAATATCTTCCACTGTGTAGCCATCTGGAAAGGGATAAGACACATGGACTTAGTCTGAGAAAACCACATAAGCAGATTTCACACCAGAGGAGTGTGTAAAAACCAAAGCATGGCTGGAATTTGTAATCTGGATGGTCAATTTGTGGTTTCTAATCTAAACATGGGACAGACAGTTTGCGGACTTGGAAAGAGAATTCTTAGTCTGGAATTGTTTAGCTATGAAGTAGGGCAACGAATGCCTGTGAGCTCCTGCCTACAAGTTTGTACGCAGGTTTCTGATGGCAAAGCACGACTTTCCAAATATTACTGTCTGTACCCTACAGGCCACATGCTGAAACGATGCCATATGTATGTACTTTTCCGTCAGCCAGTCATCTGTGAGGTGAAGGAAAATTAGGTAAATCTTAAATGAAAAATAAAAAAGTATTACAGTAAAAGACACATTGCCACGAATCCTCTCAAGATCCTTCCTGTTGTTTCAAGCACACTTTAGCCCACTGTTCTTGCTAGTTTCTCAAGCAGTCTAGAAGTCTGCTTTCCTGAAGATCTTCATGTCCCGAGTCAATTCAAAATGTTGAACCTTCATAGTCATTTTGACTTTAGGGGACAGCCACAAGTTGCACAGTGTCAGATACAGTGAATATGATGGATGAGGACACACCGAACGTCTTTTGAGCCAGCCTTTCCATTAGATGGCACCCAGCAGTGCATTCACTATGGTTTTAATCACAGGTGGTAAAGATTCAGAGGACTTCCAGAACTACATCAGACAGTTCTGGCAAGAATTATGGGTGCGTCCGAAGCAAGGAGGAATATTTTAATGGCGACCAATGGCAATATGTCTTTTACTGTAATAAAATTTAAAAATATTAATAGCCAGGCTGACCGGTACAGTCCTATAATCCTAGCACTTTGGGAGGCTGAGATAGGAAGATGGCAGGTTTGAGCCCAGCCTGTGCAACTTAGCAAGACCCTGACTCAAAACTACAACTAAAAAATTAGCTCAGGGCAAAGGTCCTAGGTTGGAGTCCACAAAAAGATATCAAGTGCCACAAAGAATTAAGCATTCACTGCGTATCTTGATTGTCCTCTGCATCATGTACCAATCAACCATCTTTCTATCACTATCTGTCAATCATGTACATATTTCAGAATGAGACAATGGGGAGAGGAAGAGAGGAGAGCAGAGATGCCCTCTCTGTCACTGTCATCTGTTTGTGGTTTCCCGATGCCTTGGGTCAGAGTGGGGAAGAAGCTCCTCAGGAGAAACACGTACAGCTCTCCACCTCCAGCGTGCAGAGCTGCTTGTCCATAGGAAAGTTCTGCAGATCCAGGGAGCAGGCTGCCTTGGTGGTGAGCCTGCAAGGGAAATGCAAAGCAAGGAACAGGTGAGTGGCGCTCAGGCACTTGGAGGTGGGAAGAGAGTGTTACCTTGAAGGTTGGTCTACATGCGGAAAGGAAAGACAGACTGGAGAGTGACCAAGAGACCGGGAGGTATGGCCAAACTGACACAAAGCACAGATGTCTATGGCACATTGGAAAATTGCAGGGTGTCAGCACGGGAGGAGCCCTTGTGAGTGTGAGTGCAGAGACAGGAGACTTGACCCGCCACAGAAGCATGACGGATACTGAGAGAAAACGGAGGCCTACACCAAAACTCCAAGGCTCCATCCACATCTTACATGTAGGGCAGGTATGAAGTATGTATCTAAATCCATGAGCAATGGCTCAGGCCTACCTCTGGCCACAGCTCTACATATGACAAAGCATGGGTACATGTGGTATCGGGAGCTAGCAAAATGACAGTGGGCACAAAATGGATAATAAGCATGTTGACATGTCTGTGGCAGGCCAGGGAAGGGTGAATTGTAAATGAGGCGGGCAGGAGCCTTAACATGCTAGGAGATGTATCCATGAAAGCAATCCGAAGAGGCCTTGAGAGAGCTGAGGAGGTGACCAGGGGTGGGAAAGAGAAAAATGGCAAAATAGAAATCAGACACAGAAGACTAAATGTCACATGGCTTTTCTAATATGAGGATCACAAAATATAAATAATTTAAAGAGCCAAAAAGAGAGGTGAGAGGAAACAGGGAGGCAGACTTGGTGGAGGTGGGAGAGGGATGTGGGGACTGGGAAATAAAAGTGAGTGAGATGTGATATGCGCATGCGCCAATTCTCCAGGATGAATGAGTTATTATGCACTGCAAACATCTAATAATAAACATAATAATTATGGGAAGACAAATAGAAAAAAGCATTGTACTACCTCAGTTGGGAGTCTCTGTCCCAGCCCTTATCCTGTTCTACCTGTTCACCCAGCCTGCTCACCTTACCAGTACTGGAAACAATTCCCACTGCCTGCACCGGGTATGGTGTGTATGCACGAATGTGCATGGGTGGCTGTGTTCAATACCCTTCTAGAATCTCCCATGTGGCATTAGCCGCTGATGCCTCCTTTCAATTAAAGAAGTCTGATGAGTGATGGGCTCCTTGTGAGTATCGTTCCCTGACTCTGGAGCTTGGCCCATTGGAAAGTGGACAAAGGAAAAAGAAAAGGAAGAAAGGAATGTGCCAAGAGCACTGTGGAAGAAGAGAAGCCCTGTGAGTGCTCGGAGACATTTTCCAAGTTAAGTTTATCTCTCACACTTGTCTTTAGGAGCCACTTATTAGAGATGACACCGTGAAGGCAGCCTTGGTGACTGCTCAGGTGTAAACAGACCGGGCAGGAGTTCCAGGATTTTTGTTTCTCTGTGTATAGACAGAACAGAGACCAGAGACCATGCCACATTCGTCCCATCACCCTAGCTCCTCCCCTCTCCTGGGCCTCCCACATGGTGCATATAGGACCACTGGCAGTGATCAGGCACCATCCTTTACTACACGGGCTTCAGCATCGGCTGACTCTCTCTCACACACTGCATGGAAGAAAAAACACAAGGAGATAAATAGCAGAACACATACAGTGCCACAGTGGAGAAGGGGTCTTCTGGTGCAGGAGGTCAGGAGATTTCCTGACCGAGAAGGCACCTGAGTCAGAGATTGAAGGGTAAACTGAGTTTCAATTCATGGAAACGGAGAAAGGGCCACTCAAGAGGGAAGGAACAGCAGAAAGTCAGGTGTGGGGACAAGACAACCAGGAGTATCTGAGGAAAATTCTGGAAGTTGGAGGAGTGGCAATGTAAGACAGATCTGGAAAGCAATAAGCTCCCCTTGTCCCTTAGGGTTTCCTTATGGGCTACACAGTGGGAAGCAGGAAGCCCATTGGTGTGTCCCTGGGCTCCTAGGGCAGCTCACCGGATACCATACTGCACTGTTCCATCAGGGTGAAGCCGAAACACACGGTTTTCCACAGTTACATCATGGAGAAAGGCTTCTTTGCTATTCAGGAAGTAGCAGTCAGGGACCCAAAGCTTCTCATGCATCCGGTAGTCCAGGGTGAGGTTCTGGCTGGTCTCATGGTATGCTAGGCGGGAATCCTTCCAGGTCTGATGGAAAATCATCGTGATGGTATAGTCCTGGGAAGAGAAAGGTAAGTCCCAGTTGGAAAGGCTGGCCAGCTCCCTGTCTTCTGTTTGAGTGAGTATGTATGTGTATGTGGGTGCAAGTATGTGAAACATCATAAATACAGATAGCAAGGAAGATGCTACTAAAACAAACAAACAAACAAACAAAGAACCTTATGTAATTAAAATCCAGCTTCAGAAACAGAGCATTTCTAAAACCTTTCCAGTGTGTCCTTTTCAGAACAAATTTCCTACACATTTCTGCATTGACCGTTGTTCTAGATATTTTGATAAGAATGCTCTTGCTTTTGATTAGAGTTTTATTGCCTACATATGTAGTTCTAGAAAATATGATGCTTAATTGGACCTAGTTTTTTGAACCTTGTCTAAGGGGAATCTCATTGTTATGGCTTCCATCTGGAAAGTCCTCCAAAGCCTCATGCATTTGAATGTTGTGGATTATGTATGGATTTCACATGTTAGGAGGTGGGTCCTGGTTGGGAGGGGTGGATTACTGAGGATGTGACCTGGAGGGATGCACTCCTGCCTCGGCTTGTTCCCAATGCTGACCCTTCCTCTCTACTAGAACCTTCTTGCTATTATCTGCTCCCATAAATGGGACCTCATGAAACTGAGCCGCAATAAATCTTTTCTCCCTCAAGTTCTGGATATCAGGTATGGTGTCCCAGCAACCAGAAAGTAACCAAGGCACATACTATCTGTATTTGTCATTTGTTTCTTCCACTCAATATCTGTGAGGACCATTCAGGTTGATGTGTGCAACGATGATTTGTTTACCTGCATTTCTGGATAATACTCTCGCTATGGTTTGGATCTGGATTATTCTCCCAAAGCGTCATGTATTTGGATGTAGTGAGGTAACTGTGGAACGATGTGTTTTTGGGAGGTAAGGCCGGGCGAGAAGCTTGGGGCCTGACCTGGAGGGATTGTGTCACCTTGTTGAGATGAGGGGGGCGGGGCACCCAGGGCAAAGCTTTCAAGTGTGTGTTATTGACTTGTGGTCCATGAAGTGAGGGAGGGACACCCACCCTGGGCACAAGGGCTACCCAACTGGCAGCTCGAAATAAGTAAAGGAAGGGAGAAGATGCACTGTTACAGCTTCTTCCTGGGAAGACTCTAACCCTGCCTCAATCGCCAGACAACACTGGCTACTGCCTCACTTGGCCTTCTGTGTGCAGTGTTGGGAGCAGCTCTTCAGCCAATGCCTTGTGGTTTCACAGTTGCTGGACGCCGTGAATGGACTGGGAACTTTGGAAACTGAACTAAAATAACTCTTGCCTCCCTTAGGTTGTGGATGTGGAGTATTTTGGCCCGACGACTAATATCTAACTAAGTAACTAAGACAAGCTCCATACAGACTCAAAATAGGATGGAGCAACGTCCAAGTGAAAGTTTCAGTTTACCCCTGCCAAAAGTCAAGAGCAGCTGAGGGTTCCCAATGCCTCTCCGTCACCAGCACTGGCATTGTCTGACTTTTATTTATTTATTTATTTGTTAATCTGATTAGCATACAATGGGTTCTCACTGCAGTTTCATTTTGCACTTTGCTGATTACTAGCAATGTGTTCAAATATCTTTTCATACAGTTTACCTGCTATTTAGCTTTCTTCACAAAAATGAAATTCCTGACCACGTTTTCTGATCAGCTTTATATCAGGCTTTTAAAATATTCTAATTAATCCATAGCAATGATGTATATTTTTAACGTTAGTGCTTTGTGTTGCAAACATTTTAGGCTACTCTCATCTTTTCACACTTGGTCCAGTGGTGTAGTTTTGCAAAACTGAAGTTATAGTTTTGACCACAGAGAACACAATGGAAGTTATCAGTACTTGTTCTGCTTGTGCTTCCTGTGCCTTTTAAAAGAAACCATTTTGGGGGGCCTGTGATGTCAGAAATCAAACTCATGGCCCCACACATGCTGGGCAAGACCTCTACCACTGGGCTACATTTACAGCCTCCCCCCAGAGATCTTTAACTTTCCCAAGACATAAAGCTCTTTTGCTTTTGAGTCTACAATCCATGTGGCATTGAACTTCTGGATATACTGTGACATGGGGTTCAACTGATATATATTTGATTTTGGGGGGCTATAGCTTCAAGACCTACCGTATTCCCTGTGTGAATTCTATTGTAGGTCAGAATGACTGGAAATGGCTTATGACCCCGTTCCTGGTCCCATGTCTCCTTTCCCCAGTACCATGGCTGGAACTGACACACTTACCATATTTATTTCTGAGATCTGTTCAATGCTGACGACATAGATAGATATTTTCACAGGCACGGGGGGACCTACAATACAAGAACACAGTATTACATGAAGGTGGGGACTTAGGAGCCAGACTGCCTGGATTTGAACCTACTGTGACACTTGCTAGTTGAGTGACCTTCAGTCAAATTCTGAGTTTGAGTTTCCTCATGGATAAAATGAGGCTAATGATCCCAGAGTTAAGCACATTTGTCTGAATGAATGTGTGACTGTATATGTTCATGTGCAAGTGAAATGTAAGCACATGTGTGAGCTCATCTGAGTGTTTGAATAAGTTTGCATGTCTCTATATGAATGTTTGAGAGCTATTTTTATGCCAGTGAATATGTGAGAATGCCTGTATGAGTGTGTTCTTGTGGAAGTGTGAGTGGATGTGAATGCGTTTGTGGGCCAACTGACGTCTGAGCATGACTGTGTGAACATGTCTATGTCAGTGGATGTGCTAGTGGATTTGACTGCATGTGTGGTGGAGTGAATACACATATCTCTGTAAGTCTACTCATGTATTAGTATTTTTTTGTGTCCATGTATGAGTGAATGCATGTGTACTTGGGAACTCACTGTGTTGACATGTGTTTGTCTATTGTGTGATGTGTCTGTGTGTTTATATGTCTCAGCATATTGATGAGCACATGAATTATGAGGGAATGTTCACGTGTGAGTGGATGCAGCAGCCTGTTTGCATGTACTGCCCATGTACATGTCAGTGTGTATGTGCACAATTTTGAGTGAATCTGTGAGTACATGTAAGCTTGTTCATGTGTACGAATGCAAGCATACTCGTGTATGTATGTGTGAGCATGTGTGTGTGCTTGAGACAGATATTTAAATGTGTCTTCATGTTTTTGAGAGTACTTTCATAAGTGAGCATATCTGTGAATGTGTGTGTGTGAGTGAACTGGGCTGTGGGCCTGCATGTGGACATATTTGAGAATGTGTGAGTGTATCCATATATATATGTGAGCATATTTGTGTGTGTGTGTGTCTTCATGTTTTTGAGTTAATTCTTGAGTATGCTTATATATGCAGACATATCTGTGATGGGTGTGAGTAAATTTGAGAATGGTCCCACACATGGACACAGTTAAGTGAATGTATGAGTGTACCCATGAGTATGTGTGTGTGAAAATGTTACTGGGAATGAGTACATTTGCTAATGTATTAGGTCCAGTGCGCATGTTCATGCGACTGAATGTGTTACTATTTGTTTGTGTTTGTGAGTAATTGGCGGATGTGTTCTTATAAATGAGCATATTTGTATGAGTGTATGACAACATCTCTATGTGCCTGTGTGTGTATTAATGTGTATTCATATGCATAACTGAATTTGAGTATGTTTGTTTTTATGAGCATGTTGGTGTATAAGTGCACTAATGTGAATGTGAGTAAATGTGTGTACATGGTAATTGTGTGTTAATGTGAAGATTGTGTCAAGGTGCATGAGTGTTTTGGTATGTCTGTGTATTGTGCACATGAGTGAATGTACGAGTACATTCACATGTACATGTGTATACATGTCCAAGCGAAGTGACCAGCACATTCATGTGAGTGTTGTGACTCTGTGTCATATGAGATCATGATAACATGTTTACTTATGTGTGTGAGCAAACATGTGTGTTTAGGTTTGTATGTAGACACATTTGTTTGATCATGTTCCTCTGTGAGCATGTTTCTATGTGTATTCATGTGTGTGACTGAATTTTGTATAATCAAATCTGGGAGCATATTTATAGATTCTATATGTTTGTATGTATGTATGGCCATGTTTGCATGTCTGAATGTGTTCATGTGTGAGTGTAAGTGGATGCGAGATTATATCATGCTTGTGTGGGTGGGTCTATGTGTGTGAATGAATTTGTGAGAATGTTCATAGAGTGTAGTATGTGTGAGGTGAGGATGTTAATGTGCAAGTGTGACTGAGTGTGAGAATCTGTGTATTAGTGTGATTTCACCTCCTAGTTTCTTTCCAGGCCTGGGTGTTAGCACTGACAATGTCAAGATACAAATATGATCACAACTGCAAAAGATGTGTAGTAAACACAAGGCACAAGACTAATACATTTTTATTGTTGCCTCAGCAGCTCAAAGCTGTGTACATCCAGCCCCACGGTAAAATCATTCTTCTTGCTGTGTTACATCACACTGCTGCTAGAGAAACACGTATGATACTTCAATTCAGCCTGCTGGCTGCACTGCAGGCTGACTGCCCAGAAGGTGGGCTGCAAAGAGGGAAATGCGCTCTTCCAAGTCCACTACTTCAAGAAGCAAGGTGCTACTCCTGAGAGGTGTACGAATGGCAGCTGAGAGGTAAATGCCTCTGTGTTGAGGCAGAGCAGGCTCCAGCATTGCGGGCTATTGTGAACTAGCCCCAGGAAAGTGCTATGTAGTGACAGGGATTTCTAGAAACACAGATATTGATTACTGCATTTCAGGCCCTCCGTATGCCTTTAGAGAATGGAAGCTGTGTTACACAGGCAACAAGCCCCTGAGGGATCAGGCAATCAGCCTGTCCAGTATTGTACTTCCTACTTCTCTAGAATATTCCATACCACTCAGGTCCTCCTTCTGTTATAGTGAAATGATGAGGGAACTAGGAAGCCAGGGCAGAAACCCGCCCAAGGGCAAAGGTTCCCCCAGCAGGAGGGCACACGGGAGCTGCAAGGAAGTTCACCTTTCTCTCATGAATACCTGAGGGCCTGGGTCCTATATCCTATCACTGTCTTTGTCTGCTTGACAGATTGAGGAAGGCAGGAAAAGAGATTGGGGTTCCACTCCCCTCCCTCCCTCTCTCCTGGAACATTTGCTTCACCAACTTCTCTTCCACCTTAGCGTGGATTGGAGCACCAGAGAACGGAACAGGTGAATGAAGTAATGAGGAAAACGTCTCAAGCATGCTATCATTCTCGAGTGTGAGTGCGGGGGTGCCTTTGTCAACCCAAGCTGGGGGAGCCCTTAGAAGCTGCTTTTTGCAACACTGTGAGGATCCCCGTTTTCCTTCGGGAAAGTAGGTGGCTTGAGAACTTTCCCTGCTTCCTCCTCTTTTTCTCACCTGCTTTTCAAGGAAGTACTGTTTGACTTGGACATCACAGTTAGGACAGGGTCCTGCACATACAGGGTTTGTGCGTGTGCGTGCGTGAGTGTGTGTGATGCACACTTAAGGGATGGGTAGATTATCCCCTGAACTTGTATTTCATCTCAGATACAGAGGGGAATTTTTCCTCAGTGAGAGGCTGTATAGGGAATCTCTAAACCCTGAATACTTTGGGTGGGGACCTCTATTCACATGCACAAACGCGAGCCCTTAACCCTTTAGAATGAGCGTTTATCTGCCAATGCTTTTGACTTAGTCTCCCTGTAATTAGTTTATTCTGCTTCCTTTGAGGTGCAAAGTGACTCACACCTGTTTAAAGCACCCTTTCTTTTGTCTGCCCTTAGTTTAGGGTTCCTGGGTGTCTCCTGGCTCACAGAATGATATTCGAGCTGTGTAAATCAAGGTAAGTTGTCTGTCCTTAAGCCGTATAGTCCAGACTAAGCAGAAATCTAGAGAAACTATTGACTTCCTGGAGGTTTGGATGTCAGTTTTCACCTCTGACCTAAAAATGGGGATTTGGAGTCTGTTTGGCAGGTAGAAGAAGCTATCACAAGTTCCCAAGGGGGACAGGCTGAATTTTATAAAGATTACACCAAATGTTACATGTCGAGTGCACTGAACTTGGTGGGAGATGAAGGCCTGGGGAAGGTGAGCCAAGATGAAGTGGCCCATGCCTAGGCAGGTTCGGTGAATTGGGCAGAGAAGATTTTGAACTCGCTAAATGGAGAGAGTGCCCAGGGAGCAAAGGGTGGACTCAAATCGAGGACCACGCGTCTTCCTCAGAGAGAGCAGAAAATTCACACCGTTCTCGGTAGCCCTGGCACTGTAGGGAGTGAGCAGGGCAGGAGGCCTCCTGCATCGGAAGGCAGGGAAGTGGGTGGGGGCCTGGAAGCTCTCCTTTGCCAGTCTACCAGCTCTTGAAGGTGGGATTTGGAAAGGCAGCAGTCTAGACCCTGGAGGAGCGCGACTAGTCAGTTTACAGGGTGAGGCTGGCCAGCTGTGTCTGGTGTATTGAACCCGGAAGCCTCTAGCATCTGGGTGAGGATGTGCCTTACCTCCAAAATTCGGTCTCAGTCGGACGTCGTATCTCGACAGCACTCTGTCCAAAATCTTATGAACCACAGTTTCGTTTGCACAATTTTTGCTGAAACACAGAGAGGTCATAAGTATATGCTGGTTGAGTGTGGCTGACTTGCCAGAGGCTTCTCTGCTTCTGAACATACGCAGACATGTCCAGTCATACGTGTAGATGTCCTCCCTCCTCCTCTCTCTCCCCACGGTGAGTCAGCCAGAAGCCCAGCAGTGACGCAGGCTCCTCTTTCTCCTTCCCCTCCCCTTTCGAGCTCTAATCCTGGGGGTGGGGCACTAGGATTGGATCCTGGTTACCAGGCAGGACTTGACGGTGGGGGAGGAGGGGATGCCATAGGAGAAGAGGCCAGGAGAGAGTGGGAAAATGGGGGCCCTTGGAAACCTGCATTACTTCAATCTCCCAAGGAACCCCACCTTGCGATTAGCTTGGATGCCACATTCCAGAGCGGTGGGTGCCCTCCTTCCAGGCATACCTGACTGCCCCTGGAAAAGCCATCTCCCACCTGCAGTGCCCTTCTTGAACTGAGCCGAGGTTCTTAAGCACAGAGCCACTTTTCCCCCTTCCTGGGCTGGGCTGGCCATTTTTTGGGGGTCACGTTTATGTATATGTCAACCTTGTTTCTGTACACCTCTGTTTTTAAGGCTTGGCATCTGGCATATGACGCAGAAAGAGCCTTGCTCCTGGAGCAGAGATTTATGACCCTCATTGAACCAAACGGTTTTAGCTTCTTGAGCTGAGAGCTGTCCTCGAAAAGACTCATTGTGGGAAGAGGCGTCATTCGCTGAACATGTGCTGCCGGTTTGGAGATGCTCTGGCCAGAGGTCCCCTCTGCAGAGCTGGCCTTTCCACAGACCTCTGATCTGTTCACTCAATTCACCTAGACCTTAAGCTAGGGGCTCTTTCCCCCAAAAGGCTTCAGAGTGAGAACAGGCCCCGGGCACCACCATGATTCGTTGACGCATCTTCCCTGCAAAATGCCTGCGTGCGCATGCGCACTCACGCACTCACGCACTCCTGGGTGTACATGTGTGTGTGTTCAGTGGCGCAGTCTGGTATGTTGAGTTGAGGACATTGCAGAGGTGTCTGCTAGAACATTCCCCAGCTACCCTTTCCCTTTTCAAAACCTAAATATTTATTAGTTTCTGGCTTCCCTTTTACAATTATTCTTGGTCTTCTTCAACCCCCCAATTTAATTTCCCAACACTCCAAAGTGTGCACATGAATTATTTCTGAATTAAAGAAATACATTCCCGCCCGTTTCCGGCCACACACACCCCATGTGTCCGTGCTCTGCTCCATTCGTGGGTAATATATATATAGATATAGGCTGCTTGCCATCTCTTCAGATACTCAAAGACCCAAACAAACTTTAACCAAACCAGCGAAGAACCTGAATCTTCAAATGTTTTCACCGGGTTGGAGGGTTACAACGACGACACAGCTCTGAGCCTGGGGCTTCCGTGATGTTATCCATTTGGCCCCGTCGCATTGGCAAGTGTCCCTCACCACCCCCTTCCCCCAACAGACACACACGTACATACACTGGAACACACACTCGGCGAATGGACAAAAATCCCTACTCAAACAGGTGTCTCTGCTGTCTGTTTTACGAATTGTCCATCGCCGTGTCTGTGTCCCATAGGTGTCAAAGAACGTGACTGGGGAAAGCTGCCCCAAGGACCTTAGACCCGGGTGGTCGGGCAGACTGCAGGGTGAAGGCAGTCCCGCCACGGGCTGCAGGGCAGGCGCACGCGGGGCACACTCGGACGCCGCAGTAACAGGTGGGCTGAAACTCGGGGCTGCGTCTCAACTGGCACTGCAGCCCATTCCCTCTAGGGCCCCCACTCCAGGCCTTAGAGAGGCCGTGGCGAGACCTCCCTCCCCGCGGCCGCTCGTCCAGGAGGGCCGAGACCGCCCGCCCGCCCGTGCCGGTCCCCGCCGGGTCCGGCTCCGCGGCGCCCGTTAGCTCACCAGTGGAAGAGGTCCAGGATGACGGGGGGCGTGCTGGAGGAGAACTCGAAGTGGAATTTCGGGTTGGGATTGGGGCCGTTGCTCTCCGCGAGCCAGCCCCCCATCAGCAGCAGGATCGTGGCGGCTCGGAGCCTCCTTCCGAAGCCCATGGCTGCGGCGGGCGCGGGAGCGGGGGACGGGGCCGGGACGGGAAGCGGCTCGGGGCCGCTAGCCCTTCTGCCAGATCGCCTCCGAGGAGGGAGCTGGGGCGCCCGGGCGCAGGTCCCGCCCCGACCCCGGAGCAGCGCCCACCGGGCAGGTGTGCGCACCGCACTCCTGCCAGCGGCGAGGTGCGCTCCGTCTGCTGCCGCTCCGGGCTGCGACTGGGCATAGAACGGGGCGCGCGGCTGGCTCCGCCCACTCCGACGGCAGCGCGGACCCGACCAATCGGGCGGGCGCCAGGAGGCGCACAAAAAGGCGCGCGCTCCAGTCTCCGCCCGCCCCCCGCCCCTCCGGGTCTCTGCAGTCGTCCCGGGCCAGCTCCAGACACACAGGGGCGGGGCTGGCTGGGGGCAGCTGGTCCAACGCCTTCTGTCTGCATCAGGCGCACCAGGCGAAATGTCTGTTTCTCTCGGAAGAACGTGTGCCTAACTAAGAGTTTGTACTTTGGGGTTAGAGAGTGTGCCAATTTGACTGCTGTGACGGACTCAAAGAAGGGAATAAACCAATGGGTCTAGCCACTGAGCTCTTGTCATAGCGCACAGGCCCCTCCATCTGGATGGAAATTGACCTCCAGGAATCCAGGAGTTGAAGACTTACATTTCCCAGACTGCTCTTTGTCTGAAGCTTGGGTTTTCAGGAAAATCAAACTAGGGAACTGAAAGGGTTCACCATCGGAGGCATAATCATGCCCATAGCCAGGAGATGTAGTTTAAGAAGGCAAAGGGGAGCACTGAGGATGGGGACTAATGTTCCAGCGTCCTGGACCTCTAAAATGGAAACGCCAAGTCTGGCATTCTGACTAGCGGACCCTTATTCTTTCCACAATCCGGAAAACCAGCCTCATGAAACAGAGGGATTTCAAAGGACACAAACTGCCTTCATCCAGTCGTCCCCCCCCCCCCCCCCCATGCCCCTCACCCCGTCCTTCTTATCTTGGATCCATGACAAAGCAAGTTCAGAAAAGGCCTCATAAGAGGTCACGGATCCCATGGGTTAGGAATAAACATCACACCACTGAGAAGAGCTGCGGTCACAACCAATGTCAAGTGCGTGATTAGTTAACTAGAACCTCCACAAAGAACCACGCCCCTCCTTCCACCTTCCCTCAGGAGTGATGAGTGAGTTGGGACCTTCTCTTGCTTCCTTGGCTGAGTGTTTTGCATTGCCAGAGCTTTAAAACTCTCTCCTCTACCCTTAAACACTTTAGACTCAAACTCAGAGAGTGTCTCTTATCATATTTCCCTGCCATCTTTTTTCCCCAGAATTATTACTTTTATTAGTATTTGTGTTACATAATAATTGCGTTTTTCCTTGGGGAGTTGGTGGATATACATACTGCATCTTAATCACTTTTACTTCCTCTTCATCTCCCCATCCTTCTCTCTCCCCTTCCCCCAGATCACCTCCCATCTACAAAAGTCCACTCCCCCACTTCTTACCATCTCTCTTTTATTTTGCTTTCCAACTTATTTACACCTTGGCATTTCTCATATCAGAGGAATCATGATATTTAACTATCCGTGTCTGACTTATTTCACTTAGCGTCATGGTCACAAGGTGCATCCATTTTCCCCACGATTGATTCAATTCTATTCTTTATTTGTTGCCTTATTTTAAAGAGCAGGATGTCTTCACACTTCTATCCCGTTTCCTTTGTTTTCTTGCCATTACGGCAAATGCTCCTCCTTCCAACACGGGCACAAAAGAACAAAGGGACCTACGTGTCACTGCTTATCTCGTGTAAAAAGAGGAAATTTATCAAGCTCACCGGCCCACTACTTGTTACCCAGATGTATCTTTACAGAGAATTGATCTTTGCTTGCCCCAAATGGCAGGGCAATTCCAAATCCTTTTGTTATTTTGTAATATGAGAAAACTAAGGTCTAGAGAAGGAAAAAGAATTTGTTCGAGATCACATAATATCAGATGCGTATGCTGGAAACCCTATTTCCAGGTTTTCCTCCTTCCAGAAGTGTCCACGTTGAATGGAAGTTTTGACAACCACCAGCAGATGGCAGTAGATTTGTTTGAATGCAGGTTGTTTCTACTACCAGAGGCAAATTCTGCAAGCAAGGGACCCAATCCCTCATGTGTCAGGGAATACAAACCTAAGAAGCTTTGTTTTGGGGTGCCCTTATTCTTTAATTCCTACTCTCCCTAGAGGAAGTGCTCCAATGACATTTCTGACTCACAAGACAAAAAATGTCTCAAATGCAACAAGTGATATAAACTGCACTGTAATTTGTACTTGTCGAGACTTCCAGAGACAATTTTAGAATATTTATAAATATCCAAATTGAACATGGGACCATGGTATACGGGAAAGAATACCAATCTGGAAGCCATCCCATCTTTGTTCTGACCCAGGTTTGCCATACGGCATTGGAGTTTCTGTTTCAGCCATAGTTTGGCAGTCAGAAAAAGCGAGACACGTAAGACATGAGAGGTGAGGCAGAGCCTTGCCTGGCAAGGGTCACACAGCCAGTACATAAGAAATACTTGTGAAACAACTGAGGCAAGAAGGAGAGCCAGAGACACGCTTGTCCAAGTTAAGTAATTTGACTTTTATTGTAGCACTGGCAGTAAGTTTTATACGAGGGAATGACACAACCAGAGATGCACCTTAGAAGAATCTTCTGATCGCTCTATGAACGGGGAGCTGAAAGGAAGATTGGGACAAGAAGAATAGCTAGAAGGGTGCCGCACGCTGTTGTTCTGGTAGCGGCTAGGGAACTAGGCTAATTGTCACAATGAGGACTCCTAAATAAACTGGAAGGAACAGAAACACAGATGAACATCCAGAAAGAGCTAAGAGATAATGAGGCTAGAATCTAGCAGAAGACACGGGGGATGCCTGGCACAAAATGCCATTTCTTCTCAGAAGGCATTTATTGACTCTGAAAGAAAGAATTGTGAAATTGAGCTATGGCTTTTGGTGGCATCATGGACTATGGGGACAGAATTTAAAGCTCACGATTTAAACAAGTCAGCTGATTGATACATTTTCCTGCCACTTTCAGCTGCAAAGTCAAAGATAACTCCATATAAAAGAAAAAATACAAGGCGATAGCCAGTAGTAAAGAATAGGAAACAAAACAAACCTACAAGGGCTTCAGATATCAGATTATTTGATATAAGCTATGATAACTACAATTTGCTACATTTCAAAAAAAAAGATAAACTTGAAAATATCTTTAGGAACCAAAAAAATCAAAGATAATAATATGGCAAGTTTGAGAAAGAATTCAAGAGAAGGTCTACACAACCACAATCCCATCGGTAAAACTCCATAATGTAACGATTGGGTTGAACAGAACACTAAACACAAGTAAAAGGAGAATTATTGAATCAGAAGACCCATAATAAGAAACTGTGCAGAATTCTGCCTGGAGAAACACGTTGCATGGAAAAATAAAGGAAGAAAGACAGAGTGTGAGTGTCCGCCACACATTTAGTGAAGGTTCCCGAAGGTGTGGAGAGAAAAGTGGAGAAAGAGATGATGGCTGGAAATGCAAAACAGTGCAATGAACTCTAGGCAGGATAGAGGACCCGGATCGAGCTCCCACCCCTCAGTCTGGACTTTAGAATGATTTTAATAATTTTCATGAAAGATTATTTAATGTTACCCATATCATTAGTATGTGATAAGATATATTTGTTAAAAATATACTTGCTAGAGAAACCTGACACCTAGGAGTCTTTCCCAGTGGTCAGATTTGGAAGCTTACCGTCCTGAAAGGGTGACAGGGTCACCAAAGAGGTAAATATTTGCCATGGGTGTTAAAATGCTAGTGGCAGCAGCACTGCTTTAAAGCTGGAGAGATGTGCTCATGTGTGTGTATTTTTAAGAGAATGCAGAGTAACAGTGAATCTTTGTAGGCAAGTTTCCTCCTTACTACACCCTCAACTTTCACTCTGCTTCTAAAGAAAAAAATGTATGAAAAGGAAAAATTCTGTGGCCCTGAGGGTGTGCGCTACATCTTCAAGCTTAGCCATGTGCACTTAAACACTGGTCCATCTATCCCAGGACTGAAATAAAATTCCTGACGCGATACACACACACACACACACACACACACACACACACACACACACACACACACACAGAGGGAAAATGCAGCAAGCCATCTTGGGAGAGTGCACTCTTCACTTGTTACTAGAATTCTTTGTACAAAGGCTGAATAAATCACTTCCTGTTACAGTGGAATAGGGGGGATTCTACCCCATGTGGAAAGCTCCATTAAAATTTCTGTTCTTGTGTCAAAGTCCTACATGGAGTTATTTCATTTGAGGGAACGGTCTTATGTATCCCTAAGGACTCCTCCACCCACCTCCACAGAAAACCTAGGAGAAAGGATGTCAGGAGAGCAGGTAAGCCTACCCCAAGACAACCTTACGATGCTGCTTTATGGCAGACACAAGCCTATGTACATTTGTAGCCGCTGGCATGTGAACAACAATTTTGGCCAAGTCTCACGAAGGGGTGGGATGCTGGGTTTTTGATTCTGTGTGTCCACATTTTCTCTTCACTTTCTCTGAGCATTCACATATTATGTATGTGGCATCTTGCCACCCAATCTTCCAAGCCTGTGAAAACCTTCTCTTTAATTAGTCTAGCATCTCCTAGCAGAATGCCCACCTCTTACTAGGAAGAGCATGAGCAGGGAGAGTACTGTGCTAACTGCAGGGCTTTTACCCCAGGTCCAAGCTGTGGCATATTGCACTGAAAGGGCATTTGGTTTAAGTCTGAAGCTCTTGAGTGGGGCTCCACCAGCAGCCACCTAGGCTTGTGTCTCAGCTTCTGAACATCAGCTCTCTCATCCAAAATATTGGGATGACAGGACTGGAGGAATGGCACAGTGGTTAAAGTGCTTGCCTAGTAAGTGCAAGGTCCTGGGTTCGATTCCCCAGCACCACATAAGCTGGGCGTGGTGGCGCACGCCTGTAATCCCAGCACTGGGGAGGCTGAGGCAGGAGGATTGCCCTGAGTCCAAGGCCAGCCTGGGCTCCATAGTGAGTTCAGGACCAGCCTGGGCTGCAGAGTGAGACCTTGTCTCAAACCAAAGCAAACCAAAAAAACAAACAAACAAAAAACAAACCCCCCGCCCCCCCAAAAAAAACAAAATATCGGGATGACAACAATGTTTACTTGTTAAGGAAGCAATCTGGTTAGGAAGGAATCCCCAGCCTTCTCTGCTTCTCAGCTCCAAAGCCTCCCCTGTCTCACTCCTGCTGTACCAGGTTTGTTCCATCTCTTTCTGGAAGGGCTGTGGTCACTACCACATCTATCCGCCAGGGGGCGTCAGCTCTCCTGGTCTAATTGTGGATCCAACCTTGCCATTTATTTAATTGTTCCCTTAAAACTCGGCAAGCTGGATTGATATTTATGAGAAAAACCTTCTCAAAGCTCAGTGAAATGAAGGGCATTGTCTTGGTTACTTATTCATGGCTGGTACTGAATACGTGACATCTACGATTTAAGGGAGGAAAAATTTATTTATTTATCATAGTTTTAGAAGGTAGTCACACAATCTGTTCATGAGCAGCCAATGATGGTGGAAGCACACGGCAGAGGCTGGAGAAGTGCTCAAGACATTATAGACAGAAAACCAGGTGAGGCAGGTGCCAGGTAAAGTGAGGAGCAAGTTGGCATCTGGAGACTCAGGCAAGGGCCAGAGCTTCCCAGGAAGAAACTCTAACAGCGTTTCTCCTTCCTTCCTTTACTCAGTTCAAGCTGCCGGCTGGGCCCTCACATCCAGGGTGGGTTCCTTTCCCTCACTTCCTGGACCGCAAGTCAATAATAGTCTTGAAATGTCTTCTCTGAGCGCCCAACCATCTCAAAAAGTTGACACAATCCCTTGAGGTCAAACCCTAAGCAGTCCCTACCAGCCAGGCCCCATCTCCCAACAGCACAGGTTCCACAGATACTTCACTACACTGATATATATATGATGCTTTTGAGGGATACTCCAGATCTAAACCATAGAAGGCATAACAGGTCCTTTGATGGGAGTGAGTTTTAGTACACAAATAGATGGAACCTACTTCTTTTTATTGTGCTGTTAAGTTTGATCTCTGCTTGTTATTAAGAGACATACAATAATATATCTATGAGGTACAGTAGAATATTTCAATACATGCATGCAATGTGTAGCAATCAAATCAGTGCTTACAATATCCATCTCTTCCAACTTTAGCATTTGTTTGTGTCAGATATACTTAAGCTTCTCTTTTTCCTACTTTGAAATATATACCAAGCTGTTGTTAACAGCAATCACCCTATGTTCTAGAACTCATTCCTCCTCCCTAACAGTGTATTTTTACCTAATAATCAATCTTTCTCCATCCTCAGGTACCTTTCTCAGCTTCTGGTTAGCCGCCATTGTGCTCCCTGCTCCTATGAGGCCAGCTCTTTAACATTCGGAGTGCAAATGCGATAGTATTTGCAGGACATAACATGAAGTGTTATAAACCTGACATCAAATAAAATATCTGCATGTTCATCTGCATTTCTCACTGGGTGAGATGATAATCTCAACGAGGTCTTCATTTGCATTTCTGTGATTATTAGTATCTTTGAGCCTTTTATTATACCTACTGGGCACTTGAATGATGTTGTTCTTAAACAATGTCTATTTAAGTCTTCCGCCCACTTTTTAGTTGATTTTCTGGTATTGGGTTGAGTTTCTTACACATTCCGAGTATCAGACCCTTATTGGATGTATCTCTTGGAAATATTTTCTGCTACTCTTTTGAATGTCTGTTCACTATGTCTATTGTTTCCTTTGTTGTGTAGAAGATTTTCAATTTGCTGCACAAAATGTGATAAAATATGGCGTATGTTTAAATTAAAAATGATTACAGTAAAAGTAGCACTGCCATCGGTCCCTTCTTAAATATTTCCCCTTATTTCAAACACACTCACCCCATCATTCTTGCCACTTTCTGAAGCAGTTCCCAAAGCCCTCTTCTGTGTTTTTACAAGGTGCGATAGAACACAGTGATTTATTTCATTTGGCATTATAGTCTCAGTACCCATCTGTTTTCCTACAAATGAGTCAGTTGACCCTTCTTTTTGGCAGAGTATTACTTCACTGCGACTATATACATTTCCTCTTTTTATTCCTCTGTTAATGGGCATAAAGGCCACTTCCAAATTTAGCTATTTTGAATTGTGCTGCTGTGAACAGGGTATTCATGTATCGCTGTAATCAGATGCAGAAGATTAACATTTGGTCTCTCTTGTATAAAAAGTCCAAAATATGAACAATTTAAAGAACAAAATTAAAGATGACAAAAAAGAGGTAGGTAGACTTTGTGGTGATGGGAAGGAACCTGGGGAAAGAGGGAAAGAAGAGTCTGGATAGGGGAAGGGGAAGCAAAAATGATTAAGGCATGATATTCATATGTACTAATTCCTCAAGAAAAATGTAATTTTAATGTATCACAAACAAACACCAGTAAAAAATGCAGAAGCGCTACTGTCAAGTGCCATCCCATGGGAAGACAGGCTCATAGCAACCTGATGGTGAATCCTCATCCCCTTTATTCAGCAGATCTCGTCCCTTTGTATTTGCCCAAATTGCTCAAAGTAGCACTTTTCTCCATGATCTCTGAGCAGAGTCACTACTGCTCCTCAGATATTCCTGGTGCTTTCCCTACTCTCCAGGCTCCTTTCAGTTTGGTGGCATCATGGGGCCAAGTCTAGGTAATGAAAGGTGAAGATAAATAGTGCGTACTCTCTCCAAGATGACCTACTGTATGCTCTTTAAACTTTACCTTTCCTTGGCCTGGAGAACATGGAAGCCAGGTGTTGAACTGGTGATGATGAAAGAGAGAACCTAGATCCTGAGTCCTAGATGGAGGACAGCGGTGATGATCTGCATTTGATCTGTGTCAGCTGGAAGTAAAGCTTTGATGTGCTAAGCTCCTGAGATTTGGGGATTTACTTGTCATTTTATTACATCTCATCAATATTTACCCTGCATTCTTTCCAATGCTAATGTCATTATTATAAGGTCCATTTAAAACCGTTTCAAAGAAAATTAAGGATACTAGTGATATTGGTTCACAGTGACTGACAAAGGAGTAGGAGATAGGCCACATAGGAAACAGGGGAGGAAGATCATGTGGAGCCTCATGAACCATTATTAGACTTTTGACTTTCACACAGTGAGATGGGACAAGATAACAAATTGTCAATATCATAGTTACGTTTTAGAGGGATTGCATAGATCACTGCTTGGAGAATACCCTGTAAGGGAAATCAAGGGCAGAAACAGGGTGTTATGATTTTGGATATGATTTGGAGATTTGGTTTCCTGAGAAGCAGTGTTGGGAGGTGGTGTGGGCTCTTTGGAGGTGAAGTCTACTGGGAAGGTCTCAGGTCAATTTTAGGGTGTATGCCCTTGTCCTAGTTACTTTTACATTGTTGATTCAGAATACCCAACATCTACATTGCCCTACCATTTGTCGTGGGACCCTCACGAGAGCCTGTGCCATGCCGTTTGGACTGTCAGCCTCCAAATCTGCAAGCAAACCAAACTTTATTCATCATAAAGGTAGCCTATCTTGCTACCTTCATAGTGCTTCTTTGGGAAGGACGGGCAAATGAGAAACAATATTTGAGCAAGCTGAGGATAGAATGAGCTCCCCATTGTTCCAGGACAAACTACTCTTTGTGTGAATATTAGGGAGACAATTCTCACGGTAAAATCAGATGAAAATTGAAGTTCCATTCAGTCATAAGTTTTATACTTTTAAGTATCCAAAGCAATATAAATACAGAAGCAGAGGTTGTTACTGAAATGAAATTGATAAAAGTAGAGTACTTCTAGAGTCTTTTGGGGAATAATTGGCCTGAGGGTGAGGGGACATTCACTCTTGAGGGCTTTGTGTGTGTGTCTCAGTGTTGTGGGGGCAATGGTTCTGTCGCAGAATCGAGAGTCCACTGCGAGCTGTGCTGCCTGCTGCTGCCACGCCTGGCATCTTGCCTCGCCTTCATTTCCTTCCAAAAGTCAAATAAGCCCGTGAAGTGACTGCGTGTTCATTTTCTCCTTGACTCAGCCGACTGGGGCCTCCCATACTAATCTCCTTTACTCTTTGGCAGTTTTGTCAGAATTGACTCCCATCTGGGGAGAAGCCTTGAATATTCCTTGTCTGTCTTGGCTTTTCTGTGCTGCTCAGCACATCTCTTTTAACTTGACCTTAGGAGCTGCGTGCCTGCTCTTTCTCCCCACCGCGTCTGCTCTTACTGCCTCTCCCACCCTCAGCTCAGGCTCTTTTCCTTGTCTTGCACACTCTCCACACTCTTCTAATTGGTTTTCCTCTTTGGTAATCACTTCCTCTTTACGCCATCTTGCATCAAAGCCATTAACTGTCCCATGACAACCTACTTTTCTAGGTATTTCCTCCTCCTCCTCCCTCTCATGTGCCATGATTCAAGCCAAAGGCAGCTGTTGGACTTCCTTTGGGTTACTTCTTCTCGGTGTATTCTCATTCGGCCATCTCCGTCTGTCAAAATCCAATTGATCTTTCAAATCTAAGACTACTTACCCTTCTCCTCAAAGCCAGCTATGGAGACTCTAAATGACTATTTGTGCCTGGATAACATCGTACTTTCTGCCAGAGTCCTATGTGTACGTATCTTATTTCATTTCTCTCAACAGTCACTGCATTCTCTCCATATCGTTTTTCATTTTGAAAACAAATGTTTTTTGTTCACCGTCATTTCTCCCTGAATCCCTACCTCATTTACCAAATAGACCCAATCAGGGTTTGTGTGGGTTGTACTGAAAAGTAATTTTAACACCTGACACCCTAAAAGCACAAATTATGTAAGTCATTTCAGGAACTAATTGACAACGTAGAAATCTGAGTGAAAAAACTCAGGCTACAAATGATTGATTCCGCTGAATGTTGCCTAAGTGTTCTTAATTAATCAACAAGGAAGCACATTTGCTCCCCCGGTGCCCCTTTCTTTCCTTTAGAAATGCCAAACCCAAGGGAAAGGTTGCTTAAACTATTTATTTGATTCATTTCTCAGCTTCTGAGCTTGACTAGCTTAAGCCTTTGGTTTGTTCTTGGGGATTATAGGATTTTAAAGAATCGAGCCATTCTGTGGTTCATTCTTTAGGATATGGGCATGTTGCATGCATTTAATCCCTTGAGTTTACTGAGTGGGCTGGCATAGAAGCCAGAGGTGAGGGTAGCGTTTATCTGGGCAGCATGAATTTCCACGAAATAAGATGGCGGGAACCCACTGCTGTTCTTTCCCAGCTCCCAGCTTTCCAATGCAGTTTATGGGAATGGTGCTCATCACAGCAAATTGGTTTTGCCAGACTCTTTCTTGGCTGTATGGCGCTTACTGAGTTGGGTGCCGCATAAAGGACCTAGGCATCTTTAAATGAAAAAGACTTTCAGAACAGAATGCATACAAATTCAAGTGCAGGAATCTGTTGCACCATATCAGATCCAGGAAAGCTTTGCTACGAGTCTATGGATGCTACTTAGCTTGGCAAAATGGTCAGAGTGACCATTTTGAGTTCTACAAAATGTAAACATGTTAAGAGAACGTCTTTCTAATTACATGTATTATTGCACATTTCTGGTTATGCAGACTTTAGGTCCACCTAGGTTTATTAAAGAAAATGGAAATGCTTGTTCCAGAAACTTAATTTGCAAAATGTACTCCCTCCCTATCCCAGCCCACTGATCAGAAAATGACTATCCTATGTCACAGGATTAATAATATAACTTAATCCTGAATAAAGTCCTGTGAACTGGTAATATTATCTTCCCATTTTTTTCAACGGGGTAGGGAGAGGACTTGATGAAGGTCAGGTCTTGAATTCTGCAACCAGGTTGCTGAGGCTTGAATTGCACTCTGAACTAATAGAATAGAATAAACATGTGCAAAATACCTGAGCAATTGCTGAACATGTGCTCAGTGTATAAGCTGAGGGAAATCTTTTTCTTTGAGAGTTGGGTGGACACGTAGCAGGAAGGGAAGGAAAAATGTGGATCACTGGAGCAGGAGCAGGCTGACCTTACTCATGGTTCTCAAGATGAGCGATGACTCTAGTCAGGAGCAGAAGCAGATGCAGTAGTATTTAGGCCCTGGAAGGTAGTGACTGAGATGTGTCCCAAGCGTGTCTGCTCCAGCCTCAAGCTCCTAAAGCTCAAGAGATGAGAAAAACCTTTTATCCACATGATCTAGGAAGGTTTTAGGGCCTCGAGTTAAATATGAAGCTCAATTAATTATAGCTAATTTAAAGCTATTAATGATTGCTATGATTTGGATCTAGAGTGTCCCTGAAAAACCTCATGTATGTGGATATAATGGAATAACTCTGGAACCATGTGCTGGTGGGAGGTGAGGCCTGGACCGAAGGGGAGTATGCTTGAGGTTTGACCTGGAGGGATTGTACCAACTTGTAGAAAGTGGGGATCTCCCAGGGCAGAGTTTTCAGGAGTTTACTGTTGATTTGTGGTCCAGGAAGTGAGGGAGGGCACCTGCCCTGGGTGTGGGGGCCCAACTGGCAGCTTGAACTGAGGAAAGCAAAGAAGAAGCACTGTGACAGCTTCTTTCCGGGGGCGGGGGGGACTCTGGCCTTGCCCAGTCCCTAGAAATCAACTTGTTCCTCACTTTGCTCGGCTCCTGCCTCACTTGGTTTCTGCCCGAAATGCCTTGAGCAGCTCTCCAGCCTCTGCCACGGGCTTCCACTGTTGCAGGCTGCCCATGAATGGACTGTGTGAGACCTTCTGAAACTGTGAGCTGAAATAAATCTTTTCTTCCTTAGGTTGTAGATGGTGAGTATTTTGTCCCGGTAATGAGTAAATAAGACAATGATCTTTCTTTCTTTTTGCCTTAGTTTAGGTAGTTCACAAAATAACTGAATGCTTGCCATCAATTATCTTTGGGCATCTGAAGCACAGTTGCTGGTTCACCAGTAAGGGTGTCAAAAATCTGAGTCACATGAGATCACCTTGTCATTTTACACTGGAATTTGTAATGATTTCAGTTGGTATTTTATCATCACTGTATAATACAAAGGTGTCAAACAGAGTTTTGTTCAAAGTTCTTCGTCTACGTCGAGCTACCTGATGTCTCCCCTTTATTTTCTAGTCACATACTCAGGGCAGTTTCTATAGCAGCAGCGTTCACTCTTACACTCTGCAGTCAGCAACTTCTTTTCAGATGTTAATGTAGACATGGCACTGATTCACAGTGGAACACAGGCAAAACAGATTTCTTCATGTTTGTGGTTTGGCATGAGGGGTACAGTGTGTCTAAGAAGACCAAACAAATCTCAATGTTCTGGAAGGCTGAGGCAGGAGGGTGGCAAGTTTGAGCCCAGCCTGGCAATTTAGTGAGACTTAGCAAGACCGTGTCTTTAAAAACAGACTGAGAATGTAGCTCAGTGTGAAGGCTCTAGGCTCAATTCCCAGTACTGCAGAAAAAAACATTAAAAAATCTAAACCACCACCATCACCACCACCGAATAAACCCAATAAAATAAAACAAAACAACAAGAACAACAAAAACAAATGAAAGCAACCCCCAAGACTCAAAACAACAAATCACACCAAACACCTTCACTTCCTTGAGAATGAAGGAGAAATTCATTATACTATTGTTTTCTCCATTATCTTCTTGTAAATATAGGAGCTCAATTAAGATATAATTGACATAGCAGAAAAATCACCATTAAATTGCACAGTTCAATGTGTTTAGTGTATTCAGATATGTCGTCTCCACCTAGTGTCATTTTCATCATTCTGGAAAGAGAAATAAAAGAACCTATATCCATTAAACATTCATTTATATTCACCCTTGTCACCATCCTGCCTACCACTAAACTACTTCCTTTTTCTACAGATGTGTGTATTTTGAACATCTCATATATATGATTATAAAATATGTGGCCTTTTGTGACTCACTTTCTTTACTTAGAATAATATTTTTAATGTTCACCCATATTGTGCCACAAATCAGTCCTTTTGTCTTCTTATGGCTAGGTAACATTCCATTGTACAATTTTCTTTGCCCACTCATCAGTTGAGCACTTGGGTCATTTCCGCTCTTGGCAACCCTGAACAATGCTGCTATGAAAATTCACATATACGTCTGTATCTTGTGCACACCTTGGGAAAAAGTGATTTTAATTCTTTTGGATATATGCCTAGGAATGGAGTTGGTGGGTCACATAGTAATTTCTTATTTACTGCGCTGAGGAACCACCACACTATTTTCCACAGTGCAACACCATTTTCAGTTCTTGCCAGTAATATATGAAGCGCCAGTTTCCTTATATCCTCCCAACACCTGTGTCTTTCCATTATTTTTCAAGTTAGAAGCATCTTAGTGGGTGAAGTGGAATCTTTTTTAAAAAATGAAAGCTTTCCTGAGGCATAACTGACATACAAAACCACACATTTAATGAATAGAATTTGGTAATTTTAAACATATGAATATACTTGAGAAGCAACTACCACAATCAAAGCAATAGACATATTTGTCCCCTGTAAAAGTTTCCTTGTGTTTCTTGTTTTTATTGTAAGACTCTACAGTCTTAATGCAGGTTTAAATGTACACTATTATATCGTTACCTATAGGCCCTAGGGTGTACATCGGATTCCTGGAATTCACTCATCTTGCGCAACAGAAACTTTAAACCCTTTATTAAAATGCAACTCCCTCTCTTCTGCTTTAGCAAGTTCCTAACAACCACAATTCTGTTCTTTCCTTTTGTGAGTTTATTTTAGATGTGACCTTATACGTGAAAAATTCTAAGACCTGTGCAAAATTGTTAGAATAAATTCAGTCAAGTTCCAGGATACAGAATCAGCATAGAAAAACAAGTTGCATTTGTGTACACTAGCAAAAATTATGCAAAAATAAGTAAGACAATTATTTCATTATATTAGCATCAAATTAATATAATAATTAGGAAAATATTAACCAGGAAGGTGAGAGACTTGCACAATAAAAACTACAAAACACTGATGGGAGAAATTAAAGAAGATATATCACTATGTGGAAAGACATACTGAGCTCAAGTGTAGGAAGACTTAATAATTTTACATTGTCCACGCTACCCAAAGTGATCTATGGATTCAGTGCTATCCTCATCAAAATCCCCATAGCATTTTTTTTTTTTTGAGACAGGGTCTCGCTCTGCATCCCAGGCTGGTCCTGAACTCACTATGGAGCCCAGGCTGGCCTTGGACTCACAGCATTCCTCCTGTCTCAGCCTCACCAGTGCTGGGATTACAGGCGTGCACCACCACGCCGGGCTTACACGGTGCTGGGAAATCGAACTCGGGTACTTAGTGTTTGACGTAGCACTTACTAGGCAAGTGCTTCAACCGCTGAGCCGTTTCTCCAGCTCCATGGTGTCTGGTTTTTAAGGCCAGACACAAAGTACGGGTACCTTCTTAGACCATTTTTTTCATCAAACAAATTTGAGTGCTCTTAGCCCCATCAAAGCATAGACACCAGGAGCCCCTGTGATGCAAGGAGCAGCCCGGCACTCCTCAACCCCAACACGACAAGTGGTTCAGCTGCGGGAATGCCACAGGACTGCGTGATAGTCTAAGCTGCCTCTGTGAAATATGCCGCATCCACAGAAGAAGGTATAGGATGGATATATCCGGCTCAAGGTGAGCGTTCATGCAACCGCTGTGAAGTCAAAGAGAATGTGGCCAGTCTCCCAGAACCCCCTTTAGAATTTCCCCCAGTTTTCAGCCTCTTGGTTGTTGTGTAAAGCTGTTAATGAATACTTGTCTTTAAGTTCATAAAATGGTTTCTCGCAATCTATATGCTTATATGACTAGCTCTTTGATTTCCTATTAGGCTAGAAATTGGGTTTCTTAGCTGAGGTGTAGTGAAGACCTGTAACCCCACCACTCTGTGTGTGGGAGGCGGGGGGAGGCAGCAAGATTGCAAGTTTGATCTGAGCCTGGTAACTTCATGACTTTGTGAGGCCTTGTCTCAAAATCAAAATCAAAAACTAAAAAAATGTCCTGGGGATGTAGCATAGTGCAGAGGACCTGGGTTCCATCCCGTGCAACCAAAAGAAACAAAAAACCAAACAAATAACACAACACCACATAACACAGCACAACACAAAACAAATTGGGTTGCGTTCAGTTTAGGGCTACTGAAAGCAACGCAGCTGTGGACTTCCCAGTCAGCACCTTTCAGGACATACGTGCCCGGAGTTCTCCACACTAAGCACAGAGCTGTGGTATTATTGAGTATTAATATAAATACCATTTTACACTTTATGGGATAATACCATAAATAAGTGTTTTTATTTATTTCTAAATATCTGTTAATTCCCTTCAATCCAAGAATTAGCCACATGCTATTTTTGGGGGGGATATTTTCATTTTCCAGTGCTGTCTTTGTGTTGTTAAATTCTACATGTGTGTGGTAGTTCAGGTGCCTCGTTTTTGACAGTGCTGACCCTTTGGAGTTTGGTCCTTATGGCAGTGTTGAATTACAGTTATTTGTCACTTAATAGCTCCAATTTATTATTGTGTCTTTGGTATCACTGCTTACATTTATGTGTTCTAACGTTCAGTTTCTGAGACTAGTTGGTTAAAAGTCCTAGTGCTGATTGCTTATTTTTTTCTGATGATCTTAAAATTTATTGTCAAGTAATGATGTAGTCTAAAAACATGATAGAAAAAGTAACTATGAAGAGAAAAAAGTGACCATCATTAGATATTTTAACATGTTACTCTCAGTAGCTGAAAAGCAAAACAAATCAGTTAAGAATATAGACAACTTAAATGATTAACAAGCGTGACCTCACAGAGGTGAACATCTGCATGCATCTTTCTAACTCTGGCTGAACTCTGACGTCCAACCTTTATGTCTATTACTGTCCCTCTACCTGCATTGTCTGTGTGGACATCTATACCTATACTTTGCAAAATTGAAGAGTTTAGTTTTTTTTAAATACATGTGTAACATTAACAAAAAAACCGGACCATATTATGTTATGAAAGCAAGTCTTAACATATCCTCAATGACTGAAACATTTCAGTGACTGAGAGCCTGTTCTTTGATTATGATGGGAATCAATAACAAATCACTAGCTTGAAAAATCCCTACATTCTTGAAAATGGGTCAATTTAAAATGACACATAGATAAAAGAAGAAAACATAGTGGGCGTTTGGAAATATTGAACTGAGAAACAATGAAATGGCAAAATCTGTGGGATGCAGTTATAACAGGAATCAAAACAAAAAGAAGTCTGAAAATTAATGAGCTGTAAATATCGCTTTCAAGAATTTAGAAAAAAGACAGCAGCATTGACCCAAGAATACCGTTCAGAAATGAAACTTTGACAATGGTATTAAAATATTAATTATCAAGGAAGACCTCTAATATACAATGTGCAAGACCCTCACAGAGAAAGAGAAGATATGAAGAAAACTTAAGCACAGATGCCATATTCATAAATTTAAAAACTCAATACTGTAAATATTAAGGTTTTAATACCAATTTATTTACATTGAGTATTTAGTCAATTTATTTATAACCCAATGCAATCATAACACAAAGTTCTATTTTATAAAATTTGTCAAGCTAGGCTGAAATTTATATAGAAAAGCAAAGTCTAAAAATAATTAAGATATTCTAAAGAAGCTCTGAGTACTTACCAAATATCACTACACAGCGATAGAAATTAAGACAGTGAAGGTGTAGCCCAAAAGATGGCCACATACCTTAAATAGGACAGAGTGGGGAATTCAGAAACAGCTGTGCTGCAACTTCTGTTTTGGATGATCCCTTCATCTTCAAGCTTTCACTGCAACTGGTCCTTTGTTGACGATGGGGAGACTTTGTTCTCTCACATGTCACATACCATAGACACAGATGGGTCTTCTGCAGTCTCACGGTGAATTTAGGGCAAATGCTCCCTGCTCTTGTGAGGTTCCTGCCTTGCTTCTAAGTCACTTGCTGTGCCTCATCATGCCTATGCGTGCCTGTGCTTACTGACTTCCTAGTTACTTCAACTTATCATGGACCTAGGGGTCTGGCTCCTGGTCTTCCTTTCTGCTGGATCCTAGCATCGTTGACATGACTTCAGCAACCACACTGTGTTCCAGCAATTCAGCCTTCACGTTTCCAGTGAACTTCTCTACTCTGTTCTAAGCAGACACATTCTGGGTTTGTTATTTATTTAAAGTTACTCTCCGTGTGACAGTGTCAATTAAAGTATCCCAGCCTTGGATTGTAACCTTCTGGCCATCCTGCTGTCCCATTCCTTTACTCCCGCTACACCTGTTTTTTTTTTTTTTGATCCAAATGAACTGTGCTTATTATTCTGCTTGCCGAGAGATTTTCAAGCAGTTACGAGACTTTTCCTGGCTACCTACCTTAGAGAGTCTTCGGTGTCAGGATCATGTCTTGTTCTTCGAGCTTCTAATGATAAGATTAAGGCCAAGCGCATGGCGGATGCTCTCAATTAACTTTACTGGTTAAGTGAAGAAGTAGATGTCTTGTATCTCTGGGGACTGTAGTATGATCATTATAGTGCCTTGGGAAAAGTAATAAAACAGTTTTCCAGAATTTACAGAGTTTCTCATCACTAGACAGAGCTAAAGCACAGTGAAAGCATCTTATTTTGTATCTTCAATTAGTTGCAAGCCAACTAGATTGCTGTAAAGGCTGCCCAGAGACTTGTCTTCTAGATATTGCTTGGCAAGAGAATATTCTCAAAATGAAGAATTAAATTTATCAATGAGTCTTAAGGGAGCAAAAACCAACTTGAACTTCATATGCACATAACTCCTAGAGGTCCGCGTAGTTGTGATACAGGATGAAGACTAATCTGAAGAAACCCTGGATGGTTTGCAGTCTAAGCAGGGTCGCTACCTGTGGCTTCCAGTGCACAGAACAATGTGTACACAAAGTAGCATTAGTGTCCCTTACATTTCTTAGCTACAAGCTGACAGACTGGGTTCCTGGAAAGACAAAATTGTCAGCACTCGTGCATGTGTGTGCAAGTTAGCCAAACTCTCTACAGCTAGTAATTCAGGGAAAGTGAGTTTGAGAGGAGTGCAGTCACTGCTGGGTATTGCTCTTGTATAGAGAAACAACGCAGAGCAGGCAAAATTAGAGGAGCGCAACAACCTTTCCCTATAGGGTGCTTTCTCAACTTTCTTCCACTCTTCTTTCAAACCAGGGAGTTAGACGGGGCAGTTCTCCTCTTATGCATTGCAAAAAAAAAAAAAAAAAGTTTGAAATCAACACATCAATGAGAACCCTCTTTTTTCCTTATTCTCTAGGTTAGACCTGGTTCCAGCTGAAGACTCCCTGATTTGAGTCCCACATTGTCCTTGCTCCAGCTCTAAAAGCCCCATAATGTAGGCCATTGACCTGTGGGGTTCATGGCTTTTGTATTCTGCTCGGTGTAACCTTCTCAAGTTCTGCTGTGCAATACCAAGAACACACAAGTGATTTGTAATCTCAGCATCCTGGAAGGCTGAAGCAGGAGGATCACAAGTTTGAGCTTAGCTTGGGGCAACTTAGTAACTTAGTGAGACCTTATCTCAAAATCAAAATGAAAAGATAGGCCAGGAATGTAGCTAAGTGTGAAAGTCCTCAGTTCGATTTCCAGCACCACACACACACACACGCACACACACACACACACACACACACACACACACACACACACACACATTTCAGGATGCAACAAGGACAGCCCAGTACAGCCAAGGAAGCCCAAAGAGAAAGCTTGACTGTATAGTAAGCAGTCAGGAGTGGCCCCGGCAGTAGAGGCAGACAAAGAGGCTGGCTCTCCCTTTCGTTACCCTGTGGAGCCCGCTCTTCTCCAATCTTTTTGAGTATTCACATAATAATTCTTGACCGAATTAAAATTTTGATGGATGGGGACCAAGAAATGGCAAAAGTCTGGGCAACATTGGGGTCCACACTCTGGAGGTTTCCCGCGCTTGCCCTGGGTCAGGGGTGCCTTCTAGCTACAGGGATAGTGGCAGGGGAAGCCAAGGAAGAGCTGGTAGAGAGTGGCCTGCTCTACTTGTTGCCAGATCTCTGGACTCAGACTGGTGCTCAGCATATAGTAAGTGCTCAGTAAAGTACATAAGTGTTAACCAATTGGATGACGAACACATGACTATAAGTAAGGGTTAGATGCACAGACGGCAGGGAAAGGAAGAGCTTTTTGACAGCCACCAAAGAAGTTGGTATTACAGAGCTAGTGAGACCCATCTGTGTGGGTCTTTATATGCAGTGGAACTTACAAAGTTTCCTCAGAGGAATTTGGCCTAGTCAGAGGTACATTTTAGGAAGTTCTATTTGGCAATAGCATAAAGAATGAATCTTCGGGGAAAAGATATGAAAATATGAGAAAAGCTTGGATGTAATATATGAGAAAAAGTTCAGGTAAGAAGCAATGAAGATAGTGATACCAAGTTGGCAAGAAGATGAACATTTCTACCTGGGAGTGTAATTGGCACAAGCACATCACCCAGTGATGTTGAACTTGGAAAGAATCAATGTGCCAGAAATTTCACTCATACACTCTAGGTCAGGGCTGTTCAACACCAACATTGTTGACAGTCTTAGCCAGGTAAATACTGCTGTGAATTCTGGATTCTACCTGAGGATTGTAGGATGTTTAGCTGAAGCCACGGCCTCTACCCCACCAGATGCCAATAGCACTCGTACCCTATCGCGATACCCAAAGATGTCCTCAACCATTGAAAAACAGGCAGAATGACCAGTTGAAAACCACTGCTAATGAGTACAAGGCACCGACGGACCTTATAGGAGGAGGTTCAAAGCAGCACAACATGCAAAAACCTACAACTGGAAACAGCTCACATGTCCATCAAGAGGTGAATGAACAAACTGAGGTTTACAGACAATGAACAACCGCACAGTAGTGACAATTAATTACTACAATGTCAACATAGATGAATCTCACAAATTAAATTGGAGGAAAAAGACAAAGGCGAAGTATTACTGTATTTATACTAAGTTCAAAACCAGGCAAAGTGAAACAAGATATTGTTTGAGGCAGCACACTTACGAAACAAACACAAAAGACAGCAAATGAGTGACTGGCAAATTTCAGAATAGCGGTTACCTTGGGGAGATGAGGAAGGAGGCGTCTGTGGGTCTGAGCTATTGATCACATTTAGCTTTTCATTTTATTATTGCATATTGTGTTACACATATATGCTATTTTCCCAATATGTATATGAAATACAACTGGCTATCAACTTACAATGATTCAATGTATGTCTTAAAAAAAACTTTACACCGCAAAAGTGGCATGCATTTAGCAGAAAGCCAACTCTGAATTTTGATCTTTTCCTGGGCTAGCAATATGCAGTCCGACTCTCCTCAAGATGGAGGGCAGCAACACTAAGCAACCGCTTCTGCCAGCCCATGACCTTGGGGTGACCAGGCAGCACTGTGCTGGTATGCAGGGATGCTCAATAGCTTAGGGTTAGTCAGTGCATTTTTCAGCTATACTGTGTTTTCAGTTTACTATGGACTTATTGGGACACAATCAATCATAAGCCAAGGATTGTCTGCATACTGTAATTTTTAAAGGAAAATGATAAGACTTGAAATAAGGTAAGAAGAATAGAGCTTACCAGAATTAGCAACTCAGTGAATGTAGGATGAGGAAGATAAAAGAAAAACCTCTATGTAACTCTTGAATAGCTTGGTTTATTCTTAGATTTGGAGATGAGATCAGTGGCTTCATGTTGTCTCAGTAAACAAAATGACCAGTGCTTGGGCATGGGAAAAATCTTAAGTTCACCCCTCAAAGCTGATGTCACTATGAGATGTGTCAGGATTTGACTACATGTATTGTACCACAATGGTATGTTTAACAAAAACCCTACCGCCAGAGTGTCCGGCCTCTAAAATATGTGCTTATTTACATTTAGTGCAATTATAAGCTTCTGAAAATGAGAGATTTAGAATAAAAGTAACTCTTCATCTCTAACTTTAGTACTGCTGTCATATTCCCAACTGGTAGAGAAAGCTGTTTCAAATTGAAGCATTACCATAGTGTCATCCTTTCCCTCCACAACTATTATTTTTATCAGTTTATGCTTAGCTTACGTAACAACTGCAATCTTCTTGGGCAATTGGCAAGCACACGTATTGCCTCTTAACCATTTTTCCTTCTCCTGCTCCTCCCCACTCTTCCCCTTTCCCACCTCCATGGTATCGGCCTCCTTTTCATCCTCATTTTGTCCCAGGCAAATTTATAATCAAATCCCTTTAAAAGACAGAGTCATAGTCATGGAAAACATTGAACTGTTTCTATAGTACATAAAGGAGGAAAGACCAACTTTTTTCTACCTGGAGCACAAAGTTTTCAAGATCGAGGTGCTGAGAGATTCCCAGAGAATATAACTTCCAAATGTGAAAACAGAAGAAGCCACAGATATTCATGGGAATATTATTTGAGCAGATTCAGGGATAAATGCTCAGACTCAGAGAAGCCTGGTATGTCGGAGCTGTAGCAAACTGCCAGGTGTGACACCTCTAACTTCTGAGCAGGAACAAGGAATGGGCAGTGGGATCCAGAGAACAAAATATTTTTGATTCCACACCTCCACCTATCCGGTGGCAGAGCTGACGTCCCAGGACTGATCTTCTCAGCTCAATGTCTTTGCTATGCCAGAGGTTAAGATTTCCAAACAAAGCCACAGATAGTTGTGCTCCAAATATTAGAGCTAAAAGTATTAGGATTTAAAGATTTGGTAAAATTTTTCTCTTTATACTGGTAAGAGAGCCAGAGAAAAGACTTGTAGGACCCTTATGTTCACAAGGCAGGAGAGGAGATACGTGCCGGTGTGTGTTAGTTACCCGGTGGCAGCTGCCCCCTTCTGCCTTCCAAATCTCCCACAAGAATCTCTCTTGGGAACCACACTAACCCACAAGAAAAGGAATTCTGGGGAGTGCAGTTGTTTAGCCACGTTGATAGAGCAGAAATGCACAGCTGCATGGAGGAGTGGGTGGAGAATACTATGTGATTGGGCAGGGAAGAAGATCAGAGAGATCGAGATGGTGCGCTTTTTGAAAGGGTGTGAATGTGAAATGTGGGGTGTGTTAGGGAACCAGCAAGCATGCTAGTTTTCCAAATGTGTGAATTTCATGTAGGAAATATGCAGATATTAAGCTGAAAAAGAAACTTGGGACAATCTTAGGTGATTCCTGAATGCCTGGGTGATGAATCTAATACTGTAAGAAACTGTCGAAGGTGACGTGTTTATGTACTCAAAATACTCATACTCAATAAAACCATCGTGTATTGCATATATATATATATATATATATATATATATATATATATATATATAAACAAAAATGGGAAAGAAAAAATAAATCATTGGATGTTGCTGAGTAGATCTATTACGCAGCTTTTCTGTTGCTGGTACACAATAATTGACATCCACAAGTTACAGGAGGAGAGGTTTAATTTGGGTCTTAGTTTTAGGACATTCGGTCCATGTCTGGCTGGCTCCAAGGCAGAAACGGCATGGTGGAAGGGCACGGTGCAGCAAATGTGCTCACCTCATGGCAGCAGGAGGCAGATGAGGGAAAGGTGCCAGGGAGGGAGGGGCAACAGATCCTACATGGAATCCAAGGTCGCACCTCTCTGCAGACCCAGACACACCAAGAAATGAGCTTTACCGATGTAGGCAGCATTTCTTAACCCAGTGAAGTTGCATAGCAGGAGTCACAGTTACAGCAGGTGAATGGTGTTTCTGAAAATGTTATCTATCATCAAGTACGGGATGGACTGGACAAGAGAGAAGGGCCGTCAGGAGACGGGCTGGCTGCCAAACAGAGGACTTGAGCTCCTTTCTGCTCCACCTGATCTCTCAAGCATCAGGTGTGAGAAGGGGCAGGGACCACTCAACCGCTTCATGGGAGCTGATTGCTCAGTCTCCTTCTCTGTAGACTGATCCCGAGGCCCTTCTGTCCCTTGAAAGTAATCGCTTCCTTCTCTCAAATGGTTTTTGGCCTGACAAAGAGGTCCTTTGCAAACGATTGGCTGTTGTTCAGAAATCAGAGAGCTAAGTTTTCCTGGAGATGGGTGCGCAACAATATCTCACGAGAGTGTCACTGGGTGGCTGCACAGCCAGGCCAGTTAAGGTCTGCTCCGGAGGCACAGATGCACAGGTTTGCACATTAGCAGGAAAGACAGTGACAGACGGGGACTTGGTAATAGCTTTTCGGCTCTCACCTCAATAGGTGGTGGACAGTAAGCACCTTGCCTCCTGGCAGGTCCATCTCGCTTAGCGCCGCTGGCAAGTCCAAGCAGCTCAGCACCCCATTGCTGGCCCTGGAATGTGTTCCTGACGTTGCACCTCCCCTCTGGGGGGGGGGGTCCGGTGCAGCCACTCCTCCTCTTATAGCCTCTGTTTCTTCGTGTGTTAAGTTAAAGTCATGGCAAGTCCTGCGGTAAGGGTCCCGTGAGATGGCAGCCTGGTAAACTGTAAAGAGCTGAGTTTCAGGGCTGAGTCATCATTGAGCTATGATACAAGAGGATTTTACTGGGCTGAGCAATGCTGCGAACCCAGTAGTTGTTAATAAAGAATCACTGGCAGTGCTGTGGCAACTTGACTCATGAGACAAAAATTATAGTTTAGAAAATAAACTGGGCAACTTTTACCGTGAAATAAAGGCAACCCAGCAGCCATCAGGGAAAGGGCCTTGAAGGAGGGACCAGTCCCGTTGACTTTGTTAACTTCACCCCCACTTGGCTGGGCCACCGCCCCGTTTCCTCTCCTGGACAGCTCTCTGTTCAGCCTAGTTCATCTCTGAGCCTCGCCCACTTTCCCTGTCTCTGAAATCCATTTTCATTCTCTCTCACTTCTTTTCATGTGTACTACACTCTCTCCTTTTCTTGTCTCATCTGACCCTGTATCTCACATTCTCTGTCCCCTTTTCTGTTTCTTTTTCCTTTTCTCTCGTCTCCTCTTTCTCTGTCTCTCTTACACACACACACACACACACACACACACACACACACACACACACAGACACACACACACACACACACACACACACAGACACTTTTAAACCAATTCTCTGCTGGTCTGCTGAGAGGCTCAGGAAGGAGAGTCTCCCAGCCGCTGTTGCTAGGCAACCCAGTCACGTGGCCAGCCCCGCATATTTTTTTTCCCTGCTTCTCCTTCAGAGCTCAGCCACTGAGACTATACTACAGCTCAGACCTCAGTAAAGAACTGCCGAGTTGGCTTCCTTCTAGTTGGCTGAAGGTGCCAGCTTTGCTCTGGAATATCTGAGTCACTGCAAATATAGTTGGAAAGAAAAACTAAGGAAGTAAGAATTATAACCAGATGCTATGCATTCTTAGACACAGCTCCCCAGAGCGGGAAGTCCTTAACTTTGTACCTGTGCACCTCCCGGAAACACCACGCAGAGGTCCTAGGAGTTGCAGAATCTTTTGAAATGTCACATAAAACCAAATATTTGTACTCAGTTGTCCTTTTTTTTGTAGTCATGGGGCTTTAGAGTATTTTTTATTAAGTGCTCCAGGGGAGCAGGCTTGCCAGGAAATTCTTACACGCATTGCAAGTCCTATCCAGTTGTCGGTGCTGAAAGGTTTTCATTGCCCCTAAATCCAATGCCTCCCACCCTGCTCTAGCCTGCACAGATTGTTCCAATGGGCCCCCCTTGCATTTGCCTTCCACTGGCTTCTGCCAAAAAGAAGCTCTCAGAGGGAGATCGGAGGGAAAGACTGGAGGTGAGTGAGGACACAGGATTTCTTCCCCTGGTTCACCTCCCGATACGAGTTCTGTTGTGTCCTTCCACTGGAGAGCACAGATCCATTTCCTTCTGGGTTGTGGTAATTTCTGTTTCCTCGCACTCCTTCAGACACAGACAGTAGGGCCACGAACAGTTAATACTCCCAACAGAACCTTGATGGTTTCCTTAAATGCTGACCACTTACTCAACACTTCGCAGATAAAACTCTGCTCAAATTATCCAGTTTGACAGTTATGCGAAGAGTGGGAGCACAATAAAGCAAAAGTGGAGGAAACTGGAATTTGGAAGTTACCTGTGAATAGGAACTATTTGAGTTGTTGTGGCCATTTTAAAACCCAGATTTACTGGTTAAAAAATTTCCAATGATTTTCTGTTGTTATACCAGAATTCACTGCCAGCAATGGAAAAAAAAAATGAGTATTTTCTGATTCCTAACTTTCACAGAACAGTTCCAATAGATCTACTTCCACAAAAGTCACCATTTGTGAAAAAAATGATACCTTGTGACAGATGATATTTTACTAGTCTTGATTCCAAGGGGGATCTCTGGTGCTGGAGGAATAACACAACAGTTACAGCACTTGCCCAGCAAGCTCAAGGCCCTGAATTCGATTCCCCAGCATCACATAAGCTGAGTGTTATGGTACATGCCTGTCATCCCAGCACTCGGGAGGCTGAGGCAGGAGGATTGTTGTGAGCTCAAGGCCAGCCTGGGCTCCATACGGAGTCCAGGACCAGCCTAGACTACAGGATGAGTCCCTGTCTCAAAACCAAACTGAACCAAACCAAACCGAAACCAAAACAAGAGGGATCCCTGAAACTTCTTTCTCAGCTCACCTTACCCAGGTTTCCAGGATTTTGAAAAGTTACTTGACCAGTAGGATCCTTGGAACATGGCTATCTGGTGCCGGCCACTAACAGGGTTTCTTCCACAGAAGCTGGATGTTTCCTCCTTTCTGGCTCCACTCTTTTCTCTACAGTCTCTCCCCTTTCTTCCTCCCCAGCCTGGAATCTGGGACAGGAAAGGAAAAGTAGGTTATAAATACTTCCAGATCTTCTGTCTTACGCTCAAAACTCTGACTTTTGATAAAGTCAAAAGCCAACATTTTATCACTTTTATTTTCTGGTTACATCCCGACAAATTCTCCTAAAGCCATGATGACTCACACCTAGCATCTTGGTTGGGAAGAGGCAGAAGATCTCAGACAAAATTTAACGAAGGACAGTAGGGTTAAATGCAGTTTATTGTCCCAATACCACATCTTGTCATGGCCACTGTAAACTGGCTAGAAATGACTTGAACACCCAGGGACACTTAGGCTTAGGTGCTCCTCTTTCTTTGAACTGGGAGCCTTTTTTGAATAAGACTATGAAAGATGCATAATATAAAATAGACCGAGCAGGGAGGATAATGACTTTTTTGGATTATTCATACACGTGGGAGGGTTTCATTTGTGATTAAGGGACCATTTTGGATGTCCTTCACAACTCACCAAACAAGATAATAAGACATAGAAATTCCTTTCTCCAGGTTAACTGCGTAGTTTTCACTTTCCTTTCTATGCTTTCACATGTAGTTGCTCACTGTCGAGGCACTGTCTTACTTACTTTCTCTGTTGATGGGACAGAATGCCTAACATTAACAACTTAGAGGAGGCTAGATTCATTTTTAACTCGCAGTTTCAGAAGGTCACCATCCACTCATGGATAGCTGGCAATGTCGGAAACAAAGGGCGGAGACAGAGACGGAGGCAGCTCCTCATGGCATAGCAAAAAGGAAGACCAGTCAAGCAGGAAAGGGGAACTAGAGCATGTCTTTCCTGGTCCTGTCCCAGTGATCCACCCCTTCCAGGTCAAGCCTCAGTGTTCTGACCCTTCTGGATTAAGCCCTTTCTGCCAGGTTTCCCAGCAGGGTGCCACATACCCACAATCTACTATACATAATTCACGCCTCCCAACCAGTCCCTGCCTTCCAACGGCATACAGTTCCCTACATCCAAATACACGAGGTTTTGGGGAAGCATTCCAGATCTAAACCATAAGAGGTACTGTAGTAGAGCTTGCAGCTACTAGTCATGATCATCACCTAGACTAAGGCAATGATGAATTGGATCCTGAAATCCCTTAGGATTTTGCTGGAAAGAGCTGGGAATTACACAGCAAAAATGACATAGTGCTGTGTGAAGGAGTCCGTGTGTTGGGAAGAATGCTGTTTCCTTTATTGCCCTTGGCACCCAGGCACCTAGACTTGATTATCGGTTTCCTGGAGGTTTAACTGTGTGAACCATCTGGCTTCTCAGAAATGTCTGAATTACTGAATTATGCTGAGAGGAAAGAAAAGTATTTACCATTTTTTAAAAAAACTGTAAGTTGGCTTAATGTGGTAATCAGCATGGAAAGTTTTTTTTTTTCGTTTTTTTGTTTTTTGTTTTTTTGTTTGTTTTTTTGGTACAAACACCCTGGATGTGATGCATGTGCTTGTGTATTACTGGAGGTGAGGGCCATCTTGCCTGTGAAATTGCCTGCATCACAAATCCACAATGGTTGCATCACTTGGGTTCTCCAGAAATGAGGCACTGGATCAGAGATGTGTGAGTACAAGAGGTTTGTGGGGATCGTCAGTGAGAAATGAAAGGGACATGAAACAGGATTGGTTTGAGAGAGACTCATACTTCAAGACACACCTGACAACGTCTTGGTCGATGTAGCAGACAGCTCTGGACAAGGGTTTCCCATTGAAAGGAATTCTGACCTGGGCAGAATTTAACAGCTCCTTCCTTGCCAGTCGTTGGCTCTGGTCTACCCACGAAGGGTGGGCTCGTTTTTCAGATGTGGTTTCTCCTGAAAATACTATGAGCTGAAGATTGTCAGCTCACTGCACTTTTTACAGCTGTAAGTTCTTCCTTGGAGGGACACCCTAATGGTACATCTCGGTGGCTGCGTGATAATCTAGAGACTTAGGTGGCAAAGTGATTTTGATTCTTTGATACTATCTTATTTTACAAACTTTTGCCGATGTGGCTTTTGACTGGCATGAATCAGGTACGCAAGGACCTGAGAATTCGGATAATTACCAGGTATTCTAGGCAGCCTTTGGTATAAATGTGTCATTTTTAGGCAAGAGTGATGCATGCAGATGGGGTTCCACTCTAGAGAGTGACAGTGCCCAAGAGTCTTGAGAAGCAGAAGGAATGCAGGATTTCGATCATCTGAGGGACGAGCACTCCAGACTTCAGGAGTGTGTTAACCAGAGGCAAACATGGTCCCTCCTCATACACACACTCATCGCCACAAAGTGATACACTTTGTGCCACAGAATTATGTGTATTCTATAAATTTGCTATCTGTGAAGCTGCCTGGAACCTCATGGACACTTAAGACCAATACAGACAATTCCTGCTTGAGTATTCAAATCCACAGTGAATGAAAGTGTTTCTGTGGTGGGTGTCATCCTAGTCATCTACTCCATGTCACCCTAAGGCCTTGGTGTCTTTGACCGCATGTTGTAAAATATCACAACAACCTTCCTTGGAAGGTCATCTCTCAACCTCTGAGAGGCTTCACTTCTACTTATTTGCTTCCAAGGTTACGGCCTCCTTGGGATCTCGAGCAGGCCCTCCCATGAATCTCTCCACCTATTGTAGGCCCATTTCCCACTACAACTTAACTGGTATCCATTAAGCCATGTAAACTCTTTCCTTCTAGGGTGTGGGAATGTGCACAATGTAATTGCTTCATTTCACATAGCCTAATTGAGTCCTACCCTTGCACAGAAAAATTTGGTCAGCTCATTTTATGTGGTGTCTGTTAACATTGCTGATGATGTCTAATAGTAAGCAACTGTTATTTGCCAGGTACTGTGCTGAGGGCATTGCATGATTTTTTTCATTTAATCTTCAGCTACCAACAAATATGGTATGCACAATTTTATGCTCATTTACTTATAAAATATTGGAGACATGAGAGATTAAATAACCTGTCATAATTCATATTGTCCAGTAGAAAGGGTATTGAGATTCAAAGCCAAGAGATATGGTCTTAATCACTATACTGTGACACCAGTTGCCTCCGCAGGTGAAGAGTCTACAGGTCATCTCAGCCATATGGGCTTTATCTCTTTGTCAGATGACACCAGAAATAGTAAAAAATAAAGTGTTAATGATTTAGAAGATTAGACTCTTTGAACTTTGAAGTGCAACTCTGATTTGATTGATGCAGAAAGACATTTGGGAATCCACAGGCATAGGAGTTGCAGAGACAGACACGTGAGCTAGTTGGAGAATGGGATGTCAGAGCAGGCGCCCTCGGAGGTGTGTAACTTAAGTGGCAAGAGAACTCGCTACAGGGCATAACTTGACACTCAAGGTCATTTTATTCTGTGACAGAGTGCTATGTAGAGAATGGATTGCAGTGTGACAGAAGTATCTGGGTGGCCCTGGTACAGAGAGACCTGCTATACATTAAACTGTGGCAGAATCCTGGTTCTAGCCAAAGCAAGAGTCAAATCTAGGGATGTTAAGTATGGATAAGTAAACAGGTGCTATAGCTCCAAACTGGTTGGCAGGCAGGATCTAGAAACCTGAAAATCAGAGTGCATAAGAACAAATAGCAGCAAATAATCTGGAGGCTGATCAACAGGAGGAGCTATTTGAGATTTGGTTAGTTGCATCTTGCCTCTTCTAGGAGTCCTTCTGAAGCCAGCAGTTGTGAACTGCACTAAGAAGGCGAGAAGCCTGTTGGCAATGCCCATCGTTAAGCATGGAAAGAGATGCTAAAAGTCTCCCATTTTTAGATAATGCGAGACTCTCAATGCCACTTGCAGTTTACTCATGTTTTTCATATATCTACTGTGTTTTGGTTGTAATATGTAGCAAAAAGAAGGAATTACAATACATTTATTGTAAATTAGGCAGAAACTCAACCATCACATGACTGTCAACATTGGTCTTGGTTTTCAGAGAGTTAATCTTTTATAAGAAGGATAAAAAATTAATTTTATCGAAGTTGGATTAACAAGGTTAAGAAGTTAAGTAGTAGAGTCAAGAGGAAAAGTAAGTCTCCCTCCCCAATGTAATTTTAAGAAGCTTTGTGTGGAACCCAGAGAGAAATACTTTTTTTTTTTTTGAGACATAAGCTTTGTATAGAATCAGAAGATGGCTTGGAATTGGGGACCACAGCAAAGGCTTTGAGAAAGCCCCATGTTAAGCACTATTTAACTTGGAGTTAGCTTTTAGACACAAGAAACAACTTTCCTCAAATTATACTCTTCCTAGAAAACAGAAGTGAACTGTTATAAAGTTATAACAATCAGATAAAGGACAATCAGATTTTGTACTTTGGGGACCAAGTGAGAGATCTGGCTGAGTTCTGTCTGAGATTTTTTCATCCTTGCTTCCTTTTGTTTCTTCATTTTTATTGCTTCAATCCTTGACTCTTCGGTAATGAATCTCACAGTAGTTAAGACATTCTATTCACAATTGCTTTTGGCTTTTTGGTAGTGACTGCTTTTAGGAGGCATTTTCTTTCCAAATATATGTAGTGAGGAAATATTTTTAGAAGTGCAGATTAAAGGTTAAAATAAATCCAGTCCAAAAGTGTGCTATTGTCCTTTGTTCCATTTAAGAATTATTAGCACTTGTTAAGCAAATCCCCTTTCTTCATTTCATTTCTTATGGACCAGGAACTTCTTGAGGGCAAAGCCCAGATGTTATTTATCTCCATTTTGCAGCCTTTGCAGCAGGAGCAAGTCTTCCAAAAAGCATTATTGAACAAATACTGCCTTATTTTGGGTGCACCAGTGGATTTCTGTCTTTAATATGGTCAACTTTCATTAATGAATTCAAATGTTTAGTTTTGAATTGACGCTGTGCTGAGGACTCTATTCTTAATGGAAGTCCAATGTGCAAGCTATTATAGTTAGATAACTGCCATAAATACTCCCAAAAGGAATCCAACTAGTCATATAGTTTCAGGGACTGTTTCTTACAAGTAACAGCTGGTCGAGTTTACAAGACTATGTGGAATTTGGATAGTGAGGAGGAAGAGGGAGATGAACAGGGTAGTAGCAAGTGTGAATGCGTAGAAGCCTAAGAGGAAATTCTGAGTGGTTCAGGGAGTGGCATGTCATTCACGATGACTTAAGAGTAAGGTATGGAACTGAGACTAGGTTTGAGAGATGGTGGAGACCCAGATAGTACAGAACATTATTTGACATCATGAGGAGATTATGCTATATTACGTGTGAGATGGAGAATGACATTAGTTTGTAACTTGTGATGCTGGTGGTGCTGTGCATGAGGAGCTGCACTGGCTGTAGAGAAAGTGGAGGAAATAACGGCTTGAACAAAGGCGGTGGGAATCAATATGGAAATGAAGAAAGGGGATAAAACGATACTTGTGAGGTTGAGCTAATGAGAATCCCTCATGTATGGAAGGGTAAGAGGGGAAAGGAAGTGACAAATGATTCTGAAATGACACTGCCAATAAAATTGAAAGAAGTAGGGGGAGGGAGAGAGGGGTGGGTCGGGGGAGGGAAAAAAGGAGAGTGGAAAAGCCCTTGTCACTTTGACAAGATACAAATGTGCACAAAATGCCCAACCTTATTGTAAACCTTGAATTTTGCGCATATACATATCAATAAAATGTGGGGGGGGGGAAGAAAAAAATTGAAAGAAGTAGAAAGAGGAACAGGTGCAGGCAGGAAAAAGATGACGAAAGTTTGGACATGAGTGTGAAGGCCAGGCATTACACTGCAGTCCACATGGCATCCTTTGGGGATTGGACAGGAGAGATGAGAGTTCAAGAAAGAAGCAAGGACAGTATGGGTATGAACCACATCAGCAGAGAGGTGTTAACCCAAGACAGTATGATAGTGACACCAATGAGGAAGTGAGAGAGATCAGATGAACAGCGGTGTTTCAGGACTTGCTCAAAAGGTGCGAGTAAAGGAGGCTGAGTGGGGCTGCAACACCCAATGAGGCTGCCCGCTGTGAAACTGAAGGCAATGAGATTTCTGGAAGTGCAGATGACCTCACACTTCTTAGGTCTGCTATGTCCTTTTCCATTATGAATTTTAGCTCCTAAAGATGAACTTTTCCTTAATTTCTTGCAAAGTCAGCTATACATTTATCAGGAAGTTTGCTGCAATCTCTCTAGCATCTTGGTTTGTGGAGCAAAAAAAGAGTTTCTGAATGTTTAATGCACCCCATTTCTATGAGCATTCTACTCCATTATTTTTAAAATGAAAAAAATTGTTGGTTGCACCTTAATAAAGGGAACTCACAAAAAACTAGAGCCAACATCATACTTCATGGGGAAAGACTGGATGCTTTCCTCTGAGATCAAGAACCAAACGAGAATCTCTTTTCTCATCATTTCTATCCTGTGTTTTACTGGATATGGTGGTCAATGCAATCAATCAACAACAATTAAAATCCACTACAAGAAAAAGAAAAGTAAAAACTATCACGTTCTGACATTCCCCTGTTCCTGGGTAGGATAGGCAGAATCAACATTGTCAAAATGGCCATACTGCCTAAACTGATACACAGATTCAATGCAATCCCAATCAAGACACCAACAGCATTTTTTACAGAACTAGAAAAATGATCCAAAAAATCATATGGAACCATAAGAGGCCAAGAATGGCCAAAACAATCCTAAGCAACAAAACGAAAGCAGGAGGCATTATGATACCAGTTATCAAATTATATTATACAGCAACAGTTATAAAAACAACATGAAATTTGGCAAAAAACCCAGACAGGTGCATCAGGATGAGGATGCCCGAACATCCCTGAGTACCTTTAGCCATCTGATCTTCAACAAAGGCCCCTTTGGAATAAAGATAAACAAATGATGCTGGGGAAACTGGCTAACCACATGCAGGAGATTGAAACTGGACCCGCAACTCTCACCATGCTCCAAAATCCAATCAGAATGGATCAAAGACTTAGACATTAAAACAGAAGCACTGAACTTGTTGGAAAGAAAAGAAGGCAAAACCTTTGACAACATAAGCCATACTCAAGGACTTTCTCAATAAAACACCCAAAGCACAAGACATAACACCATGAATCAACAAATGAGATTGCATGAAACTACAAAGCTTCTGCACAGCACAGGAAACAACAGCATGAAGAGAGCACACACGGAATAGGAAAAATATTTGCCAGCTACTCCTCAGACAGAGGACTAGTATCAAGAATATACAAAGAACTGAAAAAGTTCGACCCTCCAAAATAAAGGACCCAGTCAAAAAATGGGAAACTGAAATGAACAAAAAGTTCTCAAAAGAAGTCCAAATGGACAATATATACATGAAAATGTTCAACTCTTTGGCCATTAGGGAAATGCAAATTAAAATGACTCTCAGGTTCCATCTAACACCAGTAAGAATGGCTGCTATTAAGAATTCAACTCCTATGGAACTTAAAATGAAAAACAAAGTAAAACAAGGAGGGTGGGGGAGGAAGGAGGGAGAGGAGGGGAGGGGGAGGGACAAAAGGAGAGTGGGAAAGCCCTTGTCACCTTGACAAGACACGTATGTGCACAAAATGCTTAACTTCATTGTAAACCTTAAATTTTGCACGTATACATATCAAGAAAATGGGGAAAAAAAGAACTCAAAAAACAGCAAATGCTGATGAGGCTGTGGGGAGAAAGGAAGCTCCTGCTTTGCTGGTGGGACTGCAACCTGGTACACCCACTACGGAAAGCGGTGAGGAGATTCCTCAGAAAACTGACCGTCATCGACCTCCCATGTGACCCAGCTAGACCTCCTCTGTGGATCTTCCCAAAAGAGTTAGTCACCATCTTATAGTGATACATGCATACCCCTGTTTGTAGCAGCACAATTTATAATAGCCAAATGTTGGAAGAAGCCCGAGTACAAATGACTGGATAAAGAAGATATGGTATAGATACACAATGGAACAGTACTCTGCCATTAAGAATGACAAATTTGAGTCATTTGTAGGACAATGGATTCACCTTGAGATTACTATGCTCAACCAAATGAATCAGACCCAGAAAGTTAAATATCCTGTAGTTTCTCTAATGAGAGAAACAAACCATAAAAATGTAAGATATACAGAAGAATGTAAGAAGATAGACTTTGTGGAGAGGGAAAGGGGGGTGGTGAAAGGGCAAGTGGGAAGGGGGAAAGGGAGGTGATATGCAAATTTAAAAATACAAAAAAGATACCACTCTCTCCCGATGACATCCTCACCTATGTAGAGACTTCCATGATTTGTGTAAGTAATGGAAGTAGTAAGTCTATTTGTCAAAGTTGTGAGACATAAGGTCAGACTACAAAAAAACCAATCAAATTTCCTGTATATTAGTAATGAGCAATTGGAAATGAAAAAAAAAACGTTGTAATATCATAAAAATAAAAAACTTAAGAATACATTTAACGTAGGATATTGGTAACCTATGTAATGAAAAATAGTAAATACTGTTGAAAAAAATTAAATCAGACTTAGATGGAAACACGTTATGTTCTTAGGCTGAAAAAATAGTATTAAGATGTAAGCCCCTCTCAACTCTTCTATAGATTTAATGCAGTCTCAATCAAAATACACCAGCTATTTTTGTGAAGAGCCCAATTTAAAAATTCTTATATAAATGCAAATGAGCCAGAATAGCCAAATGAACAGTAAAAATACATCCGGAGGACATGCTTTGGCTGATTTTGTAAGATACTATGAAGTCACAGTAGTCAGGACAGTGTGTTACTGGCATAAGCAAATAGAACAGGAAACAGAGTCCTGGTAACGGACACATATTTAGTCAATTGATTTTTGATAGAGGCTCAATAACCATTTAGTGCAGACAGTGTGGTCTTTTTCAACAACTACTGGTGCTACCCAAAGAAAAACAAGGCCTAAGAAACAAACAAAACCACTCTGATGACACTTCGAAGCATATAAAAATCAAGTAATGTGTCATAGACATAAATATAGAACCTAAAACTGAAAGACCTCTGGAAAAAATACGGGAGAACGTTGCTCAGATCTTTGGTTAAGCAAACATTTCTTTGGTAGGGTACAAAAAGTGTGATCTATAGCAGGAACATTTGATAAATTGGGCAGCGTTAAATTCAAAATGTTTACTCTTTGGAAAGAGAACTAAGAAAAAATGATAGCTTTGGAGAAAAACATTTAAAATCATATAAGTGATAATAGACTTATATTCAGAATATGAAGAAACTCATAATTCAATAAGAAGACAAACAGCCCAATGACCAAAATGAGCCAAGGATTTGAACAGACATCTCAATAAAGAAGATGTACTGATGTCAAAACACATGAAAAGATGTCCAATATAATTAGTCCTCAATAAAACACAAATTAGAACCTTAATGGGATGCAATTACCCACTCATTAGAAATGCTAAAATTGAAAAGATCAGCTATGACAAGTGTTGGATGAGGATACAGAACAGTTGGAACACTTACACGTAGTTGTTGGGGATGTAACATGGTATTGCTCTTTTGAAAAATACTTTGCCAATTTCCTTAAAAGTTAAATGCCCATCTATCCTGTGAGCCACCAATACCCCTCCTAGGGATTCACACAAGTAACAAAAACAAAGGTCCAGTCATGACTTTTAGTGAACCTCAAGGGTAATTTTATTACTTTTCCCCATTTTCCTTGATATATATATATATATATATATATATATATATATATATATATATATATGTGCTATACGATGGTTACATTAAGCTTGAGAATATTGTGACGTCATTAAAATCCCTATCCCCCATTTTGTCCCTCTGCTTCCTCCCTTCTCCCCATGACTCCCAATATCTTACCCATTTTATTCTACAAACTGCCTGTATTCTTGGTTTCTCGTATGAGAAACCATGCGATATTTAACCTTCTGACTCTGACTTACTTCACCAAGCACGATGGCCTTGAGATTCCAGTAACTTTATTTTTAGCAGCTCAAACCTGAAACAACGCAAGTGCCTATTGACAGATGAATGAATATACATACATTGGAAGGCTAATCAGACAAAACAAAGAATTACTGATACATGCTACAATTTCCTAGTTGGCCAACATCCACAATTTAAAGGAGGAAAGATCTATGTAGCTCACAGTTACTGAAGGTCTCACAGTCTCTACATAGGCAGCTGACAACAGTGGCGCACATGGCGGAGACTGCAGTGCACACAGAAAACCAAGTGAGGCAGGATCCAAGGGAAGTGAGGAGCAAGCTGATGCCTAGGGACTCAGGTAGACCGAGAAAGAAGCTGTAACAATGTTTCTTCTTTCTTCCTTTACTTAGTTCAAACTACCAGTCAGTCCCTGGCACCCAGGGTAGGTGCCCCTCCCTCACTGCCTGGCCTACAGGTCAATAACAAACACCTGAAAGCTCCCCTCCCCCCCAGCCCCCCCGTCTCAACAAGTTGACATGATCTCTCCAGGTCAAGTCCCAAGCATCTGTCCCTTCCAACCAGGACCTACCTCCCCATACCACAGGGTTCCATAGTTATCCCCCTGAAACCACATACCCAAGGCTTATAGGGGCCACACCAGATCCACATTACCACATACAGCATGGGTGAGTCTTGATGCCTCGTGAAAGAAGCAAGACGCACAGTGTACATGCTGCGTGACTCCACCCATATAGCCCTCTATAAACATAAACTAGTCTGCAGTGACAAGAAGCAGCTCAATGTTTGTCTGAGGATTTCAGTGTCAGGAAGGCTGAAAAATGGTCACAGGAGAATGAGGACATTTTGAAGGTGATGGATATGTTTACTATCATCTTGTAGGTGACGATTTTATAGATATGTACAAAATTTAGTCAGTAAGCTTTAAATACGCAGATGTAATTTTATGTCAATTATACTTCAGGTAGCTAAAACAGTCGATTAAAGAAGATCTCGATAATCAAAACAAAATCAAGGTCCAGCCGACTGGCCACCTGGGACACAAACTTACAAAAAAAAGAGAGTGAAGTAATTGAGCTGATTCCAAACTCAGGCAAATTTTTATAAATCTATTGCCCACTTTTACAGGTGGATGGTCACTCTGGAAATTCTACCATAGTTACTCTCTCTCTCTGCCCATCTCCATTAAAATGATTTTAGGGAATTATTTTTAATTGACTTATAGAATAGTATTAATAAATCAAGTGAATTACTATGGATGGATGCCATTGTAAACTATGGCATCTCTTATTTTGCAATGATAATACCAGTAGCCTAACTAAAATCCAGTTTAATGAGCAGATGAAATGACCAGAATGCATAAATTGGGTTACTTCTCTTATGGACACAATCTTAAAACATGACCTATTTTTACTCTTAGAAATGCACTCTCATTTAGTCTATTTTAATCCTCATGATTTATTTGAAAGCTGACATCATATGTGCTCTATTCTAAGTATTACGATGGATCCAGGCCAAAAGTAACACAATCCTGATGTAATCAGAATTTCAGAAAATGGTACTAATAAAGTAAACAGGCTGGACATGGTAACGCACATTTGTAATTGCAGCACTCTGGGATGCTGAGGCAGAACGTTTGCAAGTTCAAGCCCAGTTTGGGCGATTTAATGCCTTAGCCAGACCCTAACTCAGAATAAAACAAAATATAAAAGGGTGGGAGAGTAGCTGACTGGTCTGACCTTGGGCTGACTCTTTAGTAGCACACACACACACACACACACACACACACACACACACACACACACGAAGAAAACGAAAATAAAACCAGTCAAACACTACATTTGCCAGAGAAGGGCAGGAGTTGACTCAAAAATGAAATCCTTTCTGTCCCGAGTTTATGCTACATGACTTCATAACCTAGAGTCTGATTGGCTCTTGAAGGTGTGAGTCCATGTGTAATTTTCCAGAAAGAAGGCTGAAGCTTTTCATTACTTTGCTCCTTTTCTTTGTAAACTATGCCCAGGTCATGCCCTCTCCCAACTTGAGGTCATTCGTGGGTTTATCCCTTTGATGAGTATAGTGGAGGGCGTGGGCTTCCTATTTGAGTTGTGGCAATGGACTTGGTATTAGCCGTTTGGGGTTTGGTTCTGATTCTTCCATGTACATGTGGAAGCCAAATTCCCTTCCCATTCCTTGGCTTGTTCACTGTATCTTCAAATTAAGAGGTTAAGATAGGTTGATGATAAGATGGTCTCCAGTTCCAACTTCCGGGGATCTATGTACTGAGATAACTCTTGATTTTACTTCCTTTTCTCTGGGTTTTTGATGTTTCCTTATTTTATGTCAAAGCACTATGTAGGGGTGTTGTATTTCTCCAGCTGGACAACTCAGTACTACTGCCCCGCATAGCAAATACAAGGCTTTAGTGATGACAAGGGCTGTGTCCTTTCCTCCTGAGGCTGCTGCTGCTGAGGCATCTTATTGTCTTCACATCCTCTGACAGAGACTGAAAGGAAGATTCCGCGATGGCACACAATGGCACACCTCACATCCTTATCGCCTGTGCAGCTGGTTAATTCACCATTTATCCAGTTGTGGTCACTCCTGTCATAGACCACGTATATCTCATCACAGTCTGCCATTATTTTTGCCCTGCATTTAAAAAATGTTATAATAAAATTTCCTGAAAAGGAAGTTTTAGTACTTGCATACATCAACTATATTTTATGTATATTTTACATGTGACGCAAGGAAGTGTCTGTTTATTAAAAAAAAAAGGCCAAAAAAAAATGGTGGGTCGCCAATTGAAGAGGCATGTCCTAGACCATCAGGGCGTGAGAGTTCCAAGGAATCACCTAGTTTACCTCCCTCCCCATCATGTCCTTACTGTTGCCCAGACGTGCATGAAGATGGGAGGAGGAAAGGGATTTGAACAAAGCTGCACATCAGATCAAGATTAAAAGATTAAGATCTGGGGATTCTGAGTCCGTCTTTAGTGCTCTTTCCACACCATCTTTTGGTCAGTTTTATTGCTAGGCATAATACCTTATTTTATATGGTCATTCATTTATTAAACATGTTTGTGAATGTCTATTATGTGTAAATTATTATGCTCTGCCTGAGGCGAATGCTGCCAGGAGAAAGTCATCACTGTCACGAGAGGTGTCCAACCTCTACCTGCTGTACTTTTGCCCTTGATTTAAAAAAAAATGTTATAATGAAAACAAATTTAATGGGGCTGGAGGAATGGCTCAGCAGTTAAAGCACTTGCCTAGCAAGCGCTTTGTCAAGTGCTAAGTACGCAAGTTCGATTCCAGCATCACAAAAGTCTAGCATGGTGACACATGCCTGTCATCCCAGCACTGGGGAGGCCGAGGCAGAAAGATTGCTGTGAGTCCAAGATCAGCCTGGGCTCCATAGTGAATTTAGGATCAGCCTGGGCTACAGAGTGAGACATTGTATAAAAAAAAAAATTTAAACAGACATTTTAATATTTTTATATACATATTAACTATATTATATATTTTATATGTGGCTCAGTTACTCAAAAACAAGGGCAAAAAAAGCAAAAAAAAAAAAATGGTGGGTCACAGATTGCTGTTGTCCAGATGAAGGATTACTTCTTATAATAAATATAGGAGTTGGCTCATGCAGCAAAACAGGCTGGTTATTACTGCTATGCCCATTTCCAGGCACCCACTCACCCACACTTAGCTAGCTAAGGTACAAAAATGCTTTGAAACAGAAGCAACACATCACACTAAATGTCTTGTGTTGATTCAACTTGAATACACAAACATCCATTAAGCACCTGCTGATTCAATCCTAACAAAGATGGAATTCATCATGAAAAGAGAAAGCTGTGGTTCCCACTGAGTGGTCCCGTGATTCTATGATTGTTCACTATGAAAAGTAATCCTAAATTAACCATGAACATCCCTTATTATGGTTATTTGCATAATGCATTTGACTGTCACAACTATGTCAATTGTAGGGCAAGAATTATTATGTCCATTTTGATAAGGCCCCAAGTGCCTAGAATGTGCTGCAGTTCAAGGTCCTGATTCTATGAGCTGGTGATTCTCTATGGATTTTCAGTGTGTCCATCACATAGAAAAATTTATTTTCGTTCAGAGAAGAGGAGATGTGAAAATCAATCAAGAAACGTAGTTTTCTACCTGGCAAAATTCTTTCAGAAAAATAGCTATTTTGGGAAGGCGATTCCAAGGAGAGAGGGAAACACAAAGGAATATATGGAAACAAGGAGGACCAAGGTCAGGAGGTTAGGGAAACAGAAGGCACCTGGAAAAGTGCCTTGTTTCGGTGTGCATCGGACCCAGGACCCAGGTCAGGTATGAAAACCAAATGCAGGGACAAGCCAGTGCTGGACAGCTAGGGGGATTTCAAGTCCCAGAAAAGAGGTAAGGGTTAGAAGAAGTAACCAATGCCGTAAGCCTTCATCAGCGAACAGTCGTGTCTGTCAGTGGAGCCCTGGGAGGAGGATCCAGGCAGCTCAGCAGCCTTGGATAGAGAATTTAACCTGCACCTCTCAAATACAGCTGCTGCTAAGAGACATGTCACAGGGGAGGGAAGCGGGGATCCATGCTGCCTGTCAATGAATTTGTGGCCTAGGAGGAGTGGCAGGAATTTGATCCATGTGCTGCCTTACTGCCGGGAGCCTTGAATCTTCTATTTCCCCCATTTTTACTAGTATGTATGTATATGTGCTAAACAGTGCTCACATTAAACTTGATAGCTTTGTGCACATGTATCAAAAAGTTCACATTCCCTTCCCTGCCCCCTCTCTAACCCTCCCACCTCCTCCCTCATCCCCCCGACTACCAGCACTAATCTTTTCTTTCAAATAACAAACAAAACCCTTCTGTTTTTTTTTTAAAGAACTTAAAAAGATTGGATTTCAGTTGGATGTTAGATCAGTCACCTGAGAGAAAAGAGGGAGAGAGAGAAGGAAAATGTGGATTGGGGGCCAGGGAAGAGGAGACAGAAATTAGAACAAGAGAAAGGGAAAGACACACAGAAGGGAGGGGACCTGGGGACAGTGGGGGAGAGGCAGGCGAGGAGGCACGATTAAGATGAAACACGCACACGCACCACTTGTTGTTATTATGTAGCACAAACAGTAGTGATAAAGTAATTATTAATGCATGAAAAAAGGACAGACAATAAATGGAGAGAAATACACACAAGGCAAACGGAAACAGGATGAGAGGCTCAGGAGGGAACCAGGTAAGTTTCTTTCCTTTAATTTGTATTGGTATGTGTTTGTGATACATGACAATTACACTCATCTTGAAGAATTGGCACATACCCGTAGTGCATCTAGTCATGCTCACCGCCCCGTCCTTCTCTGCCCCTCCATCTCCCCCACCGCTGCATTCTCCCTTCTGTCTTTACGAAGTCTGTCTGCTTGTCTTCTATCACTTCTCTTTTATTTAAACTGTTCGTGTTTTGGATTTCTCACATGCAAGAAACCATACAATATTTAACCGTCTGTGTCTGATTTATTTTCACTTAATGTTACTGTCCCAAGACATACCCTTTTTTTGTACAAGTGACTCGAAGTTATCCCTCTTGATACATGAGTAGTTCTCCATTGAGTCTTAGGGTAAGCTGCCTGAGTACGATCACAGTGGGTAAAGATGGGCGTTTTGCAGGCAGTGTGACTCTGTCACTGAGTGCAAACGAAGACCTTGATCTCTTTCAGTGCTAGGGGGCAAGTGGGTGGCTAGGGAATTAACGACCTAATGGCAGTACCTGCACTGAGCCTCTGGAAAGTAAGGTGCCATCAGAAGAAGCAGATTTCTACAGCGCGTGAAAGGCTGGGCTTTGGAGCCGGGCCTCCTAGCTCTGCAGCCTGGCTCGCCCCTCGCCTTACTGTGCCAGCCTCACCCCCTCGCCCCCCCCGGGAAACAGTGGCAAGCTAATGGTACCTGTTTGCCACTGGCACGCGGCAAACACTCGATGCTCTAATGCCCACAAAGTTTTAAACAAATCGGACAGAGTAAAGTCTGTGTCATTTTCCCACTTAAAATTCTGAAATGCTTTGGCATTTTTTCCCTGTAAAAGTAAAAGCCACAATTCTTATAATGGCCTCTTACAGCCCTCCGTGTGTACTTTCCCACCCCCGCTGCCCCATCACCTTGCTGCTCCCTCCTCCTACTCTGCCCCCGTTGGATCACCAAGCTCCGGTCAAGTTGACCTCCTCGCCGTTCCCTGAATAAGCCAGACTTGCTTTTTCCATAGGGCTTTGTGAGTGGCCGGTCTCTCTGCTGCTAGGCACTCTCCATGCAAATACCCTTACTTCCTTCAAGTTTCTGCTCCTGTGTCAGCTTTTCATTGAGTCCTACCCTGACCACCTAGCTCGAAGTTGATGGCTTTGAGGGTACTGACACAGCTGCTCTCTCCAGCATCCCTTGGCAAATGAGGACCACCATCACCTCATTGTTTAAGCACAGGAAGAGCGGCAGGAACAGCAGGCAAGGGCCCAAGGTGACACAACTAGCACAGGAAGATGCAGGCTACGGACTGGCCCCAAAGCCCAACACTCCAGATCCCCCTATTCAGATTTGTTTTTTTTTTCATAGCATGTATGATTTTAAAGGATTTATAATTTTGCCATGATATGTCTATGCACAAAATACTTCAGATCAATGTAAACATTAGGTATTGCACCTGTACATATCAATAAAATGGGAAAAACTCAAATTGCTGTGCTTGTCACCATCTGCCTCCTCCTGCAGGAGGGGGAGCTGAGAAGGACACAGGGACCTTGTTTTGCTCACTTCTGGGTGTCAGGCATTCAGAAGAGTGGCCGACAACAAGCTGGTGCTGCATGAATACTTGTTGAATGAATGAATGAATTGTGGCCTGGAGATTTTCAGGGCTAATTTGACTGTATGACTTTCGGTTTTTGAGGCCTTGTCTTCTCTGTTCAGGGTGTCATGTGCAGAGAGCTAAATCGATCATCTGTAGTTCAAGGCACAGCGAAGTCGTAGCATGGGAAGGGGGAGGCTCCATTTTACTTTTGAGGTGGTCGCTGACTTAGGAAGGATGGCTCAACTTATGACTTTTCAACTTTATAGTACTCAGAAGTCAATCTTCACCGTGGTGTGAGAGCCATACGCATTCAGTAGAAATCATACCTTCACTTTAAAAGTTTGATCCCTTCCCCGGCTACTGACGTGATATTGTGTGGTGATGGTAGGCAGTGGCGCTCAGGCCCCTCCTCTACTTTGTCCTTTAATATAGCTGTAGCAAATGCAGTTTTGAACTGTGCTATTCTCGACTAGCAAGGTGTCTGACAGCATGTAACCACACCGCAAGGTGAGGAGTATCTGTGTTTTCTTTTATGGACTTTCCTTTATTGGTTTTCTTTTTCATTTCTCATCCTTTCTCCAATTTTCTTCTTGGGCCACTCTTGTATATTTTACTGCTTTTCTTTTCAAATTTTAAAAATTTTTTCCTTGTGTATGTACCGGATGTTGCTAACTTCAATATAAGTATTTAGATGTATGTATACTATGCCTTCAAAAAATCATAGCACGGTGATACAGATTTACCTTTCGGGTGCACAGAAGTTTAATCCCTTCTTTCTGACTGTTGTGCACTAGTCCACCTACCCACCCAGTCTTCACTTTGTAGAAACTACTTCAGTCATTTCTCTTTTATGTGGCTTCTTTGGGAATGAAGAGAATTTCTTCCAGTAAATAACCTTGGGTGTAGGGTTGTCTGTTTTCCTAGTGGACGTCCTGCCTTTCACATGCCTATCTGTGCTATTTGTCCTTTGCTAGTATTAGATACGGCAAGTATCCGACTTACCTTCGTGTTAACTTTGCCAGAGGTGTCCGTTGTTGAAATTAAATCTTTTATTTTGATATAGTCAATTCTGTTGCTCTTTAACTTTGATTGAAGAACTCTTTTCCTCTAAGTTCTGTATATACTGAGTTCTATCACTACATGGGCGTGGGTTTGGGTTATTTTATTCCATTGGATTAATTCTTATTTCCTGTGCCTTTACTCTACTATTTTTGTTCATATATTTTTGCAATAATTCTCAAATCTTCGTAGCTTCATTTGGATGATTGAAGATGTTTTCTGATTATTTTGAAAAAAGTATAAATATCATTGCATATATACATTTTTCTTAACATTTCTAGAAACATTTACTGATTTACATAATCATTTGAAAAATGTGTCCTCAAACCTGAGATCTACAAATGTGCCAATTCAGCCATGCAATTGGCTTTCAAAATAAACCAATTGTCTCTACGTGTCCACTGCCAGCTTTCTTTGATGCTTTAAGATAAAGTGATGGGAGCATCTCTACAGCAACTGTGTAAGAAATACTTCTAGCTGTGAGGTACTCATCAGATTTTAGCAAGGAAACTAACCAGTGTTGTCAAGAAGCCCTGATAGGTTCATATTGCTACCTCCAAAATATAGTATGAAGACTTTTTTCCTTCAATAACCCTTCTCTAAATGCGTAACAGCAGCTGTTCTATCTTCTGTGAGCATCTCGTAAAAGTACATGACAAAATACTACCCCAGTTTTTTGTATATCATGTAAGCTGATTCCTTGCTTTTCTGCTGAGGCCCTGGACTTCTGACATGCTGCCTATGAACTTTCTAATCATCTGAACCACGATGTCAGAATAGTTTGTTTTTTCCGTGACAAACAAACTAACTGGAAATTTAGTAATGCTGATAAATTTTTCCCTTCAAATCCACTTAGGTCAAATAGGAAAAGTCCTATTTGAGAATTATTTATGTTCAGAGAATATTGTACAGTTAATGAAAATTAAGACATAAATTGAAATGAGCAGAGTACCTCAAATTGCAGAAGATTAGAGTTACACACTAATTGGTACTATCAACTTCTGGTGTGATTGTCTGGTGTCCAAGAAACAGAAAAGGCCTCAGGAATGAAAGCTTCCAGCGAAAAGCAGAAACATTCGCTTGTGGAAAAGATTTTCAAGGTGGTCCAGGCTCTAGAAGAAGTGGCAGATATTTAAACGGCAAGTTTAAGGAAGAAGTTATTGAGTTTGTGCTTAGTTTATGGTATCAAGTCAAAAATTGGCTACATGATCATCATTTTTGAGGACTGTGGTGTATTTGCAGTTACTGACATCACAATAGGCAGGAGAGAATTGTCTTGGTTACTTTAACAGGTAGCTTATTTGGGAGCAGTAGAACCAGAAAGAACAACTCTGATTTTTTTAGTTTATTTCCTGGTGCAAAGTATCTCTTTGTACTGACCACGGCTGTAAAATGTACACTTACTAATAATATCTCCACAGCAAAGCATGCCATTTCTGCGTGCATGGTAAAAACTTCAGAAAGGAAGAACAGAAACGTTATGGAAAGCAGTATGGAAGTCTCTCAAAAGACTGGAAATAAATATACCCTTGTACCCAGCGATACCTTTTCTGAGAATTTCCCCAAAAGAGTTAAAAACAACACAAAACAGAGGTAGATGTATACTCACATTGATAGCAGCACAACTAACAATGGCTAAAATATGGAAGACACCAAAATCCCCATCAACAGACGAATGGATACACAAACTGTGATATTTATGCACAATGGAATACTACTCATCTATAAAGCCAGATAGGTTGGAGGCTTTTGTAGGTAAATGGAGGCAACTTGAGACCACCATGCTCAGTGAGGTGAGTCAGAAGCAGAAGGTGAAATATCAAATGGTCTCTCTGATATGAGAGATCCAGATCACAATTATTTCATAGAACTTAATGTGGGAAGTAATGGGAACTGGAGGTGTGAGGGAGAGGGTCGAAAAGAGAGAAGGAAAGGATTTGTAACTTGGCCAGGATATGTATGTGCATGGAATACTCAAGATCAATGTAAACTTTATGTTTTGCACTAATACATATCAATAAAATGGGGAAAAAAGAATGGATGGAGGAAATCACCAAAATAATAATATAAGAAAATGTCCCTGATTTGAAGGAAAGTATACATTTAAAAATTTAAAGAGCCTATCAGGCACCTAGAAAACTAAACAAGAAATTAAAAAATCAAAGTACGTTAACACGAAATTGTAAAACCCTTGTAGCGATGAAGAGTGGGTTCTAAATGCGTCCCAAAGACACGAGATTGACCGACGGCTACGTGGAAGAATGCTGAGGCCACCAATCACCACTGAGATGTAATTCAAACCCGCAGGAAGGTGTCACCACACTCCAGTCAGAAAGCTATTGTCAGAATGACAAAAGATAACGCATTTGCCGAGGGTATGGACAAGAGGCAGCACTTACATGTTGATGGTGAGAATAGAAATTAGTAGGCCCTTACGGAAACCACCATGGAAGGTTCTGCAAAGGTTCCAAACAAACCTGCCACGTGACCCAACAATCCCACTTCTGAGTATAATCCAAGGAAACCGCAGGGGCATCTGCACCGCCATGCTCCTTGCAGTGCTATTTGTAACAGTGAAGAAATGGAAGCTACATAACTGTCCATCAGCTGATGAAGGATAAAGAAACTGTGGTATGTGTATACAACGGAACGCTACTTAGCCAGAAAAATGCCATCTTTGCATTTGTGACAACATAGATGGAATTGGAGGTTATCATTTTAAATGAAAAATTAGTCTAGCATGACCTCACTCATATGTAGAATCTGAAGAAGCTGATTTCATGGAAATTGATAGTAGGAAGGTGGTCACCACAGGCTGGGAGAGCGGAGGGGAAAAAGGGTGGGAAAGGCTGAGTGATGGGTATAAAGTTACAATTAGATAGGAGTAAGCTCTGCTGTGGAGCTTCAGATAACTATAATGCTTATTTCAAATTACCTACAAGAGAAGGTTTAAAATGCCTCATCACAAAGGAATGATACACTTTTGAGGTGGTAGATATGCTAATTATCCCGACTTGGTCATTATACAAGGTGTATGTGCGTCAAACATCACATTGCATTCATAAATTTGTAGAAGTATTGAGTGTCAATCTAAGTCTAAACTAAACTAAAACAATGCCTCCAAATGGAAGGCAAGACATTTAAAGGAACAAAATCTTGAAAATCAGAGGGAAAATTATTTTTGGCATAGAATTCTGTATCCTGAAAATGACCAGTTAAGTGTGAGGCTGGAATCGAGGCATTTTTCAGGTGACCAGCAATGTAGACAATCTCCCACGTGCTTGTTTCTCAGTGTGTCACGAGGAAAAGAAAATAGCAATACGTTACTGAGCTGCAAGGTAAGCTTTATTTAATGGCTAGAATAATATAGTGTACATTGATTTTATTTTTTGGCATTTAGTGTAGATTTCATTTTTATATTCACAGATTTATTGATGTGTAATTTACATCCCATATAATCATGCACTCACTGCATGAAATTTAATAGATTTTAGCGTGTTTACTAAAATTTCAACTTTTACAACCACCTGTAGACAAGACATTCATAGAACAGAATGTAAATGTTTTCAATTTTCACAAAAGAAACACACAAGTCCGAAGGAAGCAATGAGTAGATAGATGGTGTTAATGAAAAAATTTATAACCCTTGTCAAAGTTGGCAAGACAAATTTTATTCAGGAGCGTTAGTAGTAATGAGTCTGAGGACTACAGCAACAGAAGCTTGCATTAAGGGAGAGATTGGACTCAGACTTCAGCAAGGACAAGTAGGGATAAACAACCAAGGAGCAGGATGGGGGGGGGGCAGTGATTGGACAATTGTAGTCATTTCCTGCACAAAGACATTTTAGTCAACAATGGACCATGTATACCGCACAGGTCCCATGAGATGATAATGGAGCTGAAAAATTTGGGGCATCTAATGACAGCACAGCTATCCTAATGTCGTAGCATAATACATTATTTTTGTGTTTGTGGTGATGCTGCTATAAACAAAGCAACTGTAACGCCTGTCATATAAAAATACGGCACAATTATGTACAGTACATAACGCACCATTGTCCATAAACAACTACATTACTGGATTGTGTGCATACTGCTGTTGTCCTTATTTTAGAGTGTACCTCTTGTACTTGTAAAAAAAGCTTATTTTGAAGCAGTATGCTGTGTTACGCTGCAGAGGCCTCACACATCTTCCATTTACCTCACTCTTGATTTCACCAAGAGACATTGACTGACCTGTGCCACCTAGGTTTTGGGGAGTACACTCTGTGATGTTCACACAATCACAAAATCACCTAATAAAACATTTCTTATGACATGTTCCTGGCATTAAGTGAAGCATGACTGTATTAAGAAGAGATATCAAAGATACAGCGTTTCTGCCTGACCTCGGCTATTAGCTGACTGAAGTTTTAGTCAAGGAGAAGGAAAAATGAAAGAAAGAGTAAGAGGATTGTGTGTTCGTCTTACCTGGAAAGTCAAGGGATTTTATCTATTGCTTAAGGAACAAGAAAGAAACATGTAAATACAGGAATCTCCTGTTTCCTGCATCTAATCTAATTCATTCCTAAAAATACATTGAAAAGCAAGTATCTAGATAACAGCAGAGCATTTTCCCACTATTTAAATGGAAACAAAACACTACATTTGCAACCTATCCAAAAACAGCAATTTATTTTCCTAAATACTACTAGAGTACCCTGAAACATTTATATAACAACCCACCAAAGATTTCTGCATAATATAATGCACTTTAAACACTAGTTACCTAATTATTTAGTAAAGAACTCATTAGTGGGTGTATCTGTGGGCAACAGGCAATAACACTGTGGAGTCTCGAACAGACATTTGATTTTCCTTGTACTTTCCTATGACACATAATAATTACAACAATGAAACGATACATTAAAGATAATGTCTCCATCAGAACCAGCTTCCATAGTTTTCCTTAGAACTGAGCAAAAGCAAACACTGAGGCCCACTGAGGGCCAATCCTCAGAGCAAGGATGGCATGGGTGAGGACAGGGAGGCCTAGCGTATTTAAACAAGACTCTCTTACGGAAATAATTTACAACCAAAATGTTTTGGATGGTAATGTGTGGGGATTCTCTAGAGCAAGTTCTCACTTGGGAGATTGTGTCTTGGATAAATATTTTGACAAGAGGTTGCAGGCAGTGTTTAGCAACCGCGAGGTCAGATAGCTAGGTAAAGGCAAGTCATAAAGCTATTCGGAAGGGAAGCAAGGACAGTGTTGGGGTGGTCTCACTGAGGCAGAGCCTGGCCTTCCAGATCTGTCAATACCTCAACAAGTAGCAAAGCACCAAACAGCAGTAGAAGAAATCAATCTAGAGACATGGTGAGTGACCAAAAGATAGAAATCAGAATTACCTGAGAGTCCAAAGGGGTCCTGTGGAGAGCAAGAAAAGGGGATTATTGTAGTATCAACATCGTCATCATCATTAAATTTTGTAGTCCTGGGGATTGACCAAGGCCTTCACACTGACCTATGTCCCCCTTCTTCTTTTCTTTTTTCTTTGCCTTCTTTCCTTTCTTTCTTTTTTTTCTTGCAGGCTGTGAAGGGAATGTTTCAATGGGGATTTTGCAGAAGAGGGCGAAAAAGGATAGAAAATGAAAGAAGGAGGGTAAAATCTCTGCTAGTTAGAAGGGGGACCCAGAAATGCGGGTTGCCCCTCCCTCTTCCTTACTTCCCTTTTAATTTCAAGATAGGATTTCATTGAGTTGCTGAAGTTGCCCACGGTGGGTGGGTCTGAACTTTGTCTTCAGGCCTCAGCCTCCCGAGTGGCTTGGATCACTTACGCCCACAGCCTTACCTACTTGCATTGTTAATCTTCATATGGTTTGATTCTAGAAAGCTTGGTGCATATATTTTTGCTAAAAACTAAACTTCAGTATTTGGTTTTTAAAAAGGCAAACGTGGATCTGGCTTGTTGGTTCAGGCTTGTAATCTCAGCACGGTGGGAGGCTGAGGCAGGGAGATTGCAAGTTTGAGCCCTGTTTCATATACACTGGCCTTGGTAAGTAATTTATTGTTCAGGATCAGAGTTCAGACCCGGCCAAGTGGTGGCACAGCTAAAGTGTCCCTCAAGATTGCCCCACCCCACCTCCACCTTCTTCCCTTCCATCTAAAATTATCCTGATTTAACTTTCCAGCACCCGGCTCTGCATCCTCTGTCCAGTGTCCCGAAATTCCTTGCGGTTACTTGAATACCATGCTTATTCACACCTGAGTGCGCCTGAGTGAATCTTTCCCTCTCACCTGTCTTGCTCTTACTTGGCCCTTAGGGTTAGCTTCAGCTCAGGGAGGCCTCGGGCTTCCTTTGTGTCCCACCTGTGCTTGGCTCTTCTGTCAAAGGTGGATCTACTATGAATGTGTGTGCTGGTTTCTGAGCTGCCTTTCCTGGGCCTGTGGCATGTGGCAGTTATGTGCTCTTGGTTTGGCCACTTGTGCAGCACGTTTTCAATGCCTTTGGCTTACTGTTGGTTTGCACTGTTGCATTGGTTTGCACATTCCTGAGTCTTTTGTGTTTTCATATGAGTTTTAAGAATTTTAACGATTTCTGTTGAAAGTGTTTGATAGGGATGATGCTGAACTCATGGGTTGTTTCAAACACCACAGACGTTTCCGAGTATTCATTTTACTGTCTTCTCCTCTCTCTGGATGCTCTTTGTAAGTGCCCTTTGCTGTTTCCTGCTTCTTGCTCTAAGCTGCCAGTGTTGGGATTGCTCGGGACGGGAGCGCAAAGAACCAGTTGGACAGCAAGCTCCAAACTCATTTGTCTTAGTTGGGACACAGAACAGAAAAGACAGTGACGGGCTCAAATGTTCAGATGTTCAGTTTTGCTCCGTCATTCTGCTGATTAAAAGCTCTCTAAAGCTTGCTATTGCCCTTGGGATGAAAAATTACATCTCTCCGGAGCCTTTGCAGTTTCTCCTCCTTGCTGGCTGCTCCAGCCAACAATGGCCAGTTCCTGAGAAATAAGCACATTTTGTTTGTGCAGATACCTGGATCTCCGTCTCTTCCTGTCTGCTTGCTTCTCGTCTCTACCTCTCACTTTCTCTGCCCCAGCATTGCTTCTTAAGAGGCATCTTTTCTGCATCCCACTTTCAATCTGAAGATTCAGGTTCCCACCGGATGCGCTACAATTCTTTGTTTTGTACACACAGCATTAACTACAGTGAGTAATTCTATACACGTGTATATATTTTGTGATGCCGTGTGGTATTTTGCACAATGATGCCTATCTTTTTTTTTTTTATAAGACTATAAAGTTCCCAAGGAAAGAAACAAGGCCCATGGTGGTTACCATTCTCTCTCCAGCACACGCTAGAGTGAGGAAAACACAAAACATATTTCTTTTTCCCTCATTTTATTGATATGTATAAGCGCACAATTTAAGGTTTACAATGAAGCTGAGCATTTTGTGCACCTACGTATCTTGTCAAGGTGACGAGGACTTTCCCACTCTCCTTTTGTCCCTCCTCCTACCGACCCCTCCCTCCCTCCCCACCCTACCCCCTGTTTCACTTTGTTTTTCTTTTTAAGTTCCACGAGATAGTTGTGATCTGGGTCTCTCATATCAGAGAGACCATTCGATGTTTCACCTTCTGCTTCTGACTCACTTCACTAAGCATGATGTTCTCAAGCTTCTTCCATTTGCCCGTAAAAGCCTCCACGCTGTTGGACTTTATAGATGCATAGTATTCCAGCAGCACAACTAACAATAGCTAAAATTTGGAAGTCACCAAAATACCCATCAACAGACCAGTGGCTACACAAACTGTGATATTTGTACACAAAACATATTTCTTACACAAATGGATACATGGATCTCTGAGGCCGAATTTCTCTCCCTGTTAAGTAAGATGCAATGAACTCCCATTGAGCAATAATGATGCTAGTTCTGCATGGCTCATAGTGTTTGTCGAAGAAACAACATGTTGTATACTTAATTCTATGGAGATATCAATGGAGGAATTTCGAGAGAGAAAGGTCCATTCATTTATGGAAGTCTGTGGACTAGAGGGCCAGTGGCAAATGCTGAGAAAGTGAGTGGATGGGGCTGGAGGAGTAGCTCAGCAGTTAGACCACTTACCTAGTCAGCACAAGGCCAGAACCACATAAAACTGGGTGGTCATGGTGGTGCACATCTGCAGTCCCAGCACTTGGGAGGCTGAGGCAGGACGATTGTTGTGATTTCAAGCAAACCATGTTACCTAGTGAGTTTAGGACCCTTGTGGACTACAGAGCAAGACCCTGTCTCAAAAAACGAAAGTAAGTGGTTAGATAAAAGAAAGAGAGGGACAGGCAAATTCATAACTGAAGGAATGTTAGGGCTGAGAGATTTTTAAGATTTTCTGAGGTGTCTTAGTTACTTTTTCATTGCTGTGAGTCAATACCCGACACCCACAAACTTAGAAAAGGAAAGGAAAGGTTTATTTTAGCTCACAGTCTCGAAGGTCACAGTCCATTCAGGGGCGGCCGGCAGCAATCGAAGTACATGGCAGAGAGAGAGGAGGAGGCAGCTTCCGTGGACCAACAGGAAGACAAGCTGAGGCTAGTTGAGACTAGTCCCAGAATCCTCCAGGAAGGCAGGTGCAGCTTATGTATCCTTTCAGGTCTCTGCCCAGTAACCAGTCCCTGCTGCATCCAGGTGTGGCCACTACACACCATTAATCCTGACTTAACTGCAATCCACCCCTCCAGACCAGACCCCAATCCACCAACATCACATGGTTCCATTAAAATACATGAGACTTTTGGGGGACACTCCAGATCCTAACCACAACATGAGGTGAGGAAAGATATGCTTATTTGTACACTAATAGAAGAATCCGATAGGAAGGAAGAGCCTAAAAATGAACTGGACACAGGGTTCAGTGAAATAAGCCACCCTCAAAAGGACAAAACCTGTACGATTCCAGTACATTAGATCCCTAATACAGTGAAAGTCATAGAGCCCCAAAGTGAATGGTGTTCGTCTTATAATGAGGAGAGGGGGAGGGTTGGGTTGTCAGTGTTTAATGGGTACAGCTTCATTTTCATAAGATGGAAAAATTTTGGTTGATAGATGGTGGTGAATTCACTTAATGCCAGTGAACTGTGACCTTAAAAACAGTTGGAAGAGCTGGAAATAGTGGCACACACCCATGTTCCAGCACTGTGGTAGGCTGAAGCAGGACATGTGCAAGTTTGAATCCAGCTTGGGCAACTTAGTGACTTAGTGAGATCTTGTCTCAAAAATTGCAGAAAAATTTAAACTGGTAAGTTGTTTGTTGTGCAGTAACAAAATTTAAGTGTTAAACCTAACCTGGATTTAATTATATTTTTGAGAATGTCTCATTTTTAAAAGTTGAAACCATGACCCTCCTACAAATACAGAACAAACATGTGTCAAAGATTTGAAATATCCAACTGAGATGGCTCCCTAATTCCCTGGAAATGGCTTTGACACATAAGAAGGACAAGCCCTTCAGCTTTGTGACCATATATTGTGGCCAATGTGACCCTGCCTCCTTAGTTATAACTGATTGGTCTAAGCAGAAGTACTTGACACAATATGTGACCTTTCAAGCTAGATGTAAAGTGTCTCTCTAGTGGGTTCAGAAAGGAACATGAGATTCAGGAACACGGTGCAACACAAAGGAGAGAAAGGCAGAGTCTTCCCCACCTTTCAAAGGGTAACATTTAGTTCTGTCCTTGTGAGAGCTCACAGAAACAATAAATGGGTCCTGCCTATGCCCAGAAGAATAGCACAAAAGGGTCCTGGCAAAATAATAGCCCTGGCAGGGCCCGCTGTACCGACAGAGTGGTGCTTAAGGGTCAGTGGATGAGGCCTGCCATTTGGAGCTGTGAATGGTTGAATTTGCTTCATCTGGTAGAGGGATAGGCTTTGGCAACAGGACAGTGACAGACAGTGCAGTGTCATCCTAGAGGGAGCACATGGTGAGTGCAAAAAGATACAGACGAATGATTAAAGCAGACTTTGCAGGAAGCATGTCAGCAAAATTTTGATAATTGCTTCACTGTGACTTAATTTGTCCTCATAAGCCAGAGAGGCCTCAAAAACTATGATGAATGCTTAAATTATTAAAAATTGAATATAATAAATGTTAAATTATGATTAATCTCCATCAAACACGTGTATCCCGTCGCTCTGGTCACCTCTGGAAGTGGCTCTGGAGATCCTACTTTGGACTATCTCCGGGTGCACTGTTGTGACTGCCCTGCTGTCCTGACCGGGTTCAAAATGTTAACCTTTCATGTTAACTTTGACTCCGAGGAAGATCCAGAAGTCGCACAGTGCCAGATCTGGTGAATCAGGTGGATGAGGACACAACGGTCATGTTTTTAGAGCTTGCCTTTCCATTACATGACACTTGGCATCAGTCTTCACTGCATTTTTGACATTATAAAAGTACACAAGAAAGGCGACTTCCAGAACTGCCTCAGAAAGTGTCGAGAATGATGGGATAAGTGTCACCAAGAGAAAAGGAACATTCTGAGGGGATTCATGGCAGTCTGTCTTTTACTGTGGTATTTTTTAAAACTTAAACATCTACCATGATTTTTGATCACCCCTTGTCTGTGTGTGACCCTTGGAACTCAACCTTGGGGTAATTTGATTCTTCTAATTTGGATACAAATCCAAATCCAGCCTCTAGTAGGATCCAAGATTTGCCAGTGGCGAGTCATGAGGGTTGTGGTTCAACTCTCAGAATCTGACACGTGGATGCTAAGAAGCTTATTCCTTCCCCAAGTGAACAGGATGAAAAGGGAGCAGCAGAATGTGGAGACGTTCCTCCACTGTAAAGAAAGCCCACTTGCTTGGCCAGGTGGCATCCTAGCCTGACACACCTGTCCATGGCAACACGAGAAGACAGGATGTTACAGACTGAATTGTGTCTTCATAAAAAATTCATATGTTAGAACCCTGACTCCCAGGAACTCAGAATATGAGTGTATTTGGAAATATGGTCCTTAAGGAGATGATTAAAGAAAAATGAGGCCATTTCCCCATATACATGTGTGTGTGTGTGTGTGTGTGTGCGTGTGCGTGTGCGTGTGTGTGTGTGTGTGTGTGTGTGTGTCATACACAGTGTTTACATTGAGCTTGAGTATTTTGTGCACATATACATCACTTCAACATTACTATTCCTTCTCCTTTCCTTCATAACCCTCCCAGATCCTCCTCATCCACCTTACCTCCCACTATCATACCTATTTGGTTTTATAGAATGCCCGTGTTCTGGGTTTCTCATATTAGAGAAGCCATGTGATAGTTAACCTTCTGCCTCTGACTCACCACACTGAGCACGATGGTCTCAAATTGCCTCGGTTTACTTACACAGCCTCAAATCTGTCTGTCTTTGTGGAAGAGTAGTGCTCCTTTGTGTACGCTCACCACAATTATTGTATCCATTGGTCTGTTTATGGGTATTTTGGCATCTTCCACATGAAAAATGAAATTGGTAAGGTGGGCCTTATCCCAATGGGTCTGTTGTCCTTATGAGAAGAAGTGAGGTCACAGATATGCAGAGAGATGACCACATGACTATGAAGGGAGAAGATGGCATCCACAGGCCTCTGGAGGAAGCAGCCCTGCTCATCCCTGGACCTCAGCCTTGTAGGACCAATCCCATAACATCACATGTGATCCCCGGATCAGCCACATCAGCATTTGTGGGAGCTTGTTCAAATGCAGATCCTCTAGAGCTGCCAGGCCAGGAACTCTAGGGTCAGCCTCACCAGCCTATGGTAAACAAGCCCTCTGCGGCATGGCCCATGCTCAAGGTTGAGCACCAGAGTTCAGAATAAAGGTTTATGGAGAATGGGAACTCAAATTATGAAGGTGCAGTACGGAAGAGGAAAGGCAGGTTCCTCAGAGTTCTCATTTACTGGGAGAGATCTTTTGCCTCTAGGACCCAAGAGCAGCCTACAGTTAAGAGCCAGCAAAATTTCAGGGTCCTCATCCATCTAGCACATGGATGCGAATTCTGCCTGCAACTGAGGGAACTTGGAGGAGGATCCTAAGCTTCCAGTGAGGATGCAGCCTTGTGGGAGCTGGAACAGAGGGTCCATCTAACCTACACCGAGACCCCTGCCCTGCAGAAAAGAAGGAACTAAAGGGGTGCTGTTTATTACTACTAAAATAGTGGCAATTTATTACACAATTCTAGAAAACTAATAGGGATAAGGGAGGAGAGAGGATAAATATAGTCAGCTGCGGCCCAACAAGTAGGGCTGGCAGCTTGGGTATGGCTGCTGTGTGTCCAGGCCTGAGGCCGACCGTTGCTTCTGAGGAGGCCCCGCATAGAGCCGGAACTCATCAGGCTAGGCCTGCAGTGGAGGCTGGCATAAACACCTTTTTGCACAGAATTAATTGGCGACTTCAAGCATTCTAACTTTAGCAGCGCCACCTCAGCGTCTCGCTGCACTTGACATTCAGCGACTCAGGAACCCAGGAGTCAGCTTATGTACTTGCTAAAAGGACAGAACTTGTATTGTGTCTTGGACTAGAAGCTGCTGGGTTAAGTTAAAACAGCTACCAGTCTGGGGTGTAATTTTAATTGTCTTGGTGCTTGGGCTGTAGCTCTTCCTGTTCCTTGGGGAGGGCCTCGGCTGGAGCTTGGTGCCCATTCTGAAATGGCTGTCTTCAGTCTCAGAGGCTTGTCTGCTGCTGATTTCCCTATGAAATCTAAGACCCAGAGTCAGGGCTCTTTGTTTGAATCTGCAGATTTTGTGAGGGGAAATTTCTGGGAAATCCTGTAACCAAATGACTATGAGGTGAAGGGATGGATGAGCAGAGTACAGCCGTATCAGAGTTTCCTTTTCTATTAGAGGCCCATGTACATAGGCACGCCTTCCTCCACCCCCAGTCTCTCTTAGATCCTAATGAGGCTTCTCTTTAGGACTGTTCCCCCTTAAGGACAAAGCACCACGGCCTAAATGGCAGAAATTTACTGTCTTACTGTCCTAAAAGGTGGAAGTTTGAGTTCCAGGTGTGGACGGGTCTCTCTCCTGGGCTTGTAGATGCCATGTTTTCTCTATGTCTTTATATGTCATACTTTTATGTCTATCTGTGTCCTCATTTCCTCTTACAAAGATTCCAGTGTCTCCGGGTTCAGGTCCCCCCTACTGACCTCATTTTCTCTTAGTTCCCTCTTTAAAGTTGCTCTGTCCAAACACCAAGCAGTAGGGCACCAACGTAAGAATGTGGCAGGGGCGTACAACTCAGCCTACAGCAACATGTAGCTCAGCCAGAAACTATGCTTGCCATCAGGGTAATGGTGATTGAAAAACACCATCTGTACCCAGAAGTGATTATAAGTTTCATTAGGTCAGCAACAATGATGCAACCATATGGAGCACACAGAACAGACGACACCACTATGCCACCTTTGATGGGCTGAATTGTATATTCCCAAGTTCATATTCTGAGGACATATCCCCAGTACCATAGAATATGACCTTATTTGGAAAAATAATTACAGTTGTAATTAGTAAAGTTACGATGAAGTCATATTAGAGTAGGTTTGGCTACTAATCCAATATGATTGATATCCTTAGAAGCAAGGGAAATTTTGGAACACACACACACACACACACACACACACACACACACACACACACACACAAACACCTAAATGCACTCATGCATGGAGAACACTATGTGAAGACAAAAACAGAGTGCCTTCTAGCCAAAGAAAGGGACTGGAACAAATCCTTCGTTCACAACCCTTAGAAGGAGCAAACATAGCCAATACTTTGAACTCATACTTCTTGACTCTAAAAAAGACTATGAAAGACTAAATTTTTGTTGTTTAAGCTATCTGTGGTACTTCGTTATGGCGTCCTGAGAAATTAATACCTTTAGAAGGGGCAAGATCCCACCCAAATTTCTGATGAGCCCAATTTAGAAACTTATCAGAGAAGTGGTAATTTTACATTAGCCACAGCAATTAATGGTAGCTTCCTCAGTCTCCATGGGTTGATGTAGTACATAGTATATTTCTTGCACATAATAAAGACTGATGACATTTTGTTGGCTGCCTTAGGTTCTGTGGTGAAGCAGGGATACATGTCCCTTTGTGACTAGGATCTTCCAGAGTCTTCTATTAGATCTGTTTCATCTTGCTGGCTACAGACAGACGGAGACAGAGACAGAGGTTGAGAGAGAGGGATTGATAAAGTTGTTAATGCCTAGGATTGTTGCATCATGGTAAATAGAGATGAAGAAAATTCCCAAGGTAATACATTCTTGCCTTCACTGCCTCAGTCTAAAAACTGGATTTGACCATCACATGCCCTGAAGAAGTACATAGAACGAGTGGTACATGGGACCTGTTTGCTAATGCCTGGATATTCTCTCTTTCTATGGGTATGCAATTTATTGACCCTTCCCAGATCCTCTGTAGTTTGATAAGTCATACAAATAAACCTGTGCACATGGAGAAACTTCCAGGTCTCTCTGAAGTTCCAATCCCACTGGGACTTCCTAGTCCATTTGGTGGTGTGTGACCTTAGACAAGTCTATCTTACCCTCTTGTGGAGGCTTTCTTGCTCCATATTTCCAATGAGACGCTTGGGCTAGATGATTGCTGTGGTTTTTGTTGTTGTTGTTGTTGTTGTTGTTACTAGGAAAGAATACTTGACATCTACAAATTAAGGGAGAAAAGATTTATTCTAGCTCACAGTTTAATGAGGTCTTGGTCCATTCATGGATGGGTGGCAATGGCAGGAAGGGTCTGGCCCAGAATAGCTGCTTATGACACCACAAAAGGTAGAATCAGGGGCTTTCTGAAGAAGCTGGGGGCAAGAGTATATATATCCTTCCAGGCCATACACCTCAATAAGTCACAGCCTGTGATCCACCACATGCTTGTAATCTGCCCCTCCTGACCAGGCCCTACCTCCTAAAAGCACATGAAATGTGTAGATAGACGACAGTATCCAAATATATAAGGCTTTTAGAGGTCATTCTATAACCAAAGCACAACAATTTGGGGGGAAAAGAATGAGTTCTTGGTTTAATTAGAAGTATTAGTCATTTTCTTTTCACTGTGACAAAATATCTGACACCCACAACTTAAAAGGAGGAAAAGTTTAATGTGGCTCATGGTTTCAGTTCATGGGCAGGTGGCTCAAAGGAAGAAATTATGTAGTAGAAAGGCACGGCGGATGACAGCTCCTCAAGCCATGACAGCCGGGAAGCAGAGCGAGAAAGAGAAAGGAGGAACCGGGAGGCAAGAATACACCCTTTAAGACATGTGTCCCCAGTGAACCACCCCCATGCAGGCCCCTAACAGAATGTTCACATGCTGAATTTATCAATAGACAAATCCGCTGATGTGCATAGCTGCACCACGGTCCATTCACCTTCCAAACACTTTTGGGGAACATTTTAGATTTAAACCATAACGACAGAGGTGGGCATCGGATGGCATTAAGTTATTTGTGTGAAGCGAATTGCAAGGTGTTAAGGGTGAGAGCCCACCCCGCTTGCCACTCGCCATCTGTGCAGTGAGCTACACCTTCCTCTTGGTGTTGCGGTTCATCGTACAGACTAAAAGAGAAAAAGCAAGAAAAATATTTACTCTCTATAACTTTCCTACTCCAATGACTTATTTGTACTATCTTTTCATACATTCAAAGTATTGCATTTTCTCTATATAACCATATTCCCGGTTGGACTATTATTGATTTAAAATACAGGAGGGGCATTCACTTTCTACTTGAACAAAGAAGTCATGGCAAATCTCTGGCAGAGTTCCACTCTATCTCTCACTGTCTCTCTGTCTCTCTGGCTTTTTATCTATCTTTCCTTTGTGCTATTCTGTCTTTCTCTTCTCTGGGAATGCAGAAGTGTCAGTTCCAAACCGAACCTCTAATCTCAGTTGGGGTCACCACTATTTTGGACAAGGATACATCGCCTACTTGATTTTCATTCTGTAGAGATCAAAGTAAAACACACGAAAAGTAAAATCACCAATTGTATTCCATTGCTTTCTTTCTCTTTCTAATCTCTTACAAAGTTGCAGCATCCTGATGCTGTTGGGACTGATGCATAACTTTTTGAATCATCAAACATTACTGGAGAAAGGAAAATACAATGACGTTTTAATTTTAATTATCTCGTTATTACTCATTGTCTGTAGTGCTCAGAATGTCACTTTGGGTTCCCCTCTTTCCCAGTGGAAGCTTAGAGTGCTCCTTTGTAAGTTTAGGTCAGCTGGTCAAGGGGACTGCAGCAACAAGGACCATGAAACAAGTTGGTCTGAGTTTCCCATGGGTTCGCTGTTGCTGCTTACATCTTACACCATGTTTTATGTTTTAGATCTAAAACAGCCTGCCCAACCTGCGGCCTGTCATTTTTTGCTCTTGATATCTTTAATGTTACAGTGAAACATTTTAAAGAGGAAGTTTTGGTACCTATATACAATACATTAACTGTATTATATATGTTATGTGCTGACCCCGACACTTCTTCACTCAAAAAACAAGGCCAAAAAATAATGGACTGCAGGTTGGACACATCTGATTTAAAATGTTTCTCCAAAGTCTCTTCTGCTTGGAAAGCATCAAAATCCTGAGGGTACTATACTCATCAGCAAATTTATTCATCGATGAATTCAGTAGCTGAATGCGCTCTTAAGAGGCGGGGCTTGGTTGAAGACCTAGAAGGTTGTGTTCTTGTCCCTGACTCCTTGCTTCTTTCTCGGTTTCCTGGCTTTCATGAGGCCAGTCGTGTTTCCCTGCCATGTTCTTCCACCATGACCATTCTGTCTTGGAGCCAGCTGACTGGGTTGAATCCTCCAGAAACTGCCAAGTAACTTTTCCTCTGCTAAGTTGGTAGTGTGGGAAACGTTGCCACAACAAGGAAGTGACTAATAACCGTGCGTGAGGAAATGGCTCCTGTGTGTGTCAGTGCTGAAGAGCTCCACGTGCATTAGAGAGCAAATCAGCTGATTTCCATTCCCCCCCCCCCCGCCTTGGTTTTATGGAGTGTTAATAATATATAACGGTTTCTCAGATCCATCATGTGACACACACAACAACTTGAGTCCTCCAGGAGACAGACAGCGGGGCGAAATTAGGAATCCACAAATTCATTTTGTGGAGAAGCGTCTGTGAAAAGAAAAGAGAGGAGGTGGAACTAGGTTGCAAAGACTACTTTTGAGGAACCCTGCTGAGATATCCTCCTAAGTCTTGCTGGACAGAAACAAGTAAGGCCTCAAACTACTGTTTTGCTCAGCCATTTTTGGGGCCATCCTGTGGAGGGCATGAGTGGCTGCAGCGCTGAGGTGGTCTCCACTGGGGAATGTCAATCTCTAGCTGGGGTGTAGGTCCTTTCTTAAAGATGGTTCTGATGGCACATCTTCATTTCTGCCAAAATAGCATTTAATATCACTTTTAAAAGATCACAGGTACTTCAGGTAATTTTTCATTTGGGCTTTTAAGCATATGTCTGTAGAAGTATCATCAGTGTTAGGCCTTTAGTTTAGCCCTAGGGAAAGAAGAAGTTAGTGGTATGTGTCCCGAGTGGAGAACAGGCTTGGCTTTCCTCACGGACCTCTTTCTGCCTGCCAACCCCGCAGCCAGGACTATAGAAGTCAACGTCAGACCAGTATATTCATCAAGAGTGGACCCCAAGAATGAGGGTTAGTGTAGCATCGTGGCATCTGTGAGCTTCCTTCAGAAAATGGCCCCTGGCACTTTCATCTCCAGGGACCGTGTCAGAAAACTGTGGGGGTGAGAGCTAGTGGTGGTGCGTCAGTGTTTATATGGGCCTCCAATTGAGACTTAATTTCTAGCTGAAAGAAAATTGTGAGTCATGTTGTTCAAGCCTCAATAAGCAATTTGCTAGTAAGCCTATTCTTGTTAAATTGGAGTATTCATATATTTATATAAGAGTTAGGATCTTGATTTTTTTTGAAAAGCTACTGAATTTCCTTCCCCTGAATCAGTCCAGTAAGGTGATATTTCCAGATCCTTGTCCAAACATCACAAATACTCCAGTCCCCTAGGATAGAGATTTTGTTATTGAATACGATTATTTAACTATATCCCCGATTCTCACTTGGTGTATTTAGATGAGAAAGAAGCTCTTGTGGAAATGTATTCAAATTATATACTCCCTCTTCCTGCTCTCTATGTTCCCTTTCCATCACCTGAAAATGGAAAGAACTACTCTGTGTTACTCTGACCTCTCTCTTCTTACCCATAATTCCAGGATCGGAGGGACTTTACATTCGGTTTGAAGCTCTCTCAGTAGACAAGTAGACACATTTGCATGGACTTGAACTTGATTTCAGGAATAGTGGCTGCAGGCACAGAAGTCAGCATTTGGGGTCATCTGACAGCCACCACAAGTTCACTGTAACCTCAAGAAGTGTATTAAATTGTACCTGCAAGTCATTCTAGGGTTGAGATTTCCTGCTCCCTGGGGGCTACTGTCCCTTCAGAGGTGTAGCAAGGCTGACCACATTGGTCTAAGAGTAAATTTTTGTAGCTCACCCTGTGCTGTAGTCAGGGCAACAGCTAAAGGAACTTTTTAAAAACTTCAGCCGGTAGCTAGGGCCTGACACCTGCTAAGGAAACCGCCTGATGCTAACAGTTTGCTTTGTTGGAATATAAACCTTGCCCACCCCTGAACTTCCTGTCAGTGTAGCTGGGCCATTGCTCAGGGTACCAGTACCTACCTGAACTTAGAATCTTGTCATCCTGCTTCTCTAAACTATAACTGCACCTTTGCCTTGGAGAGCAAATTGTCCCCAATACCTATAGCAGGCCAGTCTTTTCTGTGCTTGTCTTGTTTCAACCAGTCAGTCGATTTTCAGGTCTTGGTCCCACGTAGTCCGTATTTTCCTGTAGTGAATCAGGCTCCACCCAGCCAGCCCCGCGTTTAGTTAGAATAGCAGCAGCCGTAACCGTGGAAGGGAAGACAGAGTGAAGTGATGGCCCGGTTCCGCCTTCATCTCTTTGGTTCATTTCCAACTGGGCTGTATTTGTCTGTTCACACGCTATCATTCACATTGGCTAGCGACGTCCGGGAGGGGGCTGCTCTGTCCACGAGACCTCGGCAGGGAGCGTGGGTGGAGCTGAGAGTAAGAGATGTGTAACTGGGCACACGCCTTTTCAGTGATGAGAGCCCTCAGCCCCTCCCAGTGGTTCTATCACTGATTCCACAGGGTCGTGAAGCCGTGAAGAACTGTAAAGATCCTCTGAAGACCGATAAGAAGCACACAGGGATTTGCATCTGGGAAACACATCCTCCAGTTTCCTCTTTTGTTGGATGCGAACACTTTTCTAGGGTTTGAGAGAAACTATGCCGAGGAGGAGAAATGACGACTGGGGAAAAGCTGTTTCAGTTTGAAAATGACAAAGTAGTCATTTTTAGAAAGTGAGTTTGAAGTCTGTTATCGACAAATTAGCCAAATGGAAGCACCTTTTGTGGGCACGTGGAAAGTGAGATGACCATCAACAGAAAAGACACAGATCACTTTAGCAATCTCATGTTCATCTTTTTTTTTTTTAAGTGTTTGATTGGGAGTCTTACTATTTTTGTACTATAGGGACATGTTGAACCTAGTGTATCTGGATTTCAGACAGGCCCCTGACTAAGTCCTTTAGATCTCCATGGGCAAGATAATCATCTCAGAATGCTTCAGGTTCTTTGTATCAATCCAAGGAGTTCTTACTGACATATTTCTTTCTCTTGTGGCACATGGTACAGGGTAGTCTACTAATCATATCTCTCTCTTTAGTTTGCCTCAGGATCAGTGACCACCTGGGGTCTGGTTGCCTATGAAAATCAGCTTGAGGAAGTGGGAGAAAGATAAGGAAAACTCAGATGCTGTTTTATAAATAGATCGCAAAAGATCCTGAAAAGATACCACATGATAACATTGGGCTATGAAGAACATGAAACTAAGTGTCTGCATAACTGCCCGTCGACAGATGCTTTAAGATGATTCAGTTCTGCCTCAATTCACAATAAAATAGAAACAGAACATGTGAAATTGGTGGAGCATCTCATTGGGTAAAATAAGCCCCCGGAGAGCAAGTTAGCAACGTGACCTACATTACAAGATTTTCGTTGCCAGGACTATGTCATCCCTTTATCTTGTGACATGCTAGGTGTGAAAGAAAAGATGAGGCCCTCACTGTGTGTGTATGTGTATGCATGCACATGCAGTCATGTATGAGCATGTCTGTATTTGTATTTATGTATTTAATCTTCTGTGTGCACCCTGGCCTCCACTGTATGTAATCAAAGGATTATTTTCAATAAATGTTCCTGTGTAACATGATACAAAGTAAGTAGAAATCAGATCCTTCTCATTTTTACCTCCTGAAGAGGTACCTCGTGCATATTTGTCTATAAAAATAATTTTGAGTTAGAAATTGCATAAAGGATAAAGAAAATCAGAGGCCGCTAGAAGACTGTACAGCGCAAGTGCATTCTGAGCGACAGCACAGGGTTATGAAGAATGTGAAGAGACAAGTGACAAGAAGAAGTGAGCTGCCATTTCTATTCTGATTTCGGTGGCTCTTACTTAAGTCTCCCAATGCTATTATCTTAGACATGTCAGCTGCCATCTTATCTGATCTTACCACACTACCATGAGGGAAAAATTAAGGATCAATTAAGAGGTGTCCACTTTATGTTGTAGGTGAGCAAATAACACACCAAGAGGTGGCATAGCTTTTGCTTGAAGTCAGGCGTACTTTAGTGACAGAACCGAGGTACTCCCAGATTCTAGGTCCTTGCTCAGTGTCCTCTGTTAACAGCCACACCGACATCCCCGTTGGGGGACTTTTCTCCTGTTCCCTGTCTGTGCTATTTCTATTGTTTTCCATTTCCTTCCCTTCTGTCTTCTCCATTATCCTTCTGCCTTCCTCACATCTTTTTCTCTCCTGACTTGGATAACATCCAAAGCAGAAAATAGATGTGTGAGCTGGTGCAGGAGATGGCTTACATTTTCCAAATTTAACCCAAGGTAGAGATCAAAGCTGAGGGATTCATGTGCATGCACCTGTGTGCACAAGCGTGGGTTGGAGAAGCAAGAGGCGAGGTACAGGTTGCACTTGACAACAAGAAGTCAGAGGGACAGGCCAGGAGCACTGCTTCAATCTTGACCGTGTTTTTTCCCAAGATGAAATTTTATGAAGAATATTAGTACTATAATATCTTGTTTGGTCTTCAAAGCATTTGGATGTCTGCTATCAGTAACATAAAATCATCGCACTAATCACTGTTCAATAGGAAAAACCTTAAATTGTCTGATCAAAAGTGGTTTCCTTTTACCCATAATTATTAGTTTGTTAGTCTATGTATTATACACATAACAATTCCATTCATCTTGGGGAATCGATACACATACTGTACATATTGCGTCTCGATCATTTTCCATCCCCATTTCCTTTCCCATCCTCTTGTCTGTCCCCAATCCCAGGTCCCCTCCCGTGTCTGCTGTCTGCCTCCCTGTTTCTTACCGTCTCTCTTTTCTTGTGTTCTTCATTTACATTTTGGGCTCTTCAAAGCTAATTCTTTCCTTTGCAAAATAATTATGGAAACAACACATGTGAGTTGGAGAGTGATTGTATCGCAAAGGAATAATCGTGACTAGCCTGGCACTGCGTCTCTGAGTTGGCGATTCGTTTGCAATCTCTGCGTACCCTGTGCCATGTAAGGCTAACACTCCAGAAATTGTTCACTCTGTCCCTGTTTTCTCTGCAGTTTGAATAAGCTGCCTAAAGGTAGGAGGTGCTTTGGTTATAATATCATGTCATGAGCAGTGTGGCATGATAAACAGAATTAAAGGGAATTATCACGATTTTCCACTAATTTAAATTTTTTCCATAGAGAGCAAACACTTTACCAAATCAACTATGCATAAATAGTAACTAGTATTAGCATAAATATTAAATATAAATAGGATATAATTTAGAGTAAAATGTAGAGAACTATGAACACCTGGGTACAATTAGACATCTTAGTAATCTTTGTTACAAATTTTAATCCTTTTCCTTGTTTTGCTTTGAGCTTTAATGAGGAAAATATTTAACTCTCTCTCTTACCTATCTGCAGCATGTGAAAAGGCTCTGGCTTGTATCTCCTGTTCCAGAGGTTGGAGTGAAAGTTACAGTGTTCTTCTGTGGTAGCCACATGTAATTAACCGCAAAATTAAGATCCTTCTCCTCATTCTGTGAAAATATCATGGTTTATTAATAATCCTTCCAAGTTTTTTTCTTTACAGAGAATTTTTTAAAGTCACTTGGCAAAAGTGATAATTGGATACGCTGTTGCCATGAGGAAGTCCTCCACAGTTCGGGCCTCAGATTCTGCGCTCTGTCACTACACTTTCATCCTGTATGAACGCTCCTGGTGCCTTGGAGTTCAGTGCTGCCTCTGTGCATGACTGCTGTGATAGTAACTCTATTCCAATCCCGTTTCTACTTGTGTATGTCAATGGCTGACATCTTGATTACTTTGACACCGTCTCAGTTTCCCCCCATCTTTTATACATCAGCAAATGACATCACCACCAGCCTAGATGCTTAAACAGCAAACTCAGGCACCTTCTCTGCTGAACTCTGCATCCCTGTCACCTCCCATTCCCCACCGCTGACACAGTGGTGTGTCTTTATCGACACTTCCTCTGAATAAACCTTCAGTTCACCTAATTTGCTCCATGTTTAGTGCTGTTGCCCTGGTTCCAGGCTACCATATGGTGTCATGTGGACTATGACAACACGTTAGGGTTTAAATTTCCTACCTCTTTCCTTGATTACTTAAACTCTTTTTTTAAAAAAATAATTTTATTGTAAAAATTTCACATGAAATAAAATTTAACTTTTTTTGTAAATGTATGAATTACAAATTCTGTAACACACATCCAAATCCTGGAAGCAACCTACCTGCCCATCCATGCAGGAATGGTTAAAGAAAATGTGGTAACTATACACAATGGGATATTATGCAGCCATCAAGAAAGACAGACATGAAGCTTTTGAACGAAAATGGGGCCACCTAGAGTCAATAATGATTCCTTAAATTCTATCCTCTGTAGCAGGCCAGAACTATCCTTAAGAAGCTACAATGCACATTTGGAAAATCTTTAAAGCAGAGATAGCCAACATGTGACCTGCTGTTTTGTCCTCCTCCTTTTTGCTTTTTTTTTTTTTTTTTTTTGGTATGAGTAGAGAGGAACAGTCTTAAGCCAAACATCAAATATGTACTATGGTGACTGTACATATATAGCTACTAAAAGTTCCCCCAGTTTTTATTAGTGTATATTTGTGATACACAATGGTTACGTTAAACTTGAGAATTTTGTGTCCATTTGTATCTCATCAACTTCACACTCTCTTCCCCTCCCTTTCTTGTAGGAAAAAAAAAACTAGGTCCCACCTCTTGGTGCCAGCATCTACATATTCTATTATTTCATTTGGGCCTAGGAGAGGAGGGGACAGCACTTTCTCTAGGCCAGAGGAAATTTAGAGAAGCTACTTGTCTCTAAAGAAAAAAAAAACTTTTAATTTTTAAAGTTCCATTTTGTGGTACTAGTTACATTGTGTGTGTGTGTGTGTGTGTGTGTGAGAGAGAGAGAGAGAGAGAGAGAGAGAGAGAGAGAGAGAATTGAATAAAATTTGTCAGGTGTGACATAAAAGCAGAAACAAATTATATTATAAATGAGAAATAAGGTATAACCACAGATTCAGAAGAAACTTTATTAAAATTGTACTTAACTTTGGCTACTAATTTTTAAATTATTTTTCAAGATGAGATAGAAAGACTGAATAATTGTGAATTCTTCATGTAGTTTCAGTATATTTACTATATAGAAATACCTAGTAATCATAGAAAATGGAAAATACAGCTGGAAAGAATAAGAATAATATCTCTGATTGAAAACACAGAACATAGTAGGCCTAAGTAATTTCATCAAGTCTTCAAGGAATAGAACATCCCTACGTTGTATAAACAGTTTTAGAGAGCAAAGAAATAAAGACTGCCATCTCACTCATTTTATAGAGCTGGAAGAATGATGATTGTAAAAACAATCAAGGACAGCACACAAAAAGGAAGCATGGGCTCATTTCATGTTCCATACCAGTAAAAATGAACTGAATGCATTCTATTGTGCCACACATAGTTCAGAGTCTTTAAAGTGGTCTCACAAAATGATGGAGAAATTCCACTCCCAGTAATGATAGAATCAATTATTTCTTATCAATTCTCCTGCTGAAAACAGAGAAGTTGGACCAAAATATTTCAAAACATTTTTTGAAGTACTCAGGGGACTAACAAGGCATGGATGATTTGGGGGGCCCAGGTCCCAAAAAATGGAAACACAGGATGGAGAATCTAGAATTTGGGATTATTTAGCCCTGTAAGAAATAGTGACTCTGAAAAGTAGTGGGATGAGAGGGTCAATACTGAGCTGAGTGTGGATGTACACATGGAAATCAGTTCATTAAGAGTTTAATGGATTTAGAATACTGAAAAAGAAAGCAAGCAGGAAGAGAATTCTGAAGGAAACTCTTCCAGACCGAAGTGCTCTGATGGAAAATACAGAATGAAAGTAAGAGGCGGCAGCGGAGTGTGGGAGTCTAACCTATGTGAGATTGGAATGCTGGAAAGAGAGGAGCCAGGTTAAGGAGCTAACAACTGACGATTTTCTAAAACCCGTAAAGACAGTGAGCCAAAGATTCAGAAAGTCCTGAAGCAAGAATTCTCCTATACGCTTCATGGTCAGACGTCGGGAAAGAAAAGACGAAGTGAAATCCCAAGACACATGGAAAAGGAGCTACAAGAAGGCGAAGAGGGGAAGGAGGAGTTTTATTAAGATGAAACGTGTACGTACCAACTTCCCAAATGGGATGGGATTATTACATATCACGAACATTTAACACTAAGATAATAATTATGAGGGTAAAAGAAAAATGTAGGCAGGAGTAAAAACTAATCTTTTCAAAGGAGAAACTAGGAGATTAAAATTGATGTGTTGAAGAAATAACAGAAGTCAGAAGCATAAAAATGACATTTCACAAAGAAAATGAGTGCCAATATGAAATTCTTTATTCATTAAACTAGCCTTTGAAAATTAAGGCAGACACAGACATTTTCAAATAAAAACTAATTGAGAGGCTTCATCACTAGGAGACCTGCACTAAAGCAAATACTTAGAGGATGTACTTCAGGCAGCTGGAAAATTTTCCCAAGTAGATACACAAAAGAATAAAAAGCAATTATGACAAAGGCAAAAGCAAAAATGGCAAAGGCAATTATGAGGTTACAGAAAAATCTAAATGAATATTGTGCTTCAGCAAAATATCAATAATTCATGGGACACATATTAATGTATATCATAGAGACATAAAAACATAATTATATCAAGCACACCTGACAACAGATGTCACAAGCAGTAGGAAAGAGTAGATGAAATCGAGTTGTTTTAATGTCTCTGGATGATCCCTTATTTATTAATTCATATTACTTTCTGAAAGTTCAGTCATGCATGTTAGAATCTCTAAACTACTAAATGAGTAAGGAGACAAAGTATTGGTAAGTGCACAGCACATGAAAACATGGCCAACACATTTGATAGCATGATGCAATACTACATTCAACAGAAGCAGGAAAGGCTTTTTCAATTGGACATATAATATTTACCAAAATCAGTGGTAAGTTAGGCCGTATAACACGGTTATTTTTTCAAATTTCAGTGAAATCATGCACAGTAATTGTCTGAGCATAGACTTAAGCTAGAAATTAATAAAAATGATCACTAGAATATGTCTGTGACAAATTTCTAAGTGATCGATGGGCCACAAGAAGTGTAGCACCAGAAAGCTGGGTATGGTTATACAGGCATATAATTCCAGCATTTGCAATTCTGACTTTGAGGCCAGCGTGGAAGACATAGTGAGACCATGTCTGAAAAAAAATCATACTGCAAATATGAAATGCTTGGAACTTAGGGAAAGAAAGTGAAGCATGAAGCATGATGCAAAAAAGAGGCAAACTGAAATTATGTACATTTCTAATTATAAAAATCCAAGAAAGTGAACCTGGAAACAATTAGAGCTTATAAGCGTTTGAAGAGATGGCTAGGTACCACCTGAAAATCAATAGCTTTTCACATACGAACAAAAGCTAATTAGAAAATGTCATGATAAAATATTCTATATCACACTAGCAAGAAATACTATGAATAGCTAAGAAGAAACCTAACAAGAAATGTACCAGGCCAAACGAAGAAATGTTATACTTTACTGTTGGATAGAAAGGCGCAAACCAATGGAGAAACATATGCAGAACGTGGGTGATGTCCCACCTAGGATTAGGAATCCTGATTCTGGTTCTGGGAATCTGCAGTTCAGTCTGCTGGACTTCCAACCCTGGCTTTGTCAATTCCTACCGGTGTGAACTTTGTAAGCCACTTAACCTGTTTTTGCTTCAGTTTCATTTCACTGTAGAGTCTCCATCTCACCTAACCAGAACTCAGTGGGAAGTAAACGGGCTGCCGTGGCCTGTCAGGAAGCACAGGGCTAGCAGAGATTCATCTAGTGGCTTCCCGTCACTGGCATGACCTCCTCCTGTCACAGGAGCAGTGGCACTGAATTCTCCAAAGAGCACAAATTCTCCTGTGAATTGTGCATGCACGTGAGGGATTTAGGCTGCACGTTTCTTATGAGAATCTAAAGTCTGGTGGCCCATCCGAGGGAATGGAGGCCATGAGGCCAGCACCATCTCTATCCTCCCATCCTGTCTATGGAAAAATCATGTTTGTGAGACCGGTCCTTGGTGCCCCAAAGGCTGACAACCACAGCTTTATACCTACTTCCCCTTTTGCTAGCTTTTCTGTAACATGTATCTACCTTCTGTCACAAGATACCATTTACTTACATATTACTTGCCTACCTTTGCCGAAATAAACTTCTTAAGGGCAAAAACTGGCATTTCACCTTTTTGTTTAGTAAATTCCTATATTTTTGACAAATGTACTCTGTATGCTTGGAAAGTTATTGGCCACATGGCAGGACATGTAGAATCATATCTGGCACAGAGTAAACACTACTGTTAGAGTAAAGATGTCAGGGAAGCTGGACCTAAGATTCATTTGGAAGTGGAAGAGAAGGCTGGGGTAGATTTCACCCCTGGCAATTGGCCTATGTCTCCACTGGTGATTAGAAAGTGGACAGTTGGAGCCAGTATTTAGCGAGTGCATTAAAGTGGAAACAGGGTGGTCATGGACTGTTAGGTGACAGGATTGATAAGGGACAGGGTGTGGTTCAGACTGACTGGGGACTGGCATGGGTTAAGGGAGGCTGTCAGAGGCATAGGCTGCTAGCAGGTGGGTTTTCAATGCACAATGTCTTACAGTCCCTGTCTCAAAGACATCGAGAAGGGCATTACTCAGTCGCACACGAATTGGGAACAACACAGATAAAACAAATAGGTCAATGAAGATGAAAAGTTATGTAGAATGCTGTGGCAGCTGCAAATGTCAGCTACTGTGTGCCTGTCCAGAGTTGCCAATGTATCTCCTTCTGCTCCAGATATTAATTGCCAAGCTTTGCTGTACACTGAAATCACTTGCAGTCATCATTAAGAACGACTAAATTCTCCTCTGAGAGATTTTGATTTGATTGACATGGGTGTCCTGTGGGCACGGAGATTACAAAACTCTCCTCATGCAATTGGAATGTTTAGTCTAGTTTGAGACTTACTGGGTGTGACTGTTGAAGAGATGATGTCAACTTGAGGGAATCAGGAACCACACCTGGGTTAGGGTTTGGAAACCACGCCTAGATTGGGAATTGAGAACCAGTCTGCATTAGAGTGTGAGTGACTTGTGGGTCGGCCAGTGAGGGAAGAGCACCCACCCGGATGTGGGAGGGACAAGCAATATAAAAGGAAGGAAGAAGGAAGATGGTTACAGCTTCTTCCTCTGGGAAATTGCCTTTGCAATTGTCTCCAGATGCTGATTTGCTACACGCCACAGATCTTCATCACAGATTTATTCCAGTCTTGACTTGCTCCTGTCTGCTGTCGCTGCTCTTGAGTCACTGATCTTCCGGCTCCAGTCGTGGCCATTGTTCTTTGAACAACTGAGATCTGCAGCCCGCTCTGTCCTCGCCGGCTGTCCTGCAGTCCCAGACGGGAGATCTACTTCACGGCCGGGCAGCCTCTTGGACTATCCCTGTCTTCAGATTTGTAAGCCTTCCTAATAGATTCTTTTTGTTATAAAATCCGTAAATTCTGTCTTTTGAAAGAACCCAAACTAATACACTGGATCAGGCATTGAAGGCCAAATGGTAAGAAAAATGAATACCGTTCGACGCTATCATATTATGATCACATTCCAGGGGTGATCAAGATACATGGTGTGTGTCTAAATAAAAAAAATACTGCAGCAAAAAAGGGCCTTCACCTTGAGCTACAACCCCAGTCCATCTTTAAATTTTCAAGTTTAAGACAGGGTCTTTCTAAGTCACTCAGTTGCCTAAGCTGAGCCCAAATCTATGATCTTCCTCAGAGTGCTGGGATTAGAGGCTTGTTCCACGGGATCCCACCGTTGCCACTTTCTGAAGCAGTTCTGGAAGTCCTCTTTTGTGAGTGTCTTTATGAATTGTGATTAAAAAACCTGAGTGCTGCTGCTGAGTGCCATCCAGACCTGGTACCATATGACTTTTGACTCTACCTCCAAGTCAAAATGACTATGAAAGGTCAACGCTTTAAATTGATCCAGGACATTGAGGCAGCCATGACAGCATGACTAAGTAGCCTCAGAAAGTAGAAAGAATGACAGGATAAGTGTGTGTGAAGGGAGGGGGAGTTATATTGATGGAGACTGTGGCAATGTATCTTTTACTGTAATATATTTTTAATAATTTGAACAGTCACTTTACTTTTGGTCATACCTGGTACAACACTGCCACATATAGTACTGCATATTGCCATTATCAATACAGATTCCCATTAGTGCACCCACAGGCAGGCGGGAAGGCAGGACGCAGGAGTTGCTCCTCCTGCGTGCCTCAGAACCCAGAGCTTTCACACCGCCAGAAAGTCCCCTCCTTCCTTGGCAGTGTCTGACTCTGAGGTGATGTGTTCCACCTTCACACCGTCACAAGATGTTTTAGCACACATCTGAGGACTTCTGGGTTGAGAAGCCAACAGAAGCAATTGCAAAGATGGATTTCCTGGGATTTAAAAAGTACCTAGAGTACTTGTAATTAAGTCTCCTCACCGTCCTCCCTCCTCCCCAATCCCCACCCCAACTAGTGAGGCAGTTGGCCTCCTTTCGGTTCTGTGTGGGAGTTCAGAAGAGGTAAGGGGCCAGGCTGGGCCTCCGCAGAGGCTGGTGGGGAAGCAGGCCACGTGGACAGTGCGGCAGGGCTCTGGAGCAGAGCCCACCCAGCCAGGGACCCTCTTACCTTCCTGCTTCATGGAACTAGCACCGAGATTGGCTTCCTGCTTTTCCCAGCAAAGAAGCTGGAGAGCTGGCAGAGAAGCAACAGCCATCTGTGTAAATTAACTCATTACCAAGTAAAATGTGCAACATGCGGTGTAAATTTCCCGGGGTTAGAAGCTGTCCTGGAGAAAGACAGTCAGGCTGTGAATTTGCTTGATGGTGGCTGGGTAGCGGAGAGTCCCAGAGGGGCTCCGTTTGCACCTGGCAGGGGAGGACAGCAGCTAGTGGCCCCTCTGGGTGCCTCTTAGTGTTTAGCTGAAGTCGCCACAACTGTCAATAGCGACCGACAATTTAAGAGCTGCAAGTGCCTTGTCAGCTGATGGAATTTATTTATAAGACACTTTCTCAAACATGAGTAGAGGCGGCTTATCAAAGAGACACGACAGGGTGCAGAAACTATTTTGGCTAGTTTGACAAATGTTGAAATAAGTATCATTTGTTATTTCTGGACGTCCTCTTCATTTTCTCAAGAGAAGGACCATGCTGGAGCTCCCGCAGACCGGGAGAGCGCCCGCCCGACAGGGACCCTGTGGAGTGAGCCAGCAGGGTGGGCGGGAGCCCTTGCACACAGGCTGCTTTCCCGGCAGCATTTCCCCTGAAGCCCAAGGCGAGCAAAGGACCAAGGGCAATTGCGGACCTGCACCTGGAGGCTGTTATCTCCGCAGGGAGGGCCAGGGTTGCCTTGAAAGAGGTCCATCTAGAAAGGTTTGCGCTGGAAGATTAATAGGAGGACTGCAACAGAAGCTGTACTAAGGACATTTTCGTCAAAAGATGGCTAATTCAGAACAAGGAAACAAAAGGAAAACGGTTGGAAAATGATATAAATGATGTTCAAGGAGGAAATTTGATTTTTAAAAATATTACAGTTCAAATAAATAATAAAGTGTAAAGGTTAATGTTTACCTGGTTCTATGTATGTATGTATCACGCAGTTTTATAAATATCTTCCCATTTTTAAATTTACATATCACACCCCTTTCCCTTTCCTCCTCCTCTCCCTCCCCACATCCCCTTCCCACTCCACAAAGTCCATCTTCTTACTTTCTTCCATCTCCTACTTTTTATGGTTTGGTTTTCTCATATTAGAGAGGCCAGTTTTATAAACATTTTGTGTATATTAGCTAATCCTCATGATCAGCTTTTGAGGCAGGTACTGGTATTGGCATCCCTATTTCATAGTCGAAACTAAGTGAAAAAGGAATTAAATTACTTGCGCTCAAATACTTGTAGGTGGTGGAGCCAAAATTTGAGTCTAGGAGTTCTGGTCTCAGACTCCACTCCTTACCCCTTGTAATTATTTTTATTGGTGTATGTTCGTGATACGTAATCATTGCATTCAACTTGGAGAACTTGTGTGCATACATACTGCATCTTAATCATTTTTTCCTAGATTCCATCCTTTTAAGCAACGATTCTCAACAATGTGGTCCCTGGGCCAGCAGCATCAGCATGTCCTGAGAACTTCGAAGCCCAATCCCAGACCTGCTGAGACATGCACACTGGGGTTGGAACCAGAAATCTGGTCTGATTGATCTCTTTCTTGCTCTGAGAACCTGCTGGCTGAGTGTCTTAGTCAGTTTCCCACTGCTATGACAAAGCACCTGACACCACAAGGCAGGGGAGGTTTATTTTAGATTAAGGTTTCAGTCTAAGCCTTGTGCTTGGCTGCCTCCAAGGCAGAAAAGGCATGATGGAGAAAAGCTGCTCATCCCATGACAGTCAGGAAGCAAAGAGAGGAGGGAGGAGCTGGTGACAAGAACACATCCTTTCAGGTCATGCCCTATCCTGTGTCCAACCGGCAACAAGGCCCCACCTCCGAACAGCACACTAACCTACTGAACTCATCAGTGGACTGCTGATTTTAGCATTTTCATGATCTAATCACTTTCCAAAACATGGTACTTGGGTGGGGGCATTTTAGATTTAAATCATAACATCAAATGAAGCTATATTAATTTTATTGCTACTGTAATAATACAACCTACTATCATATAGATTTCAATGTCAGAAATCTGCTATGAGTCTCACCCGGCTCACGTCACATTGTAGGCACAGCAGTGTTGCTTTCTGGAGGCTCTAGGGAGAATTTGATTGCAAGCCCATTTAGATGTTGGCAGAATCTAGTGCTTTGTCTCATTGGACCAGAGTCCTCCTTTTATTTCTGACTGTCTTCCGGGGTCTGCTTTCAACTCTCGGAGGCCTATTTGTGATCCTGCTACCCAACCTCCTGTCTTTCAAACATCCCACCTGTCTACCTGAGGCGTCATGTAACCATATTACTTCCTCCCTGCCTCTGGCTACCACCAGTCTGCTTTCCTTCTGTGAGTGTGATTGTTTTGAATTTCACATGAGTGAGATCATGTGAAAGTTGTCTTTCTGTGCCTGACATATTTCATACAGCATAACATCTTCCAGTTCCATCCATATTGTCCCATGAGAGAGTATGACTTTCTTTTTAGTGCTGAATAAATAGTTCTTGAGCCCAAAGTAGTGCTTTGGGTAATTAAGTAGAGCAGAATTTCCTTTCAGGAGAACACTCTACATCAAAAATAAAAAAAAATGGGCTGAAAACATAACTCAGGTTTAAAGGCCTTGGGCTCAATCCCCAGTACCACCAAAGGGGTGTGGGGGTGGAAATGTGGCTCAGTGTGAAGGCCTTGAACCACGCATAAAGATATATGTATGCAACCTACAGCTGGAATACAAAACAAATACGGTACCCTTTCTGTAAAGTTGGTAAGAAAGTACAGAGGGCGCACCAAAAACTCCAGCTGCTGGGGTCAAAGGAATTTTCATAGAGAAGGCAGCCATTGAAGTGAAACTTGGTGATGTTGGGATTCTGGACATTTGAAGATGGAAAACCAGACAGATAGAATGATGAGTGCAAACACAGATACTAAAACGTATGGGATATTAGAGGGAGTATTAGATGATTTTTTTTTCTGGAATGTGGGTTTTATTGAAAGTTCAACATGAGGGGCTGGAGTACTAGCACAGCCGTTAGGGCATATGCCCAGCAAGCTTAAGGTCCTGGGTCCAATTTCCCAAATAAGCTGGGTGTAGTGGCACACACCTAAAATCCCAGAACTTGGGAAGCTGAGGTAGGAGGATTGTGGTTAAGGTCAAGGCCAGGCCCAGCCTGGGCTACATAGTGAGTTCAGGATCAGCTTCAACTACACAGAAAGACCCTGTCAAAAGAACAAAGAAAGTAAGAAAGAAAAAAAGAAAGAAAATTAAGTCCAACATGTCTGGTTAAGATCATGGAATGGACAGTGCTCCCCTTTGAAACCTGAGCCTCACACAGTCGGATTCTGTCTCTCTCTTCCTTTGTCTTTTCTTCTTCAACATATTGGCTTCACAGGTATCAAGATAACTACTAAGACAAGCCAGTAAACAAATAGCCAGAGGACTGGAGGAATAGCACATTATTTAAAGTGTTTGCCTGGTAAGTGCAAGGCCCTGAGTTTGATTTCCCAGCACCACATGAGCTGGAATGGTGGCACAAGCCTGTAATCCCAGCACCTGGGAGGCTGAGCCAGGAAGACTACTGTTAGTTTAAGGCCAGACTGGGCTACGCAGTGAATTCAGGACCGGCCTGGACTGCAGAGTGAGACCCTGTCTCGAGAAAAAGAAAAAAGAAAAGAAAAGAAAAAAAAAATAGTCAAATGGCCACATGAAAAGATTTTTAACCTCTTTGGCCACTAAGGAAATACAAATTAAGACTGCAATGAAGTATTATTATACTTATTGGAATGGCTAAAACAATAGCGACAATGTCAAATGCTGGTGAGGATGCAGAGAAACATATCACTCCTACGTTGTTAGGTGGGTTGTAAAATGGCACATTTACTTTAGAAAACATTTTGGCTGTTTCTTACAAAAATAACGATGCAACTACAACACGACTCAGCAGTAGCAACTCCGGGCACTTATCCCAGATCAATGATAACTTATGTTCTTCCAAAAATATGTATAAGAATATTTATAACTGCAAATTGGGGGATAACCCCCATATGTCTTTAGTGTGTGATTAAGCAATCTGTAGCATATTTATATCATAATTTTAAAAAATACACTTGATACATGCAACTTAGATGGATCTCAATGGCTTCATACTGAGTAAAAAAGCCCATTGGAAATGGTTATATAATGGATGATTCAGTGTATATAACAACATCTTTGAAAGGAGAAATGGAGACCAGATTGGTGATTACCAATAACGATGATAAGTTTCATCCCTATTTTTAGCCTTTGCAGGCATATTAGAGTTCTCTAGGGTGTGATGAAAAGGTTAACAAAAATATGTGGAAAATGGGTAAGGTTATAAAAGGACAACACGAGGAACACTGTGAAAATGGAGACGTTCAAGTTCAGTATCTTGACTATCATGGTGGTGGTAACATTACACACACACACACACCTTCCCAGCTGCTCCAAATAAGCAAAGGTAAAACTGGCAAAATCTAAACCAAATGGGGGTATTGCACCAGTGTCAGTATCTTATTTGTGATATTGTGCTATAGTCTTGCAAAATGTTATCACTTGGGGAAACTGAAAAAAGTATACACAAGAACTTCATTTTTTTGAACCTCAAGGGAATCTACAATTATCTCAATGAAAATGTTGATTAAAAATACCTATAGCACATAGTTCTCTAGCTTAATTTTCTGAACGATGTTGACTAACCCCAAAAGGCAGGCATATCTTTACAGTTTCTTGGTATGGCCTCCATTTCACTAATAAATCCTAATGTGGTCAGATTCGCTTTATTTTCTACTTTTTGGAAACTGGTCAGAGTATCCTCCTTTTAAACATGTACAAAAAGTCCACCTATACAGGACTCTCCCATTGAGCTCTGGTTTCTAATTTGAGGGACCTACTTCATTTAAATCCGAACAGCTATCCTTTAAGCAAGATCCTCAAGTGGGGAAGTCTTGGAGGTACATCCCTTGGGTGATCCCTCTTCAAGAAAGAGTTTGCTATTCATGTTCAGGGAGCAAAGTGAACAAACATTCTCCAGGTCCGGCTCCTTCAAGTTTGAATGAGCATGGCATGGTCCCCTGTGCTCAACTTTATCTGTTCAATGCTGAGTACTTTCAGTGGGCAATCTTTGCTCCAGATTCCCTCATTGGGTTTGTCTATCCTTTCTCAGATCCATACTTTGTCCTCTCCTCAGAATCTTGCTTCCTTCCCACTTCCCTTTTGAGAAAAATCCTATTTGCAAGGCAGTCTGAAGGCTTTCTCTGTTCATCCTATCACCCCCCCCCCCCCCCCCCACTTTTTCAGCCTTTACAGGCATTACTCCCAGATTAGGGTTCCCTAGAGGCTGCAAAATAGAAGATGTATGTAAAATTATTCAAAGGTGTATTAGAGAGGCTTAAAGGATCAGAGGCAAAAGTCCAAAATGGTTATCCTCTGCATCATAGATGGGAAAATCCAAACTGGCCGACTGTGCATGAGAGAGACAGAGGAGTCAATAGCTTCCAGAAGATGGAAACCACAGAAAGAGACAGATCAAGGATGCAGCACATGTCCAAGTTCAAAGACCTAGAGTTTACTGTGGAGTTTCTGATGTGATCCTGTGTTGGAAGGCTGAACACTAGTGTACAAAGGTTATGGTGAACACAGGAGGTTTTCTAAGGCAGGGACACCTCCTTCATTTTCCCCTTTTTATTTCATCCAGGCTGAACGTCTATTGGCTGGTGCCAATGACATCTGGGCTGGATCTTCTCTTCTCGAACTTTACTGGCCTACATGTCAGTCATGCACATACACACTCAATACTGTGCTTTACTAACCAGCTAGGTGCTTCTTAATTCATTTAGTTTGATGCACAGTCCCAATTGCCCGATAGGCTTCCTGTTCTCTTGACTCCTTCTCAACGTCTGCTTCCTAGAGACTCAAACCAATATACACAAAGCACCTTTTAAAACTTCCAGTTATAGTTCCAGAGCATGACAATTTTTTTTCTTTGAATAGTATGGTTGGTTGTTGCCTCAAAATGTAGATAAAGCAATGTAGCCAGTGCCTAAAGGGCTGGCGAGGTACTGTGGGGTTGGTGCACTCTCCAGAACAGTAATCTGGGAAGTTACCATTCTAAGGTCCTAGCTGCTACATCTGCCATTTAGTTATTGGGTTGTCTAAAATTTGTATTTCTTGGAAAAAGAGTTGTACTTTCATTAAGTCCCAAGTTCACAATCAACACAACTCTTTGACCAGGTATCTCTTCAGTGCTCTAAAGAAATATCATGATGTAACCAGGCATGTTTAAACTGAGTCCCAGAGGGTTCTTTTGCCCTTGTTTTTCATTAATGGTATAATAAAAATTTGAAAAGAATTTTTATTACTTATACACATTAATTGTATTATATGTTTATATGTGATCCAAAAGTAATTCCTCTCAAAATGGTATGCTGCAAGTTGGATACACATGATGTAAGCTATTATTTGTATAATCTGCAGTATCTTAAAATTATTGCATTCTAAAAAATTTCCTGAGCCAGGCCTCAAAGGCACAAGCCTATAATCCCAGGACTCTGGGAGGCTGAGGCAGGAGGATGGCACTTTTAGCCGAGCCTAGGCAAGTTAGTGATTTAGTGAGACCTTGTCTCAAAATCAAAACTAAAAATGGTCTGGGGATGTGGCCGAGTTTAAAGGCCCTAAGTTCAATCCCCAGCACAGTCAATAAATAAATAAATAAATAAATAAATAAATAAATAAATTCACGGAAGCCTCCAGGTTACTTGGCAGCATATACACACTAAAGCAGAAAGTCCCATAAGTCCCTTTTCATATTTTGGAAAATGCATCATGCCACACACATTTCCTGTGCCCCCTTGGAAAAAGGCTTGATTTCTGCCACTTTTTTTTTCACATTTTCTGGCAGGACCAATCACGCTTATGTACTTACTGATCAAGACAGGAATTCCTTCTGGCCGATGCTCTGTTTATCATGGGTCAACTAAGAGAAATAAAATAATTGTATTTGTTTAAGATTTTCCCTTCTTTGCGCTTCTCTAAATCTGAATTACTTTATTTATAGAGAAAGCTTTCTTTTCTTTGTTTTACCTTTTGCTCTTCATTTGGATTTTGAATTCATTGCACTTTTAATCATTCAATGTTTATTTTGGATAAACTAATATGAGGCTCAATTTCATTTTCAAAATTAAATATCTCCAGAAGGATCGAGAAGTTGGAAGACTGGGTAACTGATTGTTATTAGCAACATACCTGGACTTGCCACGTTTATTTTCAGTGTGATTGAAAAGCATCAATAATCTTTAAATTGCAGGGACTTGACACGTAACTCTCAGGCGTACATCATTTACTGACTCGTTTGCTCTTTTGACAAAGTTTTGACCCCCTGCTCCATGGCAGGCATGATTCTAGGTGCTGGAGTTGTTGAGATGTGGAGGCCAACATCCCTGCCTGACTGAAATTCACACCTTAGTAAGGAAGGCACGCAGCAACTATTACATTTATAATGTCGGTAAAGCTCTAGAGAATTCCAAGGTATTCTGTTTTAGAAATTGTAGTCAGAAGAGTTTTCTTCAAGGACTCTCATTTGGACAGCCTCAGAGGAAGGGTAGTCCAGGTAGAGGCAACAGCGAAGGCCAAGACCCTGAGAAAGAAATGGCTCAGTATGCTTGAAGTACAGCAAGGAGACTGTCATGTGTGGAGCATGGAGACGTTGGAGACGTCAGCAGCAGCAGATACTACAGGGTCGCAGGCGATGCTAAGCATAGCAATTGCTTCCAAGTGTGCCACTTTCACCATCTTTATCACCATTATCAGTCATCACATTTATCAGCAGTGTCAATTAGAGTCTGACCCCTCCCTCTAAATTGCCTTTGCATTATTTAACAGCCTTTTGCTAGACACTCGTTTTGAGTTATGCATTGTGCTCACTGTGCTGGCTGTGGACAGAAGATAAATGATATGAAATTTAGTCCCTGCCCTGATTTCTAATAGTCAGAAGAGGGAATGTGTATATATATATAAAATATTACCAGTTGCCCTTGTTTGCATTCAGGTCTTGAGAGAATTGGAAATATTAGGGGAATGTTTTCTGCTAATTTTCTCATTTAAAGGAGAGACTCAATCGCTAACAGTGAACAAGATCATTCCATGGGTTTTTATATTGTTTGCTCTCCACAGGTAGATTACCTTGTCCCCATCATCCCACCCCAAAAGAGCTAACTTATAAACACCCAACACAGTGCCTGCGCTTTGAAGGCATACGGAACTTTAGTTTTCCCCCAGGTTGCTAACTGTGCTCAGCGAGGAAGTAGTGAGCTCATTGCCAAAGACATAATAAATGGCAGAGCAAGGGACTTTGAGTCGGGCAGGTATGACGAGAGAATTGCTGAAATTACTCCCCATGATGGAAGTGATGGTGGGGTTCTCGGGATTTGTGTAGAAATATCATTGTAGGAACTTCAAACAGCAGCCCAGTGGGGTTTCATAAAGAAGATTTTGGGAAACAAAAGATTATCCAAATTCAACAGAACTCCAGTAAATTGTGACTTGGTTACAACTTGTCAAAATGGAACTCCAGGATATGGCAGAGGCGGGAGTATCTGATACTTGTTGCCCGCAGAGGGAGAACTCAGGGAACACCCCCAGATAGCAGTGCTTTTTGGATTTACATATCAGCTCACCACTGAGGAACTTGGAGTTAAGCAGTTCAACCCTACAGTTATTTGTTGCTTGCGTGGAAATTTGTACCAGTTCTCATGGACGATCGCCTAGAGAATTGCCAAGAGGAATTATTTAAGGCAGAAAGTCTATCTTTAAACAGGTGTCACACCTCTAGCGCTGCTTTACAATGCCTTGAGAATCACAAGGCATCCGGGGAACTTGGGAGATGGGCTGAGCTCAGGTACTAGCAGGTGTTTTCTCTGTATTCTCTTTGGGAACATAGAACCATTTGATTCAGACTTCCTTTGCATCTGAAGCTACCTTTCCTTCCTGGAAGGATCTTTCTCTTCTTTTCTCCTTTCCTGTTTTCTAAGTGCTTATTATGAACCAGCCATTCCTTTTCAATCCATAACTCTAAGTGTGAGGGTCGACTCAGCCTACTTGCTTGCTCAAAAATCTTATACTGTCTCTGCTTAGCATCTGAAAGAAAGCTTGCAATCTGCCATGGGCTCTACTTTTGCTGTTAGAGGTTGTTCAAGACGTCTTCTTCCCTGGAGTCTCTGTGACTCTGGCCTAAGGTTCGTAGCTTAACCTCTGAGATAGTTTTGCTCACTGCCTTGTTAATACAACTGTGCACAATCTATAATTGCCACTTAATAAGTGCTGGTTGTTTGGCTAGTCTACCAAGTTGCAGCTCTCTGGAAGGACCCAGTTTTATCTGCAGTCCTTGGCCATTAATCATAAGAAAAGATGCTCAGTCTAATTGAAATAAGAGAAATTCAAATTTAAACTGCAGTGAGATATCATTTTCAACTGTTGGATTGAGAAAGGTAGAGATGTTTGATAATATTCTGTGTTGCCAAAGAGCTAGAGGATCAGGCATTGTCAGATATGGGCCTGTGAGCTAATGTAACCTTCGAGGGCAATTTGATGGTATCTAAGAGAATGAAAATTATACTCACCTTTCAATCCAGCAAGTGTATGTCCGGAGAACTTTTTAGGCACACATGCTTTTGTGGCATCTTTGCGCAGTGGTCTCCAGCCTTTTTGACACCAGGGGCTGGTTTGGTTGAAGGCCGCTCTCCCGCTGGTGGCACTTCTGCGGCACCTTGTTTCAGGATAGCTTGGATAGCTTTGAATTGGTGAGCATCGGCATTAGAACCTGCTCACTGCTCATCTGTCCTGGCGCTGTCCTGGGTGTTGGGGACCCCTGGTTTCCCCATTAGTCCTTTCCCTGTCAGACTTTCTTGAACCTCACTCTGAGCTGATGATGGTCTCGCTTCTCACTCACTCCTCTTCCCCTGACATCTTTCCCACATACCTGCTTTGGTATGCAGGAATTTTGTCCTCAATGGCTCTTATTTCTTTGACATTTAGGAGAGAATAGTGTCTCATACTGCCCATTCTAGTTCTCTTTTTTATTAATACAAGTTTGCAATACATAATTATATTCAATTTAGGGAAATTGGTGCATATATGCATCATATTTTAATGATTTTTGCTTCCCCTTCTCCTCCTCGCCCTCACATGTCTCCACATTTCCAGATCCTCTTCCTGTCTCCACAAGTCTAACTCTGTTTCCTAACATCTTTTATTTTTTTCCCTTAAGTACTTGACCTTCCATGTCTGCCTTATTTCCCTTAACATTATGATCTCAAGGTGCACACATTTTTCTACAGATGACTCAAGTTTATCCTTTATGCCAGAGTATTACTTCACTGTTGTGGTTTGGTTCTATAAAGTCCCCCCAAAGCCTCATGTATTTGGAAATTGTAAATAGACGGGTCATGGTCAGAGGGGGTAAAACACTGGGGCTGGACCCAGAAGGGGTAGATCACTGGGACAGGACCCAAAAGGGTGCTCCACCCTTTCTCCCTCACTTGGTTTTCTGTCTTCCATGCCCTGAAGGGCTCCTCTCTGGCTTGCCTCTGCCATGAGCTTCTATTATTGCCAGCAGCCTATGTATGGACTGCCGCCTAAAACGGTGAGCTGAAATAAACCTTTCTTCTTTTAAATTGTGGGTGTCAGCCATTCTGTTCTGGCAATGAAAAGGTAACTAAGACATCCATTGTCTTTCTCTACTGTGATTTCTTTACCCGTTTGTCTGCTGGGGAGATATAGTCTGCTTTGGTTATTATTAATGATGCTGTAATAAGCATGGCTATGCATATATCACTGATAAGATGTGTTTAGCTCTCTTGGACATATACTGAAAAGCGGGATATCTGGGTCAAATGGAATTTCTATTCTTAGTTTTTGAAGGAATCTCTGTCCTGATTCAGATAATGGCTGTCCTCTATTTTTCTTTCTCTCCAAAAAGTGCCTTACCCTGGCTGCATCCAATTCTCTCCACCTTTCTACCTCAGCTTCCTTCCCCCAGGCTTTCTCTCTTATTACTCCACTCAGAAGTTCTTGCCAAGCTTATGAGCCCCTATTCCCTTTCTGACTTGACCTATCTGCTTTATTTGTCATAGTCGATTGCTCCTCATTCTGGGAAAAGTCTTCCTCCCTTTGTCCCAACAGAGCTCAGTCTCCTAATTCTCTTCCAATGCCAGAATCCCTTCTTCATTCCTCATTGTCTTCCTGTCCTCTGAATGCTGGAGACTTCTTTGGCTCAGTTTCTTGACTGCAGTCTACTCACTTGCTGTATAGAGTCACCTGGTCCTAAGGCTTTCAATTATCTAGATATGCCATATCTATGTATCTATATGCCAATGATTTTCATATATATATTTAGCAGATACTTCTGCCATGAACTCTAGATTTGTGAATTCAGCAGCCTACTAGACACTTCCATTTTAATGTTTCACATTCAGTTCATACTGTACACTTGCTTTGAAAATATGAAACTGTTCCAACAACACTGACATATAATATTAGGGAACAATTTGGCTATAATGCAGATCTCATTTGTGCATGATTTTTTCCCTAAGGACAACTTAGGAAACTAACTGCACTGAGCCATGCAGGAGTGTGTAACATACACACATGCACACAATTTAAACCTTGAGCAGTTACCAGCCAACTCAGTTCGCTATGTATGTTAGGAGCCATGCTTAACCTTAGCTGTCTTCCCTCTGATTTCAGGCAACTCCTTTCCACCTTCTCACAGTAATTCATGGACTGCAGCCCATTTCATGGCAGCCCATTTCATGGCAAGTCCATGAGCAATCTCTCTTTTCCTTCCTCTCCTCTCTCTCTGTCTCTCCCTCTCTCTGTCTGTACTGGACATCAAACCTAGGGCCTTCACACTGGGTTATATCCCTAGCCTTTTTAAAATTTTTATTTTGAGGTAGAGACTCTTTAAGTCTCTAAATTGTCTAGGCTGGGCCTGAACTTGGATTCTCTCACCTCTCTTCCTGTCTTTTCAAGGTAACATATAATAATCTATTGTGAAGTATTAATGTATTTCTTAACCATCTGACAGATGTAAACTACTGGTTTTTTTGAGATGTAGTCTTGTTCTGTAGGCTAGGCTGATCCTGAAGTCACTGTATAGCCCAGGCTGACCTCTAATTCATGGCAACCATCCTGCCTCAGCCTCCCAATGCTGGGATTACAGAGTGTGCTACTACGCCTGACTTGTAAGCTACAATTTTAAAAATAAGTTTTTATTTAAGTGTCACTGGTGAAATTTTTGAATATTGGAATAATGTGTCCAAAATCTGGTTTTCTCCAAGTATTGGGTTTCTATTGTATGATTTTTGCATAGTACAGTGATTTTTAAAATAATATGTTGGTCACATTATAGCAGGACTGACTGTATGCTGAACTCAGTTCATGCCCTTATTTCGCAAACACGGTTCTTGTGCAACCTTCCCTTCATAGAAAACGGCAACTCCAAGTAGTTAGTTGCGTGGGCTCTGAAACCTTGTCATTTTTTAGCTTCTGTCTCATATCGTACATACACTCAATCAACCCTTCACTATACATCTAATCTCTTACCAAGTTTTTCCTTCTTCACAGCTGTCATTGTAATTCAGGCTGCCACCACCCCTCACCTGGATCATTGTGATTGCTTCTAGGTAGTGTCTTTGCTTGCGCCTCTCCCCCTCCAGTGTATGCTCCGCTCTGCCAGTGGTGAGGTTTTATTTTTTTATTTAATGAATTTATTTATTTGTTTTTGTGGACTGGGGATTGAACCCAGGGCCTCCACCCAGAGATGCCCTCCCAGGTCATTTTTATTTTTTGATTTTGAGACAGGGTCTCCTATGTCATTAAATCGCTCAGGCTGGACTCAAACTTGTAATCCTCTTGCCTCTCAGCCACCCACGGTGCTGGGATAACAGGCCTACGACACCTGGCTGGGCCTGACAGCGAATTTTAACTCATGGCTTGTTATGCCTTTCCTCAAGAACCTTTGCCGTCTTTCACTCAAAGTAAATTCAACACTCCCTACAGTGGACAGAAGGCCCTATGTGACATCATCATGGGTCCTTGTTGACTATATGGTTCGGGCACACATGCCTTCCTGCTCTTCAGACGTGTCAAGGGCACTCTTTGTACTTATCTTCCCTCCAGATTTTTACATGTGCTTACTTCTTTCCTTTCTGTATGTCTCTGCTCAGATGTTAACTTTGCCTTGAGGGATACATGTTCGTGTAGGTATGCATGCAAAGGTGCATATGTGTTCACACAGAGAAAAGAAAAGCAGGGTAAAGAGACTCCCAAGTATCCACAAAGGGGATGAAAATATGTAAACTAGACATGTAAACATGTGTGGATGTGTGTGGATACATGTGTGTATACACGTTTGTCTTGTGTGTATACATGGATGTATATGTGTCTACACATACACACATACTTACTCCTGACCTATTGTACATATGCTCATTGATTATTGTCCTCATGAGAATCTGAGCCTTATGACAGCTGCTTCTCCAGTGCCTAGACCAGTGCATGGCACAGAGTACGTGTTAAGAGAAAATTTGTGGGTCGAATGAGAAAAATGTACAAGAGGCACATTATCCTTAATCTTTCCCAGCCAGAAAACACTGGCTTTCATGCCTATAGCCTGGGATCTGCCTGTGGCCTGGCCTTGAGACTAATAGTTGGCACCTGGTATTAAGTTCACACAGTATGGAAGCTTCTGGAAGACCCTAGGGAATTTCATTTTAAGTTCTCTTCTTCCCACACGTTCAATTGAATTAACTGGCTGCGTGCCTTAAAATCAATTTCTTTTAGAGTTAGTCTCCTGGTTTCTGCTGCTATTAATTAACACTAATGGGCTGCTTTCTGAATGACAAGCTGCCAACATCTCTTTATTCTTTCCATGTTTACAAGGAACTTACCATGTGTGAGTCCTTATGGGGCCACCTCCCCCCCCCCCTTTCTTGGAAGCTCCTTTTGTGCCCTTGCTGCGTTCCCTCATTTTTCCCCAGGGAGAAGGTGAGACACGCACATCAGCACAGAGGGGGCTGCTCCGGCACAAGTGCTCCTTTCCCTACTGTGCACGTGAACACACACACAAGCTTAGAACAGCATTGCCACAGACAATTTTCCACATGATTTTAGGACACTGAAGAACTCGTTTATTGTGGTTTGGATCTGGAATGTCCCCCAAAAGTCTCTTGTTATAGATTGTCTATGGAACCATGTGCTGTTGGGAGATTGGGGCCTAGGGTGGAGGGGGGGGGAGTGGATTACAGGCATGTAAATTGGATTACAGGCATGTAGTGGGGGCTTACCACACTGTCCACACCTGGATCCAGGAGGGGCTGATCCCTGGGATGAGACCTGGAAGGACATAGAAGCTGCTTCCTGCCTTCCTCTGAGGACTAGTCTCAACCAACCTTGACTCGGCTTCCTGTGTTTGATGTCCCGAGAAGCTGCCTCCACCTCTGCCTCTGCCGTGTACTTCCATGGCTGCCGGCAGCCCCTGAATGGACTGTGACCTTCTGAAACTGTGAGCTAAAACAAACCCTTCCTCCCCTAAATTTGTGGATGTCAGGTATTGAGTCACAGCAACAAAAAAGTAGCTTAAGACACCATTGAAACCCTGTGATTGAATCTGGCCCTCTCTTAATGGGTTTGTGAGCCACAATTAAAATTGCAAATGTGGAATGGGAGCATAGCTCAGCAGTTAGAGCAGTTCCCTAGTCAGCCCAAGACCCTGGGTTCCATTTCCCAGCACCACATGCGCTGGGAGTGGCAGTGCACACTTGTAATCACAGCACTTGGGAGGCTGAGGCAGAATTGCCTTGAGTTTGAAGCCAGCCTGGACTATAGAATGAAACCCTGTCTGAAAAGCTGCTAATGTTTAGTTTAAACTCTTAATATCATAGAGAAAACTAGTTTTATTGAGAAGCCACACATACATACATGATCACAGAAATTATGCTATTTAAAAATTTTAATTTATTCTATTTTTGTGATACTAGAGATTGAATCTAGGACCACCACATAAAGTGCATCTCCAGCCCTTTATTACTATCAGCATCATCATTATTACTACTACTATTTTGAGATAGGGTTTTTGTAAGTCACTGAGTTGCCCAAGCTCAGATTGAGCTTGCAATTCTCCTGACTCGGCTTCCCAGAGTGCTGGGATTACAGTCTTACCTCTCTTTTATATTGTGAGACCGGGTCTTGTTGAAGCTGGCTTTAAGCTTGTGATCCTCCTGCTTCACCCTTCCAAGCAGTTGGGATTACAGGTGTGAACCACCATACCAGGTTTGTTTCTAGTACCGCTCCCGCCCGCCCCCTTGATATATATATTTGTACGTGACTATTCTGTGCACACATATATTGCAACAAAAGTACATTCCCTTCCTCCCACAACTTCCTCCTAGCTCCCGCTATCACTCCCATTTGGCACTCTCTCTTTCTCTCTCTCTCTCTCTTTCACATACCACCTTTCTTTTTCCCTCCCCCAAACCCTGATGTGCTCTTCTGAGCCTTCTTTTACTCTAAACACTTCCATACTGGGCTCTTTTTTATGGTACCTGCTTATGTCACTATGCTGCTTCTGGTCTAGGCTTTGGGAAGCCTTTTCTAGGGGAAGCTCACGTTGCTTTTGCAACATGCCCTACTCACAGGCTTGTTTTTGGAGCCTGGGGCTACCAGCTGCTGTCAATTCCCTTTTCTCCTGGATCCACACTTACCTGGGTCAGAGGTTCCAGCCTCTGAGCTTTCCTTCATCTGCAGATGGTGGTTCCCAGCTGTTCCTGTTGGCCTGGGGCTGCTTCCTCTGCGGCTGTTTACCTCCACTTCTGATGTGCCTTTGGGGTTTCTAACCTTCCTGTAGCCTCCTTTTAATTGTCGGGCTGCTCCTCCCTATCCTAGCTACATTGAACAAGTGGTTTTTTTTTTTTGTTTGTCTGTTTGATTTTCTATATTCTCAACTTTTTAAGTGGGTCCTCGAGACATTGTACAGCTCTGTTACTCGGCCACCATCTTGACCAAAACTTCCTGTTTCTAGTCCTTTCAAAACCATTAAGCATTTAATCTTTAAAAAAGAGAAAACTGAGAGTCAGGTAAATTAATATTAATTTTTTATGACTGGTAAATAATGAAACTGAGATTCATTCCCACTCGTCTTAGTCCAGATGTTATGCAACATTGTCTCATTAGTTAATGCAGAAAGAGCACCATTGCTTTGGGACCCAGAAAAGGTGAGTTCTAGACCCCACTCTGCTATGCTTTTGCTGTGTGATGTTTGGGAATATTGTTCGCCATCACAGAAATTTGGATTTTTCCATTTACGAAATAAAATCATGGAGTCGATTTCTCATAAGGAAGTGGGTGTATACCACTAGAATCACTCTCTGTTGTGTATTCCCATCAGGAGTAGCCTGTCTCCTGCACAGCCTGGGGAAAATTGTAAGGAATAATACAATTGAGAGGCACCTGCTCAGATGCTCCCTCAGTAGCGTGCAATGTAAAATCCAGGGTGATTTTTAAAAATCAATATTCAGAATACAATCAATTACTGAAAAAACACGTTGAAGCAATTTATTCTGTCTGTGTCCTTGAGGTCAGGAGAAACTCAGTCCTCAGAATATTTCCCGAAATGGAGAAGCTCTCACATGGTTTGCTCTGCCTTCAGCTCTCTTTCTTAACTTTCCCCCCACCCCATTCTGTTGGCCTTTCCATCTCTAATTTACTCACCAGATCTCAAAATAAATGTCACCTCCTGTGGGAAATCTTTATGAAATCACTTTCTAGACTATTTTAGGTCCCTCAGTATGGACTTCCAAACCTCTTTGGGTCAGTGCTTTTCTTTTCAAAGAAAAATGTTAGCATGAGTTTAATTGAAGATTTTGACAAGGAAGCCCCTAGTGTGTTGAAATGGGGTATAATCGATACACAATCAACTGCATATATTTATAAGATACAATTTGCTGCATTTTCCTGTAAGTATAAACCAATGAAAGCATCACCATAACCAAGAGAAGAGATACATCCTCAGGCCCCTTGGGAATCCTTCCTTCCTGTCTGATCCTCCTTCCTCTCCTCCATGTCATCACCGATCTGCTTTCTGTCCCTGTACATTGATTTGCATACTCTATAGTTTTGTATACATGCAATTGTGTCATGATTATTTTATTTTCTTTCTAGTAAACACATAATAACTATATATTTTGGGGGTACGCTGTGATATTTTGATAGATGTCTAACTTGTGCAATGATCAAATTAGAGGAATTATCATATCTGTCACCTCAAATATTTATAATTTCTTTGTGGAGAAAATACTCAAAAACCTCTTGGTAGCTATTTTGAAATACACTATACATTGTTTCTAATAAAAGTCACCCTACTATTCAATGCAATACCAGAACTTAATCAGCTTATCTAACTGTAACTTTGTACTTGTCGATGGACCTCTAAACACCCCCAGCTCCCAACTACTCCAGCCTCAGGCAATCGTTCTTCTGCTGTCTACTTTTATGATTGCTACTGGTTTAGGTTCCACATATAAGTGAAGTTATGCAAGTGTTGTCCTTCTGTGTCTTGCTTACATGATGTCTTTTATGTCTATCTTTGTTGTCACAAATCACAGGATTTCTTTCTTTTCAAAGGATGACTGGTAGCCCACTGTGTATATATACCACACTTTGTATCCATTCATTCTTTGAGGGACACCTTGGTTGTTTGCATTTGCTGGCTGTTGTGAATGATGCTGCAGTGAATGTGGTTGTGAAGCTGTCTTTGTGACACACCGATTCCATTTTCTTCAGATATGTACCCAGTAGTAGCTCTACTTTCAGATTTTTGAGGAACACCCATACTCTTTTCCATAAAAAGCTGAACTAATTTATATTCCCACCAACAGTGCATAAGAATTTTCCTTTTTCTGTGTAATGATTACAATTTTTAAAATCCCTTGGATAATAATCATTCTAATGGGAAAAGTGGCATTTCATTGTGGACTCCATTTGCATTTTCCTGATATATTTGTTGACCATTTGTAGGTTTCATCTGGAGAAATATGTGTTTAGATCTACTACCCATTTTTAAGCCATACTTTTTTTTGCTATTGAGTTAGAGTTCTTTGTGTATGCTGGATATTAACCTCTTGTTACATTTATATTTTGTAAATATTTTCTTCCAATCTGTAGGTTGTCTTATCACTGTGTTGATTGTTTTCTTTGCTGTAGAAGCTTTTACTTTGGTATAATTTCATTTGTCTATTTTTGCCTTTGCTATTTCTGCTTTTGTGGTCATGTCCAAAACATTTTTGTCCAGACCACTATTATGAAAAGCTTACCCATATTTTATTCTAGTGGTTTTATGGTTTTAGGTTTTAAGTTTAAGTCTTTAATTCATTTTGTGTTCATTTTCATATACCGTGAGACTTAGGGGTCTAGTTTTATTGTTCTGCATGTGTGTATCCCCTTTTCCCAGCACCATGTATTGAAGAGAGTGCCCTTCCTCAAATGCATATTCTTGATGCTTTTGTTAAAAAAATAAGTGTGCTGTAACTGTGCGGATCTATTTCTGGGTTCTATGTTCTGTTCCATTGGTCTGTGTTTCTGTCTTTATCCCAGCACCATGCTGTTTTGCCTACTGCGACTATGTAATACACTTTGAAGTAAGGTGGCTGTATACAGTGAGGGAGCTTGTAAGTGGCAGGTCCCAAGTGGATTGCTGGTCTTCTCAGGTCCAGATGTTTTGTTCATGGGTTGGCTCTATGAAGCCTTTCTTTATTTATAGATCTTCACCACAACGACTGGGAAGCTCTTCTCATGGACTAGAGAAAAAAAAGGGTTTCATGTTTGAATTTCTCTTTTTGGTTTTCCATTGTGAGTTGCAGACGATTCTGACATCCCAAGAAAGAGCTTTTCTCAATTTTTAGGTAAGTTTATTTTTGGTATTGTATCTTGATCCTTCTTTTTTTCAAACTTGCCATGAAACTAAAAGCCAGTCAGACTTCAACGATTGCTCTGCAGGATTTGCCATCACCTGACTCATGGTTCAGGTTGCTGATTTCTGAGTGTACAGGGAGAGGAGGCTCTGGAATTAAGCAATTAAAGGACTTTTTTGTAGTGATGACTGTTCCTGAACTCACTATGCAGCCCAGGCTGATCTTAAACTCAGGGCAATCCTCCTGCCTCAGCCCCCTGAGTTCTAGGATTGTAGGTGTTCTCTACCATGCCTGGATAATCTTTATGTGGTGCTTCAGAATCAAACCCAGGGCTTTGCATATTTAACCTAAGCACTGCAACTCCAGCCAATTATTGATTAGTGGGTTTTTATTTAAATGCATATGCCCCATAATTTTATCATGTGCATTGGTTAGGATTCTTAGGCAGAATTAATACAAATTAATATAAGTAAAGGGTGTTTATTTACAGGGCTTACAGGTCTGAGGAGAGAGATAGCTCAAAATAGACATATTCATGGATGAGAGCTGGGGGTGGGGTCTAGTGGCTGCTCAGTTCTGATATAGAGAACACCAATCTGAGAATGCGTGACAGCCAGTATATCTGAGATGGAGGTCGGTGAAGTGAAGACAGGAGCGAGCTGATGTGTGGAGACAATGGCAGAGGCCAGAGCTCTCCCAGAAGAAGCTGTTACAATCTTCCTTCTTACTTTCTTTTTATTTAATTCAAGCTGGCAGTTGGGTCACCCTGCCCAGGGTGGGTGCTCTTCTCTCATTTGCTGGCCCACACACCTGAAAGCTCTGCCCTGGGTGTTTCCTAATCTCACCAAGTTGACATAATCCATCCAATGATCACAGCATAGAAAGAGGAAGCAAAAAATGCAATAGTTTCAGACAGAAAACTGGTAATGAGTTCATCAAGGCTGACACAAGGGACAATCTCTTATCTTTTAAGATGGGTCCTCAGGGAATTATTCTATCGCAATATTTAGGGGCTTGGGTAAAAGGGGCATTGATAGCTTGATTAAGACTTCATTTTTATGGTGAATGTTGTCTCTAAAGACCGGAAAGACAAGGACGTGGGTGTTAGAATAAATGAGAAAAATATTCCTGAAAGGAGAACAAAAGTCGGACTCAGAAAGACAATGAATGCATGTACTCCCTATTATCTAGAATTTGAAAAAGTATAACGAGAAGGCAGAAGGGAGACTATTATTAGACAAAGGGACCAAGGGGGGACCAAGGGGGGTGAAGCAGTATAAGAATGGGTAATAAAGAACACTAATGTGATCAAAATACATCACACACACTGAAATTCCCTCCAAATTTGAAACCAGGGGGAGGGAGGGGTGAGGGGGTGATGGCACAAATGATTAAAGTATGTTATGTGCCTGTATAGAGCTGCCAAACCAGTACAGAGCTGCCAAATGAAGCTCGTTAATCTGTGTAAATAACTTGCAATAATAATAAAAAAGGGTATGTGTGTTGCAGGAGCGGGGGTAGCAGACGGGGAGGGGAGGTGCTGCTCCTGCAAGTGGCGAGACTGGTGGGATAATTGTGTCGGAAATGAGGGATAAAGTAAAACAAAGGAAACCAAAAAGTCAGCTGAAGATGAAGCTTGATGCTAATTCTTTACCTTTAAATAAATATAGTGACTTTTATGAGCCTTCAATATATATCACGCTATTACAAAAACCGGTCTTTTTTAAAATAGTAGATGAGCTTTTGTGCGCTGTCCATGGTGCTGAAGTGCACATGCGCTACACAATGGTTATATTAAACCTGAGAATTTTGCGCGCATATATATTGCAAAAACTTTAAATTCCCTTTCTCTCTTCCCTTTCTCCATTTCACCACCTCCATAATCCCTATTCACTTCCATCATCTCGTTGGTTTAATTTTATTGTTCCTCTACCTTTTGGGTTTCATATATTAGAGAGCCATGTGCTGTTTAGTCTGAGTCTGATTCACCTCACTGAGCATAATGGTCTCCAGTCTTATTAATTTAATCTAAAAACAATTCATATCCACCTGTCTTTATTGCAGAGTAGTACTCCATTTTGTATATATTTTTTAATCCGTTGGTTTATTGATGGATATTCTGCCATCTTCTATGATTTACCTATTATGAATTGTGTTGTTATAAACACGGGTATGCATATATCTCTGCTGTTATATGGTGCTTTTTAACTCCTTTGGAAAGATACCCAAGAGGGGCCAATAGGTCAACTGGAATATCTATTTTTCACTTTTTTGAGAAATCTCCACACTCATTTCCATAGTGGTTGTACTAGGTTACAGTCCCACCAGCAATGTAAAAGTGTTCCTTTTTTCTAACATCTTCACCAGCACCTATTGCTTTTTGAATTCTTGATAGGAGACATTCTCACTGTGGCAAAATGGCACCTTACTGTTGCTTTGATTTACATTTCTCTAATGGCAAAGGATGATGAGAATATTTATTCATGTATTTGCTGGCCACTCGTACTTCTTCTGAGAGCCATCTATGCATTTCTGTTGGCCATTTTTAAAATTAAGTCTTTGATTTAAAGGAATCTTTTTAAATTCAGTTCTTTGCATATTCTCATTATTAGCCTCCTGTCTGAGAATTAAGTAGTATTTTTTTCCCATTTTGTTGATCCTCTTTTCACTCTATTAAATTGTTCTTTTTTTTGCCATGCAGAAGCCTTTCAATTTGATATGATCTCATTTGTTGATTCTGGGGTTATTTCTTTTGCATCAAGTGTCTTATGGAGAAAGCCATTGTTCATGCCAGATATTCAAGAGCTTTATACCTATTTTGTCATCTAGGAGGTCTAATACTTCTGTTTTAATATCTAGGTCTTTGATTCACCTTGATTTGATTTTAACAGTTGGTGATAGTTGCAGGTCTAGATTAATTATTCTGAGTGTGGATAATCAGTTCTCCCAGAACCATTTATTGAAGAGGCTATCCTTTCCCCTCTGTATGTCTTTGGCCCCTTTGTCAATGATCAGATAGCTGAGGTACTTGAGGCTGTCTCTGGTTCCTCTATTCTGTTCTGTTGGTCAACCTGTCTGTTTTCTTGTCAGTACCTTGATATCCAGAATCATAAAGCCACTTGCTCTTGTCTTGTTGCTCAATATTGCTTTGGTTATCCTGGGTCTCTTCTGGCTCTCTATATACTATAGGATTGATTTCTCCAGTTCCGTGGAAGATGTTAACAGTATTTTGATGGGAATTGCACTGATTAATTTTCCAATGTCCTGTTCAGCATAATGTAATTTTTTTTTTATTGTAGAGGTCCTTCACTTCCTTGTTTAGGTTATTTTTCTAGGTTTTTTTGAGGAGGTATTGAGAATGCTATTCTTCTCAGCAAGTTCATTGTTGGTGTAGAGGAATGCTATTGATTATTTGTACAAATTTTATAACCCACAACTTGGCTGAATGAATTAGTTCTACCTCTTGGTGTTTTCTCATGTTATCTGCAAACAGGATAATTTGACTTCTTACTTTCCTACACATAGTCTCTTCATTCCATGTTATTTCATGATTGCTTTGGCTAAGATTTCGACCACTATGTTAAACAGTCACGGTGAGAGTGGACCCCCTTGTCTTCTTTCTGATTGTTGAGATGTAAGTTTTCAAAAATCGTTCTTTTCAGCAGCTTCTGTTGTAGTTTCACCTTTTTCATTTTTATTTACATTGCTATGTTTTTCTTTCCTTCTTTTGGTTAATTTTGCTAGAAGTTTATCAATCATTTTTATTCTTTTGAAGATGCAACATTGATCTTTTGTGTTGTTTAAAATTTCAGTTTCATTAATTCCTGCTCTAATCTTTATAACTTATTTTCTTCTACTGTTTTTTTGATTTAAATTGTTCTTGTTTCACAAGGCCTTGAGGTGCAGCATTAAATTGTTTATTTGGAATTGCTTTGTTTTTGAAATGTGTGCATTCATAACTATAAATTTACCTCTTAGCACTGCTTTCATTGGTTCTGGTATGATGTGCTGCCTTTATCCTTTTACTCGAGAACGTCTTGATTTCCTCTGTGACCCATTCTTTGTTCAACAAAGTACCATTTAGTCTCCATGTATTAGTATAGTTTCTTTTGTTATTGATATCTGGTTATATTTCACTATGATCTGAAATTATGAATGGAATTATTCAACTCTTTTCTACTTATTTAACCATGCACTATGGCCTATAATATAGTCTATTTTGGTGCTCAGCTTAAAATCCTTTCAGTATTTCTACTTCTTTACTGAAATATTACTTCGGTTTTTGCATTGCCTTCTTTATCTCTTTACTTGTGCCTTCTTCATAGTTCTTAATCTTTTTATCTATTAAGACTGTTGCTTCCTTGATTAAATCCCCTTTTAATTCATCGAGCATCTCTTGCAATTGGTTAAGCATTCCTTGCTAGAGTTCTTTGGCCAATAGGTCCACTTGCTTTTTGCCTTCTTTTCCTGTAGGTTCTGCTCCCTCAGGGCCCATGATATTAGCTTCTGGGGAATGAGGCCTTTCCACAGTTAATTCATTGTCTTGTTTCCCTGGGTTATATTGTTGTGAGTTGTAGATTAAGCGGTGTCCGTGATCTCTGTCTCTGCTACGCAGATTTTTCCATTAGGCTACTCTTTTTCTTGAAATTTTTTTGAGTTCATTCAGATTTTAGTATTTATGCCAGTCTTCAGCTTACTCAGCTATTACTTTTGGGGGGCCTCTCAATGACCAAATCTCAGCTGCTTACCTAATCTCCTGTGCTTGTCAGTGAAGAGGAACAGATTTCAGAACTCTGTGTTGTTTATAGGCAAGATATCTGTTGGCATACATTGGAAGTCAAAATCAGCGTATATGCCATAATCCACAATCTGAATTAATATTTATAATAATATTATTATTTAAAACTAGTAAATTATTTACAGAATGTGCTAACCAGTTTAATACTATAACCATTGTATCTTTAACATTAAAAGGTGCAGTCTATGCCACCAATGCATCGACCTAAATAAATCTAATATTGACTTAGCAAAATATTCTACTAATACCAGTACTGTATCAGTGTCACTATTAAAAGAGTCCCTATATTGTTTACCTGGGCTTACTCAAGTCACCAAAAGTTATCAGTCCCTAATAGCCTCTACCTACTGTACCCTCTTTGACATTATCAGTGGTTAAACTCAATATATACCAGCTATAGACATATGACAACAAGATATCAGCTCATATGATTATTCCACTCTTAGCATTAGAAATGTGGTCTATTCTACCAAAGAAGATTTGTATACAGATTGTATAGTAACATATTAGAAGAGTTTGTTGAAGATGATGCTAAATTATTGTTGATAATACAGAGAAAAAGTCTACTGTAATTATCTATGTCTAGCTGAATAGTATATAATTAGTGCTTCCCGACATGTGAAGCCATATGGCTGTGAGTTATCGGTACAAACAAAACCATTAGCAGGAGTGATGGAGGTAGGGAGAGAGCCGACTGAGACTAAGGCTTGGCTTTGGGAGTGTGGTAGAATGCGGAAGAGCACTTAGAGCATAGAGGAAATTGTGACAGAGTTCCAACCCCAGATACGTAGAAAATAGGTAAGCTTAAGCAATAGAATTAACGTTAAGAAGAAACAAGGAAGGGGTAAGTGAGATAGAGAATATGCCTCGGAATCCATAGAAAGATTTTCCAAAAAGGGCAGAAAGAACTGTGTGAGAAAGCAAGAAATGTAGAAATTAACAAATAATTGAAATGGAAAGAAGGGAAAGAATACAAAGGGAGAAAAATTAGAAAAAAGAAAAACTAAAAACCAACAAATCAATAGCTGAAAAAACACATGTTCAGTATACCCACAGAAAATCACTGAAGTGAGTCTAAAGTCCCAAAATTACCCTTCTGTGTTCTTTCTATTGAAAAGCTTCACATCCAATACCTTTGATCCTGCCAGCTGACAGGGAAGATGTAACCAATGCCCCCTCCTCTGCCCGTGTCCCAAGCTGCATACATGTCCCACTCCAAAAATACTTCCTGCTGCTCTTGTGATGTTGGGTTTAGAGAGGGCAGGATGGCCCTGTGTCCAAAGGTGTTCAGGTGCCTTTCCCCCTGTGCACACCATACCTGAGTAAGAGGCTCTTCACTGATTTACCTTCAGTCCTGTGGTCATCATTCAGGTCCAGCAGGTCCTCTGCCTTTCTAGGCTAAGCTGTTGGGGAAATTACCAAATTTCTGTCTTCTAGCTGAATCATATGGAGCTAGTGATGAAACAGTCCTTCACCATTTCCATCTTGGTTCTGGCCTCCAGAACTTATCTTGTTTTTTTCCAGTCCTAATTTCATTTTATAAAACTCATCCATATTAGAAGTGAAAAATAAATGAATAACTAAATGTGGATATTATGGGTTATATTTTAAATGTTTTAACAGCCTTTTCCATAGAATATTTTCCCATCTTTCAGTGCATTTGCCTATCAAGTAGGTATATTTTAAAGAGATTTCATGATATTGGCCTTTATTAAGAATTTGCCATCTTACTATAGTGATTATAATTGCAAATCTATATGGTCTGAAAAAATCAAAGACATGAAAAGTTTATAAGTTTTATCCAACTTTCCCGTTATGGGAAACATCGACTTCTATTTCTTAGAGAAGAGGCTGAAAAGAGAAAATTTCCCAAGAGGTTCCGAGAACACTGTTGGATTCGGAGAAAACTTGTTGAGGTTCCTACTTAAGATGCCTATGTTAAGCTACCGAGGGACTCAGAGACTATACGGAGCATAAAAAAGGCTCAGTATGAGAGGTTTGTGACCACATACAGTAATTTTGTGAAGATACTGGAGAGAGACTTTTATTTGTTGATTTAATGGAACTGAGCAGAACTAGATAAAAGAGAGAAAACACTGTGATTCATTTCACAAAGAGATTCCTATTAAAGAAACCACGGCCTTTCCACACAGTAGTGTCTGACATATGATAAGAATTAAAGGCAACAAAGCCCAGATGTTTAAAAATTTAATAACAAAACACTTCAAGCAAACTGAAAAGTACAGAAAGATGTAGCAAGTCATCCAGATACAACAGATGTTAACTTATTACAAATATACTTAGAACAGGTTCTTCCTGACTTTCTTTTCACTTGACAAATAAAGATAGAACTCCACATCCTCCACATCCTCATCTCTTTCCTCCCCCTCTCAGGAAAAATATTCTCTTAAAAATGGTGTGTATAGTTTCCACGAACAGTTAAAAAATTCTAACTGTGTATTATAGACACACATATCCATGAACTGTAATAATATAATGATGTATGGAATATTTTTAGATGTATGTGAAATATGGGTAAAAGCTTTTTTCCCCCAATTATCACTTTAAGACCATTTAGCCATGTTGATGCATAGCAGTTGTAGCTCATCAATTTTAGCTGCTAAACAGTGTTATACTTTATTATTCTACTAAGGGATAGTTAAGGCACTTTATCTTAAAACAAACAGGGCTCCAATAATAATCTGTCTATATACCATGGATCTATCTTGGAACATTTCGCCAAGGCCTTGCTATCCAGAAAATGGTCAGAAAAATAGCAGTGTCACAACCACTTGAGAGCCTATAAGAAATGAAGGCCATAAGATCCCAGTCTAGAATTCCTGTATCAGAATTTATTTTGTAAAAATCACAGTCCTCTAGGGTGATTTGTGTATCTTCTAAAATTTATGAAGCTCTGTTCTATGGCCACAGGGTGGGACCCTTGGAGGGATTATGTCAATTTGAGGCAATTAGGAACCATGCCTGGATTAGGGTTTGGAAACTGTGCCTAGATTATGCAATTGGGAACCAGCCTGGATTAGAGTGTGAGTGATTTTTGGGCTGTTGAATGAGGGAAGAGCACCCACCCAGATGTGGGAGGCTCAACTGGGAACTTGAACTGTATAAAAGGAAGGAAGGAGAAAGATTGTTACAGCTTCTTCCTCTGGGAAAGCACTCACCTTTGCAACTGTCTACAGATGCTGACTTGGATGACTTGCTACACGTCACAGATCTTCATCAAAGATTTGCTCCAGTCTTGACTTGCACCTGTCTGCCCATTGCTGATCTTCAGTCACTGATATTCAGTTTCTGGTCTTTGCCACCGTTCTTTGAACAACCAAGATCCACAGCAGACTCTCACAGGCAGTCCCGGATGGATGTTCAACTCCATGGCTGAGCAGCCATCAGACACTCCAGCTCTCGTCCATGCAGGCCACCATCTTGGACTATCTCTCTCCTTGGGTTTGTAAGCCTTCCAAATGGATCCTTTTTGTTATAATTTCTGTAAATTCTGCCTTTTTAAAGAACCCAAGCTAATACACAGGGTTTCTCAAGCATGCCTGTGTCCATAGAGTTTTGGAATCACATGGATCACCAAATTGGGACCCACACCGATTTTTTTTGTTTGATTTTCTCCTTGATTCTACATACCTTATTCAATTATTTTATTTTGGCCAAAATTATTAGACTTATTTTGGCAGAGACAGGTTGCAATGGTATAAAAACTTCATTTATGTGGCAAGGAAACTCAGAAATAGAATAAAAATACAAACATAATGATAGATTGCAAAATACTCCAAATTCTCTATAATTATATTTAGAGTCAGATCTCTGATCTTGTATATGATATAATCAAATGTGTACATAAGCCTTATGATCCTTTCTTGATGAGCTCATGCCATGAATACTTAGAGTTTTATATTGTGCGGTAGGTGTTTAGCTGTCTATTTTCAGCCACGGCACTGTGAATTTTCTATCTGTGACTATTGTTTTAGCTTATTTATGCAATATCTAGACAGGTGGTGATAAAAGCAACAAGTTAATGCAATTGCTAGAACTCCAACACAATATGATTTATAGCTACACACCGTGTATATTACAGGTTGGATATGTAGATGGTGCTACAATAGTAAACAGAAGAGAATGTGTGCACAATCAGTGCAGATAGTACCTATCTGTTTAGGATAGTCTTTATGGGAAGAGAAAAGAAGGTAGATAATGCTTCTAAATCATTAAAAATTGCCTTCCTACATTACCCATATCACTTTTTTTTTTAACTGGGGATAAAATCTGGGGCCTTTGCAATGAACTACATACCACGGCCATTTTTTTTTGCTTTTATTTGGAGACAGGATCTCTGTAAGTCACTACATTGCCTGAGCAGGGCTAGCACTTGCTGTCATCCTGCCTCAGTCTGCCAGAGGGCTGGAATTGCAGGCCTCTGCCACCGTCCCTGGGTCCTGTCTCACTTTAAAGAACTAAAATGAGGCCTATTTCATGGCAAATACACATCAAAACTTGTTAATTAGCTCAAAGCTGGGGAAGATAGAAGATTATAGATGTGGAAGTGATTTTAAAAACTGTTAAATATTAGGTACCTGTGAGGTGTGATGATTAGCCAGTTCAAGATTTGGGCTCTAGCGGGTCTCAAATAAGCATTGAGGAAGGGGAGAAAGTGGTGTTCTGGGTAAATACTTAAGGGATAAATGATGCACTCACTTTTTTATTTTTGCAGTGCTGAGGATTAAACTCAGAGCCTTGTACGTACAAGGCAAAAACATTCCCACTAATCAATATCCCCAGCCCAGTTACTACATTATTAATCAGGGAACTTCAGAGAAATAGAACCAATAGAAGATAGGTAGGCAGAAAGACAGAGAGATGAAGTGAGATTTATCATGAGAATTGGAGGCCAAGGTAGCCTATCTGCAACCTGGAGAACCAGGAAGGCCAGTAACAAAACTCAGTCTGAGGCCAAAGGCCTGAGAACCGGGGTCAGGGTGAAGTGCCACTGGTGAAGGTCTTTGAGGCTGAGGGCCCGTGAACCAGGGTCCTGATGGTTAAGGGCAGAGGATAGACTGATCATTCAGGTCCAAAAAAGAGAGAAAATCTGCACTTCTTCTATCTTTTGTTCTATTCATAGCCTCATCGGGTTGGATAGATCCTGTCCGCTTTAGTGAAGGTAGATCTCCTTTACTCAGACTACCAATTTGAATGCTAATTTCTTATACAATATGCTCATTGCGGACACACTCAGAAGCCATATTCAACCGGAGATCTGAGCATTCCTTAATCTAATGAGGCTGGTGCACAAAGTTAACCATCATGAGTCCAATACATGTCAGCTTATTATTCACATGCACCTCCTTAAATCATACTTAATCTCCAAATATTATATTTCTCCAAGTAAAGATAATAACATGATAATAATTATTTTATACTGGCATTTGTTACATAATAATTGCTTTCAGTATGGGGAATTTGTACATATAGGAATCAGCTTTTAATCATTTTCATTTTCCCTTCCCTGCCTCCCTTCTAAGGTCATAATTTTGCCTAACACAGTACAACTATCCTTCATACAATCCACAATATACCAATGTATTACCCAAAAGAGGAATAAAATCTTGGAATGATGCGTACTTTTCTCCTGACAGCCTATAACTTAAATACTATGATGTAAAATTAATAATACTTGCATGCTCACCTGAAATTAATGGAACTTATGTTCCACATAATGATAACAGAAGAGTAAAGAGAAAGTGCTTAATGTGTATATACACATACATAATAATATGGGAAGTGTTCATATTGTAACTATCCCTTTTTCTGTAGTTACATAGCTTAGCTTTTATCTATAAAAGTCTTATTTTATTACTTATTTTATATTTCTTTTGCCCTCAGCAAGCCCTTCAGCTGATTTTGGTGGCCTCATGGTGGGAGACTAAAATATTCATTCCTGAAGTGTCTGGGCCAGGCAGGGTCCTGTCTGCATTAAGATGTCATAGTTTTCTATGATTTTTAGTCACCGTTCATAGTATTGATGAGAGATGCCATGAAGGATCTCACGTTTCCCAGAGCTATTCCTCCTTACCCCCACTGTACTGTACATGTTCAATTTTTTGTTTTCATTTACTTTGTTTCTATTTTCTTTCATTGCCTTTGTATAGGTTACTTGAAAGAAATTGGGGATTACATGTTATTGTTAGTGCTTGTGTGTGTGTGTGTGTGTCTTTGTACAGTTTTCGGTCGTTATTACTTGTAGGCAAGGTTCATCCACAGCATTTGCCTGCATGGTCTCTGTAGGTCTGATTTCCGGTGTTGATTGAAAAATCAAAAAATCAAGCAACGTACAGTCTGAGTCCTGGCTATCTCTTTTTAGATGGGAGATTTGGTTTCCAGCCCAGCATACTTTCTGTTATCTTACTGACTTGCAAATCAGAGCTAGCGTCAGTTGATATTTATCATGCTACATGCAGTGCACTTCTGGTGTAGGCTCTGTGAATCACACGAGTGAGCACGAGCAGTCTGTGCCAGATGATATGGCACATACTGCATCTTCTCCCAAAAATATTCAAGAGGTTTGTTGAGAAGAGCCTCCAAAATCATTCTCTCCCCATCGACATGTGTATCGTCTTGCTTCACTGACAAACAGCTTGAAATTGTTTTTCTTTACATTGAATTTCTCTCTTTTGCTCCTGGTTCTCCTTAGTCCATGCTTTGGTTCTCTGCAGCTTCCCATTGAAGAAGCGTGTGCCGAGGTTCCCTGTAATAGCGAGCTACCTGTGAGTGGCGACACTTGGGTGGTTTTGATCTTCTCTCCAATTCAGTGTCTGCCTTCTTACCAATTTAAAAAAAACAAACAACAGGGTTTTATTAACAATGATTACCACGCTGTATCCTGAATATCCAGAACTTATTCACTACCAAAACCTTGTACCCTTTGGCCAAACTCACTACCTCATCACACACGTGCTTCCTCTATTCTGGGCCGCTGGGCTTGTGCAAAAGGGCCAATGCGTGCAATAGGAAGGTCCTGGCAGCTGTGACTCTTCTCTTAGCTTCTGCGAGTTCAAAGGTTTTAGATGAGCATGTAAGTGGAATCATGCAGAATTTGCCTTTGTGTGGTCTGGATTATTTCACTCAATACAGTGTCTTCTAGTTCTATCTAGTTGCCACATATATTGGACTCATTTTGGCCCGCCTTTCAATTTGTTGTTTAGTGCTCACAGAAATATTCAGACTTTCTCTGTTTTCCAAAGGACAAGGAGTACATGTATACCAGTATACCTCAACTACTTTAATAATATATCACTGGCATCTTTCTGTGCAAATACTTATACATTTTATTTTTAATAATTTTATATTAATTCATAATATGGACATTACATGTCTGTTTTCTGCTCAGGCATGTTTGATAATATTACTATCAACGTTGAATTAAAAATGCCATAGATCTTTGCAACCATACACAAATGTATCTATAGAATCAAATTCTTGAAGTAAAATTGGTGCGTCAAATGAATGCACATTTAAAATTGGCTTTCTGGTTTATAATCCTACCTGGAGCAAGAGGGCACACCCATTTCTCTCCAGAACATTCCTATTGTTATGGATTTTTAATCGTTTTCTTCAGTTGAATGTTTTCGTCTCTCATTACTTGTAAGAGCGAGCTTGTTTAAATAAGCTTTATTGTCCATTTGGATTCTGCCTGCAAATGCCTGTTATTACTCACTGCCCTTTTTGTGAGGAAGTGCTTTGGGGGATCAGCTGTGGCATATCCATTGTCAGTGTTCCTATCTGTTTTGTAACTTGGGGTGATCGTTCTTTGCAGATAATTTTGCCTTTTTACATAAGTTTGTCATTTCATTATAGTTAAGCCATCTGGAATTTATTTTGGGGTATGAGATGAGGTAAGAAGCTAACTTTAACACGTTCAAAATGGATAGTCGATTTCACTTCTACTGGCAATTAAATAGCTCATCCTTTCCTTATTTTTTTGAAGTGCCACTTTATCATGCACCAAATATCCATGTGCACTTTTTCTAATAAGAATTTTTATTTGAATAATGAGAGATAAACTTAGTGAAAAGATGAGACTCTGGAGCCGGATTACTTGGTACATGTGCCAGCTCCATGGTTAATTACGAGTATAGAATCGATTACATTGTTTAATGTCTTAATGTAGTGATATTTGAACATGTAACAGGAGGGTGGTGAAAGGTCATTTTTAAGATTAAGTGTAGTATATGTGGCTTTGACATACGAAGTGATGATATATGAATGCTGTGCTTTTAGTTTTATTATTATTGCAACTGGTCTTAGTTTATTCCTACCCTATTTTTAATTATACCTAGTTTTAACTATTTTCTTTTGATTTTATTTTCACAGTGCTTTGAAGAAATTAAGGGTAGAAATAAAATATACAGTCGGTTTCATAAATGATACAGTTGCGTTACTTTTGGGGACTGAACAGATTTTACGAATTAGGAAGAGCTGACATGTTTATAATATTGACTACTATTTTCTGGAATAAGATATTCTGCTTTATGCAGATTTTTCTCTTTGGTTTTGTTGAAATGTTGGTCTTTTACTCATATAGATTTTAGGCATTTTTTGAGTTTATTTCTGAATAATAAATAGTTTTTGTTTTTGTTATGGATAAGTTTTTTTTTTCTATAACATTTCTCACTGTTTGCTGCCACACTGAAAAATGGTTGGAACTTATAATTTACCATATTTCTAATCATCTTACTAAATTCTTTTGTTATTTTGTTAGGTTTAAAAGTTTCTTAGATTATTTTCCTATTTTTTTTTATGAGACAATCATGTCACCTGCAAATGAAGGCAGCTTTATCAAACACAGCATACATACTCATAAACACATATGTACATAAACATGCCCTGTATATAGAAAATGCAATATGTTAATAACGTCTGAGATAATTTCATTCAGATATTTTATTTTGAATTTTAGTTATTACTAATTATTTTTTCTGATATTTCAGTTAATATTTTTATTGGGATAAATGAATTTCTAATTTTATAGCAGCACAACTAACAATAGCTAGAGCATGGAAGTAACCAAAATACCCACCAACAGACCACTGGATACACAAACTGTGGTATTTATACACAATGGAATACTATGCATCTATAAAGCCCAACAGCGTGGAGGCTTTTGCGGGCAAATGGAAGAAGCTTGAGAACATCATGCTTAGTGAAGTGAGTCAGAAGCAGAAGGTGAAACGTGGAATGGTCTCTCTGCTGTGAGAGACCCAGAGCACAACTGTCTCATGGAGCTTAAAGTGAAAAGCAAAGTGAACCAGGGTGGTAGGGCAGGGGAGGGATGGAGGGGCGGGGAGGGGGAGGGACAAAAGGAGAGTGGGAAAGCCCTTGTCACTTTGACAAGAAATGTATGCGCACAAAATGCTCAACTCCATTGTAAACCTTAAATTTTGCATGTATATATATCAATAAAATAGGAAAAATACACAAAACACAACTTAATCGTTTTAAACTGTACAATTCAGTGACATTTAGGCCACTTGAAGCATTGCATAAGTATCACCTCTAACGTAGTTCCAAAGGAACACTTAGTTCTCTCAATGAATTACCATTTCCGCATATTTCCTATAAAAAGAATACCACAGTTTGTGCCTCTTGGAGTCTAAGTTCATTCAATTAGTCTAGTGATTCGGTGGTGTGTTTACATCGCATGATACATCATAGGTCAGTGCTTCACTCCCTGTTATGAATGTATGAGGTATGATAAAAGTGAGGTGTGTTTGGAATAAACAATTATTACAGTAAATGCCATATTGCCATCCACTCATCCCCTTTGAAATATTCTCTCCCTTCAAACATGCTTGACCCAACACTCTTGCCGCTTTCTGAAGCAGTTCTGCAAGTCCTCTTTTCTGAGTGTCTTTAGCTGTGTTGTCACAGCTGACTTGGCACCCTGGGTCCATTAGCGTTTCCTTTCCGTGCTCACTTTGCCTTTGGAGAAAACTCAGATCAGGTGAGAAAGGGCGTGAGTGCGCCCTGTCCTGTCTCATGGGAGGGCGCTCAGCAGCTGTGCTCGCTGCGTTTTCGATCACGTCTTTCATCAGACATTCCTCAAAAGACAGCATCTGGAGCTGCTGCAGGAAGCTGCAACACCAATTGCATAAGCGCGTTGAAGGCAAGGGGGATTATTCTGCCGGGAATTAGTAGCAAAATGTGTCCTAATTGTTTTTAAAAAGTAAAAGTTCACACTTTTTTTATCATCCCTTGAATATACCACATTTTGCTCATCCATTCATCACTTAATACACACTTAGCTTGACTTCAACTTCTGACTATTGTAAATAGTGCAGCCCCGAACATTTGAATCCGAGGGGTTGGTTTTTTTTTTTTTTTTTTGAGTACTTTGACGGGTATATACTTACTGGTAGAATTTGGGGATCATGTAATAACTCCACGTCCAATTTCTTTAGAAATCGCCAAACTTTTCACATTAAATACACACATGTGTTTGGGCGTGTGTGTATGCACATGCGTGTGTGCATGCACTCTCTTCAATTTTCAACTTCCTCCTCCTCATGTTTTTCCATATCCCTTGCTCCACATTCCTTCATACGCGGCTATTAAATACCTTCCGCAAATGCCAGAGTTGGATAAACAAAGGGAATTATTTGTGCTGAGGCCACAGAGCGGTCAGACTAGTTAAAACAAACCCATGATTATTTGAGAATGAAGTCTTTATTCCCTTTGTCACTAACAACGTGCTCCGGGCCTGTGGGCTGCCAACTTTGTGGCCACTGCTGATCTGGGGAATAAAGGATGGTAGGTGGGAAATTTAAAAGCTCCGGATATTCTTTTACTACAATGTAACAAATTCTTTCTTCATCAACCCATCTCCTGATCATTGTAAGTTTGAGCTCGTGTCCAAACTTGATTCTGACAGTTTTTGCCAGCTCATTGTTTTTGTGTGGGGTGGGGGTGGGGGTGGCAGGGAAGTCTGTGGATTCTCTTACTCTGTCACTATCTGTGGCAATCCTCTTTGCTGGTTTTTCAGATAGTTATTAAGCTTTCTTTATTTTTTTATCTTCTGCTGGCTGGTAATTTTTGCTTTCTATTTTATTCGACTTGTGGTTGTCTAACATTTCTCTTTTCATCAATTTTATAAAAAGTAAGCACCTGTGTTTCAAAAGCAAACACCTGTGTAGAGCTGCTTCCTGTGCACCGCGGAAGCTACAGAGGTGCTGAGCACTGTGATCAGAATGTTTTTGCCTCAGGACATGTGCACCCCTACACGGTATTGTGTGGCTTTCCCTGTTTTCAAACATTACATAAATGTAATCATAGCATTTATGTTCTATTTTATTGGATTTTCCTTTATTCAGCTAGTATACTTGTGGGTTTACTTTGGGATTGAGAATGTGGCAGCCCCAAATTTAGTCCATTTTGAAGTTACATTACATTGCTTTTTATTATCAAATATCAATGCTTGATATAGTTTCTATGTATTTTGTTATGTATATTTTAAAATATTTTCTCTCAGTCTCCCGTTTATCTTTTCATTTTCTTAACAATGCCCTTGAAAAAGCAAAACCTGTTAATCTTATTTTGTCCCCAAAGTCATTCTTTGCAAACCCAATAATTTTAATGAAGGCAAATTCATCACTTTTTCTTATATATTACGGCTACTGAGTATTATTTTTAAAATATTGTCCTCTCCCAAAATTGCTATAATTTTCTCCTTTCTTATAGTACACCATAGTTGTTATTTCTTACGTTAAGGTTTATGATCAATTTTAAGTTCTCATTTTATATGGCAGGAGATGATAAGGTACTTCCTATCTATAGATATTTGATAGCTCTAATATCATTTATAGAAATGATTATTTTTATCATTTAATCACATTTGTGCAGGTTTATTTACAAACCTTGTACTCTGTTTCATTGGTTGATGTCTATATTTATTCCGCTAATGTGTTATCATAATTACTACAGTTTGTAGTAAGTCTTCAATTTGGGTAGTATAAAACTACAATTAGTGTACTCTTCAAAATTATTTTGACTAGTTCAAAGCATTTCTATTTGAATCTCCGACTCGGCTTGTCAACTCTATGAAACAGCCTGCTCAGCCTTCCTTGACATTATGCTGAATTGTAGCACATCGGCTTGGAAATATCTTCCCAATGACCTAGGCTTCCCTTGAATTTTCCTAACAGTCATTTGTGCACCTCTTGTCAATTACTTCCTCTAAATTTAATATTTCATTTGAACCTTTTCGGGTGCTACCCTAAATTGTAACTTTTGAATTTAATATCAGTTTTTGAGGATTTCACCTAGTATTTAGAATTGGGATCAGTTTTGGTCACTGACCTGGTGAATGCATACTCTCCTCTAAAGTTTTCAAAATACATTCTACCATGTCCAGTAGCTTATTATTGATTTCCTAAAATTTTCTTCCTAAACTACCATGCCTTGCACTAATACATATTTCATTCCCTTTTCCCTAAGTTTTATTCCTTTTTCTATGCACATTTCCCCTAAATCTTTCCTCATTCCCCTAGATAATATCTTCTGTACAATGTTGAATTGATGCCTACTTTCTTTCAAATAATATCATACAACACTTTAGATAGTATACGGATCTTACAGCTATGTTCTTCCATTTTTCTCCCCAAGACTTTGCACTGTGTCTGTTGTATACTTTGTTTCTACAGGTTTTAGCCTCATCCTATGCTATTATTTTTGATTTTTAAAAATCATCTCTCTCCCACCTCGTGTTTCTCTTAACTTTATTTAGCAAAGTAATATTGCATAAGCTGTTCAGTAACTAGGAGGTAGCTTATGCAGCATATTAAATTCATACACACTATCAGCAACAAATTAGAACCCGGGAAAAAATCAATAATTAGCTAGAAGTCTCCTGTACATTTTTTGTAATAGAAAGACAAGTTGCATTAGGCATATTCTGAATGCCTTAGGGTTTTATGTAATAATCTGTCGTATTCTTAAGTTGTAGAGTTTACAAATACTTTGTTTCGTGGCAGTAAGGCAGCTACTTGTGTCTACAGCATGCTGCTATGATGTGCCATACCCGAAAGGGAACACATACCTATTTCCCCCGTACCATCTAATACTAATACACATTCAAGTGCCACGAATCTTAAATTGTGAATGGTGGTGTTGTCTGATTCCTTAAAGCAATTTGATAAATAACTACCAGGACAAAATTAAGTGGCCAAGAAAAGGAAGTAATTTTTCCACTTTACAGAACTTTCTTTTAATATTTTAAAGTAAAATGTGAATATGTTAAAGTAATAATACATAAGCTTATGCTCCGTGTGCTTCTTCCATCTGATTGGCTCAGTGTCCTTCTGAAGAATTAGAAACCTCCCAAACACCAAATTTTATGATAAAAATAACAGTATAATAAAGTTCAAAACTAGTTGTGAGTCTGCTGATTTCAAAAAGCTTTAAATCTTTGGATGAATAATCTTCTGTAATTTTGTATACCAGAAAGCTGATATTGCTTTTGTAATTCATCTGCCACCTGGTTTCATTCTCACATTTGGATGGAACTGTCTCTGGGTATAGAGTTCTAGACTAAAAGGTGTATATCAAAAACTTGAACAGCAAGCCACGCCAGTGGCGGGATTATGGAGTGCAAGAGGAACCCTCTTACACTGCTGGTGGGAATGTAAATTGGCACAACCACTATCAAGTTCAGTATGAAAATGCCTCAAAAGACTGAACATAAATATTTCATTTTATCCAGTTATACCTCTCCTGGGAATCTTTCCAAAAGAATTAAAGGCATCATGTAATAGAGATACATATACACCCATGTTCATAGCAGCACAACTAACAATAGCTAAAATATGGAAGTCGCCAAAATACCATCAACAGACCAATGGATACACAAATTGTGGTATTTCTGCACAGTGGAGTACTATGCATCTATAAGGTCAGATCGGTTGTAGGGTTTTGTAGGTAAATGGAGGCAACTTGAGACCATCATGCTCAGTGAAGTCAGAATCAGAACATGAAATATCAAATGATTTGTCTAATATATATATATATATATATATATATATATATATATATATGAATGAGAGAGAAATCCAGATCACAATTATTTCATAGAAGTTAATGTGGGAACAGGAGGGGAGGGGGAAGAGGGTTAAAAACAAAGAAGGGAAGGATTTGTGACTTTGCCATGATACGTATGTGCACAAAATTCTCAAGATCAATGTAAAATTGATGTTTTGCACTTATATATCAATAAAATGGGAAAAATGTGTCCCCACTATGTTTTCTCTCATATTATTATAGCCTGTCTTATTTGAACTTCATCCTTGTTCTTCTCTTTCCTATATCTCTTCTATACTGTGATTGCTTATAATTTTTTCCTCTTCATTATTGCTCGTCACAACTGTGTTATCAGTTGCTATAGTTTGGAACTGAAAATTTCCCGTAAAGTCCACGCATTAAAGGCTTGATGTTAATGGAAGCAGAGGGTGGGAGTGGAACCACTGAAAGATGAAGCCCATTGAGAGAACCTATGTAATTAGGGGCGTGGCTTTGAAGGAGGTATTGGGGAACCTGTCCCTTCCCTATATGTCTGTTTTCTAGGTACTAAGAGGTGAGCAGCTTCCTGTGTTTTTCACTTCTATTATGACATACTGACTCACCATATTCTTGAAAACAGCAGTCCCACCCAGGGGTGGAAACTCAAACACCCTTAGTCACCCCATCTTTGACAAAGGGGCCAAAAGAATCCACTAGAGAAAAGTCAGCATCTTCAACAAATGGTGCTGGGAAAACTGGATCTCCACATGCAGGAGAATGAAATTACACCCATGTCTGTCTCCACACACTAAAATCAGATCAAAATAGTTCAAAGAATTGGACATCAAAACAGAAACTCCGAACCTATGGAAAGACAAAATAGGTAAACCCCCAAGAAGACAGAGGAGGGGCAGCAAAGGATTTTCTGGACAGATCACCAACTTCACAAGAAATCTCAGCAAGCATCAACAAGTGGGGCCACACTGAACTAAAAAGGTTTCGCACAGCAAAAGAAACAATCAGCAAGGTGAGGAGACAACCCACAGAGTGGGAAAAGACATTCACCGGTAACACTTCGGGCAACGGATTCATATCTAGAACATACAAGGAACTGGAAAACATAAAACCCCTCAAATAAATGATGCCATCAAGAAGGAAGCAGTTGAAATGAAAAGAAAATTCAGAGTAGAAGACATACAAAGGGCCCACAAGCATATGAAAAGCGTTCTTCGTCACTGGCCATCAGAGAAATGAAAACAAAAACAACATTGAGGTTTCACCTCACTCCAGTGACGATGGCCTACATCAAGAACTCCGAAAACAACAATGGTTGGCAAGGGTGCAGAAAAAAAGGAACTCTGCTCCACTTTGGTGGGACTGCAACCTGGTACAACCACTATGGAAAGCGGTCTGGACGTTCCTTAGACAGCGGAGAATGGAAATTCCACATGATCCAGCCACTGCCCTAGTGGGCATGCTCCCAAAAGAAAGAAAGTCAACACACCAAAAAGACACACGCATATCCATGTTTATATCAGCACAATTCATAATAGCCAACTCCTGGAAACAGCCTACCTGCCCATCCATACAGAAATGATCCAAGAAGATGTGGTACCTATACACCCATGCAGTCATAAGGAAAGACAGACATGAAGCATGTGAACAAAAATGAAGCCACCTGGAGTCAATAATGCTCAGTGAAATGAACTAAGCACAAAAGACTGACTATAGATGGGCGTCCCTCTTATGAAATGCACAATAATAATGACATAAAAAGGCCCCAACATGAATGACACGGTGGAAAGAGGGCAATGCTCAGCTAGGAAAGGGGTGAACCTCTGAGAAAGGGGTGGGCACCGACTCTCACCGATTCCCCAAACGCCATGTCTCTAATGTGTTAAAGAATTTGGAATTCGTGTATTTACATAAGATTGTTTCACCTCAGATACTAGTAGAGTCCTTGTTGCAAAACAGGTGAATAAGCGGTTTAGAAAAAGAATTACATTATGAGGCAGGGAACCATCATGGGTGAATTCAGTCTGGACCATAGTGAACAGTGTGAGCATTATGAAACTCTGTTTGAGCCCTCATCAGTCTCTTTGGAAAAATTCTTGCAAAAAGCAGGTGGGAAGGAAGCCAGTCTTGAACTCAACAGGAAAATTGAATTTTAATTTTTATGGTAGTCACATCACATTCATTATCAGTAGTTGTCTTACTTACTTATTTGTTACCATGACAAAGTACCACAGTTATCCCACTCCATCCAAATGCATGAAGCTTTGGGGTCTGCCCAGATCCAAAGCGTAGCAATATCTGTATTCATAAATTTGTTAGCTCACTGTAAATCACCTTAGTTAAAATTTAAAGATTTATTGAACATCTGCTACTCTTTAGCCAATGGTTAATCTTTTCTTATCTTGCTTGACTTACCAACAGTATAATCTTTGAAGTTTCTTCCTATCCCAGAATAGTGCACTTAGCTAGAATAGTCACAACAGCTAAGACATAGAATTAATGTCAATATGCCCACCAACGAATGAAAGGATAAAGAAAATGTGACTATATATTCATGTATATATGAATATATTTTGGCCATAAAATAATAATACCCTACCATTAGCAGGAACATGGATGGAAATGAAGATCATAGCGCTAAATGAGGTAAACTAGGCACAGAAAGACAAATGCCACGTTTTCCCTCATGTGTGGGTGCTGTTAAGAGTCACTTGTTGTGTATCACAGTGATTATCAGAGGCTGAGAAAGAGGTAGAGGTGGGTCATTGAGCTTAGATAATGGGTACCCAAACCCAGGTAGAAGTGATATGTTCTAGTGCTATACAGAACGGGGAGGGGGGCTGTATTTCACAACACCCCATTGTATGCTTTATGAGTACTTGGTACTTAGAAGAGAGGAGCTTCAAGTCTCCAAACACGAAGTAATGATAAGGAATTGGAAACTTTAAGTACTCTCATCTGATTAGCATACATTATACAGATGTATTGAGATGCCCCACTATATTCTATAAATATATACAGTTTTGTGTTAATCAAAGCTAAGAAATAATGACAAAATGATAATTATCCAGATTTGATCATCACACACCATACAAGAATGTCAGAATATCTCACTGTGTCCCATAAGTATGTACAATCAAGATAACAATTGGAAGAAACTGAAAGATAGTTTAAGGGTATTATCTGAGAATTCTCCCAGGAGGTGTGACTTCTTGTTGGGCAACAGCTACTTGGTGCACATCTGTTTGGGCTGGCTAGAGCTAACCCTTGTTCTTGTGAAAGCAGTGATTTGGGGCAGCTGAATTAGCTGCGTGGGATGGTGAGTAGGAAGGAGTCTTGCTTTAGCTCTGTTGAAAAAAAATAGGCAGTGTCTTCCTGGTCAACTTTCCACTCCCTATAGTGCTCGCTTCTGTCATTAGGAAGCCGTGTAGAGGAGAGGCTTCCATCACGGGCTGTGTGCCAGTGGCCCACTTCCAGGGTGCAGAAGGAAGGAGGCAATTTGAATTGCAGTTTCTCCATCATGACTTTTCTCCTTTCCCCACCTACGCACGGTGTAGTGATTCCTCATACGCTGTCTGGCCTAAAAATGCTCAAGGATCCCTACTAACTGGTTTAGTGATGCCCAGAGCACCAGACTCTGCTGCTTCTTTGGGTAAACAAACCTGTTTCGCTTCAAGGGATGCCGACAGGTCTTAAGTTGTTGCTGTTTTGCACAGGGTCCGCAGCATGACATTAATTAGTATTAGAGCCTGTAAGAGTCATATATTTTGATAATTTCGGATTTGAAATTTTCCCAGGAAGTTTTCCTTTTTCTTGGAACTTTGCTTTTAACTGGGTTTCAGTTGACTATTCTCAAGGACTCTACAGATCCATGTTACCTCTCAGACTGGTAAATTACTTACAATTTGTCTGGACTCTTCAATGTCTGAAAGTAGTAGAATGGTTCGAATAGTGGACATGGCAGCCACTCTAACAGGCTTGGGAGGACAGAGTTTTCTCTAGGGCACAGAATTGCAAGCACAGCCCATTTCCCTGTTTTTCCCCCCAGGAACCTTGAGATGTTGTATTTACTAGTGGAAAGCAGTTACTCAGGAGGGTGGGCTAAGGGAGATCTGAAGCTGATTTAACAATGAAAATCAAAGCAATAAAATAATAACAAACACAGCTCCTCCTTCTAGGGAGATTGCTGAGCATTATTCTGTGTGCCTTGGCTATATTAATGCATTTGTTTTTTCCCTTTATTTCATATTCCTTTTCCTCATAATTATTTTATTGATAAATGTTTATAATACATAATAATGGCATTCATGGAAAGTGAATGCGTATACAGTTTGCATCTTAGTCATTTTTACTTCTCCTTTTCCTCCCATCTCTCCCACTTCCCATCTGCACAAAGTCTACAGCTCCCTGTTTCCCATCATCTCGATTTTATTTTGCTCTTTAAATTACTTACATTTTGAGTTTCTCATACAAGAGAAACGTATCATATTTAATCTTCATTTTAATTAATATTGTAGCCTCAAGGTGCATTCATTTTTCTACAAATGACTCAATGTATCCTTTTTATGGAAGAGTAGTATTAGTGTATTTAAAACTATGAGGTAACTTTCTTTGATCTCAAATGGACCATTTATAACAGGGCTGACATGAGGTTTATACAAATTCATGCATGCAAAAACACATCGTGTAGTTCAAGGCATATGAAAATATTTGGTGCCAACATAATCTGAACATAAGGCTGAGCCTTTATCTGAGGGATTTTCAAACTTTCAAGTACATCAAAATCATCTGCAAGTTGTGGGTTCCACCCCAAACCTGCCCAAGAAGCACAGAAACTGCCATCACACAGGGCTCTCCTGCAGATAATACTGAAACTACAGTGCAAGACAGACTTGCACGAAGGTCCCTTTCCCTTCATACTTATTCTGTTATGTTCTCTAAATATATTAAATCAAGGTTTATGGATAATTTTATGTCTATAATTTCTCACTGAAATGCAGCCATTATGTAGAGGCAGCATGTCATCAATGAGGTCATTCACTGGGAACAGAACTATTTGCTTCAGCCTAGAATGATAGAGTTGAATGGAATGATTTTTAAAAAGCTTCTTCATTGACGCATAATTGACATATAAAAAATGGCTTGTTGTTCAAGTCCATAGGATGAGTATCCACCGTGATGCTGTCACTGTATTGGAGATGATGAACACGTCCACCAATTCCAAAAGTCCTCATTCAACTACAGGCGACTCCTTCACTTCCGTCCATCACTACAGATTGGTTTGCATTTTCTAGAATTTTATGTATGTGAAATAAAATGTAGATGCTTCCCCCCCCCATTTTATTGGTATGTATAATTGCAAATCATAAAGTTTACATTGATCTTGAGTATTTTGTGCACATACATATTGTGGGAAAGTTACAAATCCTTCCCTTCTCTCTTTTCCACCCTACTACCCCTCCAGTTCCTGTTATTCCCCACAATAAGTTCTATTAGATAGTTGTGATCTGGGTTTCTCATATCAGAGAGACCATTCGATGTTTCACCTTCTGCTTCTGACTCACTTCACTAAGCATGATGGTCTTAAGTTAGCCTCCCTTTTGTATTCTAAGTTTCCTTTAAGTATTCTCTGCAGTGTCAGCTTAGGGGCTGCAAATTTCTTTAAGCTTTCTATATCATAGAAAGTTTTAATTTCTCTCTCTAATTTAAAAGATTATTTGGCTTGATATACGAGTCTGGGTTGGCATTTATGTTCTCTTAGTGCTTGGATGACATTGCTCCACGATCTCCTGGCTTTTAGGGTCTGGGTTGAGAAACTGTAGTTATCCTGATGGGTTTATCTTTGTAAGTCACTCTCTGTTTTTCTTTTATGGCTTTTACTATTCTCTCTTTTTATTGGGCCTCTAATATTTTAATTATAATGTGTTGTGATGAGAATCTCTCCTGATCCAAGTTGTCTGGTGTTCTATATACATGAAGTATTTTAATGTTCATTTCTTTCCTTAGATTTGAGAAATTCTCTTCCATAATTTCATTGAACATGATCTTTAAGCCTTTTGGTTTTTTCCCCAGTTTTCTCCTGCACTCCCATAATTCTGAGGTTGTTTCTCTTTGAGTCATCCATCAGCTGTTATAACCATTCTCTTTCTTAATTTTTTGTTTTGCTTTCTTTATTGCCTGTACATTCCAGCTCATCCACTTTATCTTCTAGGTCAGATATTCTGTTCTCAAAATGCTCAAAATGGTTACTTATTTTTTCTTGTATGCTTTTCACACCAACATTCAGCTTCCAATATTTTTATATCTCTGATAAATTTTTAAAAATTTCTTTTATCGTCTTCATCATCTGCTGCTTTGTATCTTCTTTATTTTCCTCTAACTTCTTGTTAATGTTTGCTGATAGTATAGCTATGTCCCGATGTAGCTCTTTCATTTCCTGTTTCAATTCTTATTTAAATTTTAAGAATTCCTGGGCCCAGAAACTGTCATCTGTATTGCCTTTTTCATTTTGGGTTCTGCTATTTCAAGATCCTGGGTATTGTTTTCTCGGTGTCAGGTCTTTCTGTAGGTGATTTATTATCATGGTTCCTCATGGTTCTGTTACAATGAGTTAAGGCTCTGGTATTATTGATGAGCTCTGTTTCTTTTCCTGAGACACTTGAATTAGACTCTTTCTTTTTTAAGTGTTACCTTGACAGAGTATTTGTTAATTTAACTTAAATATGAAGATAATTAATGATGTTGGCATGTATAATTTGAGTAAAGGTTTACTGTTATAATACTTTCTAATATTAACAACTAATTAGCAAAGTCTAATAACATGGTGTATATTCTCCTTACAACAGTAATGGATACAATATGCATTCACTACACATGTAATTGAACCTAGAGTTGATTTATTGAAACGTACTATTGATATTGATAGTATGACACAGACCTTAAAATAATAATGTTCTATATTGCTTTAGATCCACCTACTATACCACTTTTCTTTTAGTTACCTACTAGTTATATATTTATACTAACACAGTATTAATATATACACCCAGTTCCCACTTAGCATGCTAATTATCATCCAAAGTCCTCAAGGTGATTTCTATGTACAATTGTGATGACCTATAAAAGGAATTTGTTCACGGCACCACTATGTCATTGGTAGAAATACATACACAGAACGGTGCTACTGATCTGTTACTAAACAGTGTACTGATAATATGTCTCTATTGTTCTTTCTATATGGATGAGACTTATTGACTCTTATCAGTCCAAATACTAGAGGAGGTGGAGCAGGGACAGCGCCGATCAGGATTATGAGTCGATTTTAGGTGGGACTTGAAGAGTACATACGTTTTTGTATGACAGAGAAAAGCCTGGAGCTCCTCCTCCCCCAGCCCACAGTTGACAAAAGCCCTATGAGTAAGAGTCCTGAGACTTAGGGGGGTGACAGGGAGGGGAAGAAGAAGGGACAGAAGCAAAACACAGAGAGAAGGGGGAAAAGTTAAAAGAAAATAATATAAAGGTGTGGCTGAAGTCCAGGAACTTACTCAGGGGCTTGAAAAAAAATCAAAGGACCATAATGTAGAGCAAGAGGGGAAAGAGGAGGAGAAGGAGAGGAACAGAGAGAATACAGGAGAAACATGAAATCCAGTGGACAGGAGAACAGCCAAAGGAACAACGGATCAACTAGCAGCACCCAATCCTGTAACATAAAGCTATGAAGCAAAGTGACCGAGCAAAACAAATAAACATAAGAGGAAAAAATAAAAATAAAGACTAACAGAAATAGAGAACGGTTACTGCCCTGTGAGTCCATGCGGAGCTGGTTTCAGATGCTGCTGCCTGGTGGAGTCACCCCGCGGTTCTCTTCCTGGGGGGGGGGGGGCTTCTCTCTTCTCTCCCATGTGATGCTCCTCTCTGGTCAGGGCGGTGTGGGGCACAGTTGGGGGCAGACTGCTGGGCTCCTCTCCCTCGCCCACTCCCATTGCCGGCTGAGGGTGGACGCCTTCTTCTTGCAGTCCTGCCATTCCTGCGGGGTACAGCTGGGGGTGCGCTGCTTCAGGGGCTCCCCTGGAAGTTCCAGTGGGGCGGGGCATTTGCCTCTTGCCACCTGCAGTCCCAGCGGGGCACAGTTGGGGGTGCACTGCTCCCTGGGCTCCCCTGGCTGGGTCCCAGCTCTATACCTGTCCTCCTGGTCCCTTTGGCTACCCGCTTGGAGGGCTCTTCATGGTCTGCTGGTACTTTGTTACTGGCGCTAGGCGGGTTGGAAAGTTTGCAGTCGGCTCACCTCTGCAGCTTTGTGCCAACCGTGGACCTCTGACCAGACCCCTGTCCTCTCCCTGTGTCTTGTTCCTTGTCCGGAGTCCCTTTGTGGGCTCACACTGCCCTAAGGGAGGGCCCATGCGGCACTTCTCCACGGCTTTATTTTTACCTCTACTCCTTTGATTATGTTACAGATTCCACTTGTACTTTTTTATTTCTTTAGGGATAGCTGTGCCGGGGCTCCTCCTCTGACGCCATCTTGACTGGAAGTCCTCACCTTTGGGTAGAATTTTTTTTTTTTTACTCTACCTTCTACTCACTGGAATTGTCTGAGATTCACGCATGTGATTGCATGCATCTGTAGTCCATTTGATTATAGCTTTTGCCTATTACGAATATAGTCGTCATAGACGGTCATGCACATGGGTCTCAACACAAGGAGAATGAACTTCTTGTTGAGTTGATTCTCGCTGTCTCTCTCCTTTGCCACCACACTGGATGTCGTTAGCTTGTTGCTGGGAGCATTTTGGATACTGAGTGCGTTGATGTTTGACATCTTGCCAGCGAGAACAAATGGCACATTAGTCATAAGACAAGGAAGGAATCGAGGTGCTGCAAGGTTGTGTCAACTCTGTGGAGAAAGACGACGTATGGGGCATGTGGGGCAAGCCAAGTCGTGTCCCTTTGTTTGCTTCCTTTGTTTTTACTTTCTTACTATTTAGAAGAATATTTCTTCTTTGAAAAAAATCTAATCTGTGTCAGTTATGCTAAGGAGAAACAGGATGAATGGGTTGGTTGGGCCGAAGTGTTACATTGCATCGCCGAGTAAATTGGAGGATGGATGTACAGCTGGTTCTCCCACTCCTCCATTCAACTTTAACTATTCAGTGGTAAATATTCGTTTGGCTTTGATTTTACAATGCAAGTTGCATCAGCCAATTTAATGCTGCTACAAAGGAGGCTGGAGCAGCACCCATTCCAAAACTCTTCTCAGAACAGCAAAGGCAGCTGTTAAGGATACCAATTTCCTCCGGTAGCCTGGTGTTCCAGCCCTAGGGCTACATCATCATCCATCTTTATGGCAAATTTATACGAATTCTTGGATCATACGAGTTGGAGTATATTCATCATTACTGCACATGCATTTTAGTCCCTCAAGTCTTGGCTAAGGGCATTCTTTCGATATAGGATATACTTAAGCTAAAACTCTTGAAAAATAATTTAATATAAAAAAAGAAAAGTGCACAATGTTGTTTTAAATGTTTAAAGTTCAATAGTGAACAGAATACTAGTTATCTCATTTTAAATATTTTAGGCAAATAAAATGTAATATCCAGGTTTTAATGTCTGAGTTTCTTTTACTTGGGATGGAAGGTGTGCAGGGCTGGTTAGGGGGTGTCGTACAGTCAGCACTCATCTCTGGTCCTTTGCTGTTTCTAATGCCGTCCTCTGGGGTCAGCCACCCCCTCATAGCACACCTGTCTGTAGCGGCACTGGCTTGACTCATCTCTTAGCCTATGTAGGTAAACTCTTGGAGGAAAGAGACTGTGACTTTCAACCTAAATCATATCCCATATATATTTGTAGAAAATTATTAATTGAAAATATGAGAAAAAACAAAAATCAGATGTGTTATCTGTACACAATTATTCACAGATCTGAAGATCACTTCATTCATAGCAATTCAAGATAAGGCCGGGTTCTGAACAGATCTCAGCACTGAATCTCAGAAGAGGACGCAGGCAGCCACCAGCCCCATTACTTGTTCCGCAGGGATTACCACAACTAGGTATCTTTTTCCTTCTCTTATTAGCAATGGCTCTCTAGGTGGCTTTCTTCTCCTTGTATCACACAGACACTCTCCACATTATATTTGGTAGTAGAGAGACTCAATGCAATCTGAGCTGCGTAGTGAAAAACTCCAAGTTACCAACCAACAAAGCTGTATTAATCAGGTTGGGCTAGCATCCCAGAGGAACACGGGGAAGGGCATCTCAGAGCTGCATCATTGGATGCACTGGCCTTTCCAATTCTTATGGTAGAGGAGCTGCAGCTCTTCGTTGCCTTGGGTGAGGAGGGGTGCGTGTTGCATCTGTCTTTCCACACTCGTTGAATTAGCCGAGTCTTGTTACCTGATGCCGCCTAACATTAAGGGGATTTGGAAAAGTACAAGACTAAGATAAATAATTTGGAGAGCTTTGCTGTCTCTTCCACAGATAAGCCAAAGAATCTGGGAAGTAGGCTGACTACTAGTGAATTGTTGTCTCAGAAGTGAAACTGGAGGTGACTGGACGCTGGTGGGCAGTTAGGGGCAGACATGAGCTGTTGGCAGATGGACTTTATTCTAGGTCATTTTTATTTTTATGTCAGTGTAAGAGTGGAACTCCTCTTTGGCATTCTTCTGAACTAAACTGGTCCAATAAGAATACAGGTTCCTATCCAGGAACATGGGATCTTTCCGATCTCTAAGTCCTCTTCAATCTCTTTCTTTAGGGCTTTACAGTTTTCTTTGAATAGGTCTCTCACTTCTTTGGCGAGGTTTATTCCTAAGTATTTTACTTTTCTGTTGCTATTTTGAAGGGGGTTGTTTTCTTGATTTCTTTCTCTTTGGATCCACTATTGGCATATAGGAATGCTATTGATTTTATAACCTGCTACTTCTCAGAATTTATTTACTAGTTCTAAGATTCTTTGGGTGGAATTTTTGGGTCTTCTATGAAGAGTATCACATCATATGCAAATAGCGTTATCGTTATTTATCCCCTTCTGATGTGTATTCCTTTTATTCCTTGCTTTTCCTTGATGGCTTTTCCAAAATTTCAAGCACTATGTTGAATAGAGAGGGTGACAAAAAGCCACTATGCATATTCAAGGCAATACTTATCAAAATACCAACTATATTCTTTGCAGAACTAGAATAAATAAACTTAAAATTCATATGGAGGGAATAGAGGAATGGAACAGCTGTCAAAGTGCTTGCTTTGCAAGTGCAAGGCCCTGGGTTTGATTCCCTAGCCCCACATAAGTTAGGTGTGGGGGTGTACACCTGTAATCCCAGCACTCAGGAGGCCAAGACAGGAAGATTGCCATGCCAGCCTGGGCTCTATAGTGAGTTCAGGAGCAGCCTGGGCTACAGAGTGAAACCTTGTCTCAAAAGAATTATGTGGAATAAAAATAGACACAGGATCCATAAAAAAGTTCTGAGTAACAAGGGCAAAGCTGGAGGAATCACAATCCCAGACTTCAAAAATACTAAAAAGCAACAGCGATTGTATAGACATGATATTGCTATGAAACAGACAAGAGAACCAGTGGAGCAGAATTGAGGATACTGAAACAAACCCAAACACCCTTAGTCACCCGATCATTGACAAAGGGGTGAAAACATCCACCAGAGACAAGACAGCATCTTCAACATATGGTGCTGGGAAAACTAGGTTTCCACATGCAGAAGAATAAAACTGGACCCATATCTGTCACTACACACTAAAATCAGGTCAAAATGAATCAACGAATTGGACATCAAAACAAACTCTGAACATACAGGAAGACAGAATAGGTAACCCCCTAGAAGACATAGGGACAGAAAAAGATTTTCTGAACAGATCGCCAACGACATAAGGAATTCTCAGCAAGAATCGACAAATGGGACTGCCTTAAACTAAAAAGCTTTTGCACAGCAAAAGAAACACTCAACAAGGTGAAGACATGACCCACAGACTGGGAACAGACATTCACCAGTAACACTTCAGACAAAGAATTACTATCTAGACTACACAATGAACTGAAAAACATAAAACACCCTAAAATAAATGATGCCATCAAGAAGTGGGCAGCTGAAATGAAAAGAAACGTCTCCGAAGAAGAAGTACAAAGGGCCAACAAGCACATGAAAAAGTGTTGTTCATCACTGGCCATCAGAGAAATGCAAATAAAAACAACATTGAGGTTTCACCTCACCCCAGTGACGATGGCCTACATCAAGAGCTCCGAAAACAGCAATGGTTGGCAAGGGTGCAGGAAAAAAATAAAGGGGACTCCACTGCCGGTGGGAGTGTAAGCAGGTACAACCACTATGAAAAGCAGTGTGGAGGTTCCTTAGACAGCGGAGAATGGAAATTCCACATGATCCAGCCACTGCCCTAGTGGGCATGCTCCCAAAAGAAAGAAAGTCAACACACCAAAAAGACACATGCGTATCCATGTTCATAGTAGCACAATTCATAATAGCCAAATCCTGGAAGCAACCTACCTGCCCATCCATAGAAGAATGGTTGAAGAAGATGTGGTACCTATACACGATGGAATACTATGCAGCCACAAAGAAAGACAGATCTGAAGCATTTGAACGAAAATTGAGTCAACAGTGCTCAGTGAAATGGACCAAGCAAAAAGATTAACTGTAGATGGTTGTCCCTCTTATGAAATGCGCAAAAATAATGATATAAGAAATCTCAACATGAGTGACACTGTAGAAAGAGAGGCAATGGTAAGATAGGAAAGGGGTGAACGTCTGAGAAAGGGGTGGGCATAGACTCTGACTCATTCCCCCAATCCCATAGTTCTACTGTGTTACAGAATTTGGAATCCATGTATTTATTTTAAAAAAAATGTAATTTTTTTGTAATGTGAATTTTTTGCTACCATAAAATTATTGTTAAAATACGAATCCAGAGTGCTAGAGATTTAGAAATTTAAAATATCCTATTAGTTACCTAATCTCTGTTTGATGTATTTTCTCCCTGGAAAATAAATCTTGTGAAACACTTGTAAAATGGAAATAATAGTAGTTATTACTAGTTAGTATACCTTGTGAGAATTCAATATTTAATGTAAAGCGTTTAGACTCATGACCTACTGAGTGCTACATAAATGTTGCCTATTTCATTACTTAAATAGTTGTAGAGTGGTGTCTATAATGCCCACCTCCTTTCCCAATAATCTGTGAATGTTTTACTTTTCACATTGAAAGGCACTTCATAATTGTAATTAAGATAAGAATCTAACCCGAATAGGACAATGTAGTCACAAGCGTCCTCACAAAAAGGAGGCAGATAGGGCAAAGTCACAAAAGGTGATATTACAGTGGATCTGAAGATGGAAGCCACAAACTACAAACGAATGCAGGCCTTCCTGCCAAGTTGGGCTTTTTGCCTCTCAAGCTGTAGGAGAATAAAATAGAGTTGGTTTAAACTATTTATAGTTATTTGTTACAGCAGCAATAAAACCTGACACATTCCTAAACTGTATATTTCACCAGAATTCCCTTTAAAAGCCAGATAAGCAAATCAACTCTTCTTTTCGCTGTTTTACCATTATTTATCAGAAAGAAGTAATATAGATATAATGCTTCCTTTGTTCATACATAGTTTCCTTTTTTATTTCTCCTATTTTTATTAATATATATGTTATATGTATTTATATAATAGTGGTTACAGTGAGCTTGAGTATTTTGTGCACATGCATATCACATCAATATCACAATCCCTTTCCCTCCACTTTTTGGCCCTCCCACACCCTCCCGATCCCCCTAACTCCCACTGTCACACCATGTGGTTCTATAGAATGCCTGTATTCTGGGTTTCCCAAATCAGAGAAACCATGAGATATTTAAAATATTTAATCTTCTGCATCTGACTCACTTCACCACTCAGACCACCACTTCTCAACTCAGCTTCCTACCCCTAGAATGGACTGCAGTGGCCATATCTTGATGCTTCTTCTCTGGGTCTAGCAGAACCCTTTATTGGGATGATTTGCTGCAAGTTTTTTTTTTTTTTTTTTTTTGGCATCTTAGTATATCTTTGTTGAGATTCTTTAACATGGCCTCACCCACCAGTCCACACAAGAGAAGAACTATAACAATGGAGTGCATAAGGCTAGAAAATGAGAGAAAGAAAAAAGAGAGAAGTTAAATTTCAAATGCCTTAGCTGAGTACAGAAAGGTAAATGTTTGTACATTCAAAAGACATTGTTCATTACATCAGTCACTTTTCTTAGGATAAACTTACATCAAAGTCCATTAAATGAATTTAAGTCTATATCGAATTGCTACATTAAATGAGCTTAATTCTATATCACAAAAGTATATTAAACATAAAGCAATAGATAGAATGCATACTTAGTTGTTTCAGAATTTTTAAAGAATTCTTTCCCAATGAGAAGCAGGAACAAACAAATAAGATCACTGTTACAAATTTAGTTACAGAGCATGAAACTAAAAGGTAAACTTCAAGAGTCACAGGTTGAGCTAACAGCTGACTGAGTTCTTAGCCAATGGACTAAGGCTCTGTGATCTTCTATATTTACTACTCAATGACAGCTTCAGTGAAAAGACCCCAAGAACCACGTATTGGCCAACACTTATTGTTTTCGAAATTAACAATAACTCAAATCAAAACCCTTGCCTTCTGCCTCTCCAACACAAGCAGAGTATCTATACATATCACACACATCAAAAGTTTCACAGATTAAGATTTCATATCAATTCCTGGTGTTGACTATGATTATTATATTTTGCAAAGTAATATACTAATAAAAGTAATAATTATGTGGGCAAGAACTACAAATTTTATGAGAAAGTTTTAATGGGATGCAACTCAAATGATTGGTGTCTATTTTTGTTACACTTTCTCTTTGGATGTTTCCTTTCCTCCGTGTTCATTGGTGCTGCTTGGCTCTCTGCCTCTCTTAAAGATTCCTTCAAGTATTTTCTGCAATGCGGGGTTATTAGTTGCCTGTAGTCTATGTTTCTCATAATAGAGAAAGCAGGCAATACTCACCTTCTGAGTCTGGCTCACTTCCCAAAGAGTGGTGGTCTCAAGTTTTTTCTATACACCTACAAAAGCCTCAGATCTATCTGTCTTTATGGAAGGGTAGTACTCCGTGGTGTACAAACACCCGAGCATCTTCCATAATTTAGCTATTGTTAGTTGTGCTGGTATAAACTATGTGGGTTTTAAAAGGCTAATTCCAGTTGCAGAGTGAAGAATAGGCCGTAGGGGCTCAAATATGAATACAGGAATCCTGCGAGGCTATTATAATAGACTGAGTTGAAGATGGCAGCAGTTAACTAGAGCAGGAGTACAGGTAATAGATGTGGCCAGATGTGCTTAGATTATGGGTGTGATAATACCTCGAAAGTGGAATCAATAGGATTTCCAGATGAATTATTGGATGTAGGCTAGTAGACAAGAGTGAATTTAATGCACCTCAAATTTAACTGTAATCTCAAGATCTTTGTGGCATCTGTAATGGGAAGGTGGCAGCTGCCACTTAGTGAGATTACAAAGATTGTAAGGAGAATATATTTAGAGCCATAAATCCAGATTTTGTCTTTGGATAGATTAAGTGTGAGATGCTCAGTAGGAAAGAGATGTGGTCTAGAAAAATGAAATGCAAACGAGACTATGAGAGTAGCCGCGAGAAAGCCACTAAGGAGTGAGCACAGGGAGAAGAATGGTCCACAAAGGAGATGGACTGTGAGCACACAAGACAAGAGGAGAGTTGGGAGAGGAGGCTACAGTATCTGGAAGGCAGAATAAAGAAAATCTTTCAAGAAGTAGTCAATGACTAATGTCAAATGGTGCTAAAAAGTCCCGTGAACTGTCCTGAGTATTTGGACTTGGCAAAGGGGAAGCTAAGTGTAATGCTAGATCAAAGTAACAGTAAAAGTGATTCTAGACAAGATGAGAGAGGAATCTGGGAATTAAAGTGACAGAAGAAGCCAGGCGTGTGAGATGACAGGTGTTTTACCTGTAGTCCCAGCTGCTGCAGAGGACGGGGCAAGACGACTGCTTGAACTCACGAGTGCAAGACCAGTCAGTGCAACATAGTGAGATGTGCCGGCATAAAAAATGAGAGAATGAAAAAATAAATGGTTGCTCATTTTTATCGTCTTCATAGACATAATAATCTGGCACCATCAATCAAGAAAATGTCTTTGTGGGAGCCCTGGTTTGGAGGTAGGAGCTTGAGAAATACCAGTGGAATCTAAAATTGAGGATGGTTACTTCAAGAGAGGAGGCCCATGACCTACATGTCTGACCACTGGGTTGCAGCTACAAATCTTGAAACAGCCCTGTCCTCTCATGGACTCAGGGAAAGCCCTATTTAGTCTTTGTTCTGCTACCTGCACCATCCTCCAAAGGACACGGGACGACTCACGTGTAACTGTGCCTTGAATGCAGATATGCATTCCCCAGTCCCACTGAGAGTCGTACAGTGCTGTTTAAACCTGCCTTGGCCTTTCTGAACTATAGTACAGAAATGGTTCTCTCTGCCAGGGGATGCAGAGGGATGTGGAATATTTTTTTTGCCAGTGGAAGCAGGCCTTCTGACAGTGACCCAGATGCAGCAGCCCTATGACTTGATTCCAGTAGTATTTTGCAACAATCCAGGGCTTCTTCAGCCTGTCAAAGGATGTGGTCAGTGACCCACTGTGAGTCTTCTATATACCTAGCAGAAGCTACACTGGTCCACATCATACCTAGTAAAAGTTCTGCTACTTGTGAACCTAAGAGTGGACCCAATTGCACACTTTAGTCACAGCGTCAGCCTTGTGGACCAACGTCCTTGAAACAGTTCTGTCAGTTCATGGATCAGGTAGGATCCATGCTCAACGTAGCCTCAGGTAAGAGACTTATCACCTGTAGACTGTGCTGCAGACCAAGCAGCAGCCACAGAACCCAGCTCCGAAACCCACCCAACGGCAACACTTGGGGCAATCTGGTCCGCCCAGGGAGTCAACAGGAGAAAGTTGTTACCTGACAAAACCCGCCTCTAAGGACTGGGAGAGACGTTTGCTCCTTCCCTTGCAGGCTTAGATACAAGGCTGACTAATCATGAAGAGTCCGGCAAGCATGGCAACGTGAAAAGACTCTTCTAAAGCTCCAGGAACTAATCCTAAGCAAGTGAAGATCTATGAATTGCCTGAAAAGGCATTTAAAATAGCTGTTACACAGAAGCTTAATGGAATGCAAACGAACACACATAGAAAATGAATTAAATTAGGAAAACAATGCATAAACAGAACAGGAAGTTTAATAGAGACGTAGAAACCGCAGAAAGAACCAATCGAAGATCTTGGAGCGAACAACTGAAAATCTGAGCAGCTCGGAGAGCAGAGTCCATCATCTGCCCCCGCAGCCTCACTTCCGGGGAGACCCTGGGAGGAAGGCAACCTCTCAGAGAAGACTGCTATGCCCATGTTTGTGTCACCTCAGTCACAATTCCCAAGAAGGCAAAAGAACCTGAGTGCACATGTCATAGGTTCGCTAGGTTTCACTTAAAAATTGTGCATAAGCTTCAACCAATGGATGTTAGCAACACTTCAAGAACCCACTTTATGCTCCTAACCACTCACTGATTCCCTTTCATATGTGGCTGTTGTCCTGATTTTTAAGTAAAATGACCTGCTTTTTAATATTCTATAAGTGGATTCATACCATGTTGTTTATTATACCTATATTCTTGTATTTAACAGTATTTTGGTAGTAGTTATTCAGGTTTGGAGTCGGAGACTGGTATTTCTCAAACTTTGGAAGGCTTCAGGGGGGTAGCTTTCAGAGCACAAATAGCACAAGCGCCATCTCAACAAGTCTGGAATGGAGCCTAGGAATATGTATTTCCAAAGCACATCTGAGTGCTGCTGCTGCTGCAGGTCCAGAAGCCACACTTTCAGATCATTGCAGCAGGTGACCATTCACGTTCACTGACTTATAGCAGGTGTCAATCAGCACACCTTTTCTTTCTCTTTCCGTCCTCCCTCCCTCCCTCCCTCCCTTCCCTCATTCCATCCTTCCTCCATCCCTCATTCCCTCCCTCCTTCCCTTTCTTCCTCCCACCCTGGCTCCCTCTCTGGCTCCCTCCCTCCTTTCCTTCATTCTTTTTTTTTTCTTTTTGAGACAGGGTCTCGCTCTGTAGCCCAGGCTGGTCCTGAACGCACTTCGGAGCCCAGGCTGACCTGGAACTCATGGCAATCCTCTTGCCTCAGCCTCCAGAGTGCTGGGATTATAGACATGTGCCACCACCCTGTAGCGTGGTGCTGGGGAATCGAACTCAGTGCCTTGTGCTTCCTAGGCAAGTGCTCTAACCACTGTGCTATTCCTTCAGCCCCTGGTACATTTTTTCTTAAAGAGCCAAATAACAAATCTCAATTCTTGTAAACCCAGAAAGAAAATTGGGTAGCTATGTAGGCAATTATAGCCACTTAAAACATAAGCATATGAATCATATAGCGAAGGCTCTTAATTGAAGGGCTGTTTAAAAGAAAAAAGAAAACTGACCAGATTTGTATTACGGGCAGTAGTTTGTTGACCTCTAATGTGTATCATTCAATCTGGTCATTGCATTAAAATGTGTATATCCTTTGAGGAACCTGTGGGGATCTGAGCAGTGCACAGGTTTGTACTCACAAATAATGATGCTGTGAACATTTT